>OY776277.1:45403113-45563113 GCA_963675445.1 Linnaemya vulpina
CAAAAATATGCCATGAGTGGCGTTCAGACGGAGCGCTATCCACTTTTCCTGTCTTGGCCACTTGTAAAAAATTCTTTGATTCAGAGTACAATCAACGTAAGCCACGGAAAACATTTCAAGTGCCTTGAGCACTTAATTCCAATTGTTTCACAAAATTGAATGCTTATAATTTGATTTTAAAAAAAGAAAACTCTTTCGACAGCAGAAAATCAGTGAACAAGAAATCACTTCTAACTTTTGTTACTCTTAAAATGGAAACTAAATAATTTAAACAGCTGAAACAGTGAAAACTTTTTCGAAATAAAAAATAACACGTTAATCATCCAGAGTTGAAAATTCAAATTGTGCCAGTAAAAAAACATTAAAAACAAGTCAATAATTAATATCTTAAACTTATGATCCGGAAGCAGGGCAAATCTGTATCTTTTTTAATGCTTTTTTACAATCGGTTGTCTTTGCGAGGAGCTCTCACTTTTTCACTGAATCTAAAGTCATATATCTGATGTTAAGTAAATCTGATTTTATTTAAAGTAATTTTTAATATTTTTTAAATAATTTTTCATTAGCACCGAGTTAACAGCACAAGTCCTCTACTATTCAGCTATTAATTTTGTGATAAGTCGATGTTTAGGAATTCAAGAAAAAGTGTTTCCAAAAAATTACTTGAACTTTTTTTTTCTCTGAGCTATTTTGAACAGACTTCGTATTTACAATATACAACGTTTGTGCTCTGAGGAAGTGTTGGAAGAGTTACTCGCCAACCAACACATTTGATGCGGTGATTTTGGAAATAAAGTCCGCTAGTTTCATAAAAAAATGTTGTACAAAATTTTACGAAAATGTCCGTGTTTAAAAGGAACGACGATGTACAGCGTTATTTTGAAAAGCTGTCATATTCCAAGTCTGAATTTAATTGATGAAACTGCTGTTGGCACAACTATGAAAATTTCATTTACCACAATTTCTGTTGGCAATACGACCGTGGTATCTTGGGTTGGCTTTCGTTTTCATGTTCTTTATGTTGGATTTATACATATTTTTACTTTAGTACCACCGGTAGTCAGGGCATGACTCTGCTGCAGATGCTTGTGCAGGATCTAAAAACGATGGGATAGTGTTGAGAGGACAGCTGAAGAAAGATAAAATGTCAGAGAATTTGTTTTCCCCATCTATTTTATAATACAAGAATGTAAATAATACAACGAATCTGGATCTATGTCAAATGAATTCTTTTTATTTCATTTTATCTTATTTTTCATATCTTCCAAAAGATTTTTACGAAAACAAATTTCAATCACATGGCAGATGTGATGCCATTTAAAACGGGCACTTTTACTGCACCTCAAGTGTAATTTTCAGTTCCACTGTTGGTAACACTGATTTCTATACATATTGTTGTTGTTATTGTTATTATTCTTTGTTGTTTTTTTTTTTTTTTTTTTTTTTTTTTTTTTTTGCCACAGCACTTGAGACATCCATAAAACATCCTGCATGTTTTGAAGGTTAAACAAAATTTTGTTATTAAATTAAATTGCTTTCAGAAATTGTGCAGCATTTATAAAGATAGTTTTGTTTGGGAGAAATAACGAAATTGTTGTGACTTAAGCCAGTCTAAATGCCAGAATTTCGTTGAGGTTTTTCAATAAAAATAACATAAAAATACATAAAAATATAATATAAAATAAAATATTAATTTAGTTACATCTTAATGTACATTTTTGTGTTGTTATAGATTTAATGAATCACTTCTGAATGCTTTTAATGCTGTTCACATAAAAATTGTGCTGCTGAGATACATTTTTGCTTACACACCGCGTATGTTGTGTTTAAAAATGCGTGTATTTTTAATTAAAAGGTAACAGCTGTGGTTATTTTGTTATTAAAAAATACGCAGTTTTAGAGATTTTGAAGTGTTTAAAATATACAAGTTTTGCGTTCTATAAAAAACAAGCCGGAAACTGTTGGTGAAATGCTGTAACAAAATTGAAATTGTTTCGTAAGAAATCATGTTACTATCGCGGCAATTTTTTAAGAATAAATAATTTATTATAGTATAGCGATAATCAAGTTTTGTTTTGAATATCTTGAGTCGGATAATTATTTCCGCTTCCAAAATATTTACTTTCTACAACTGCTGCTGGATGAGACCCACAAAATTATAACTTGAACTTTAAATGCAGTTAAAGTTATTCTATTTTTGCACGCAGTTAAAGTGATTCATAATTTCTCCAAATCCTTGTACTTTGCCCTGGTACAGTGTTGTAGATTATTCCATTGCTTTTACACTAACCTACAAAACTCTTTCATAATAATTTTCGTTAAGAAAAACAGGTTTTTTAAGAAAATCAATGTGAGAAACTAAAAATAAATTTTGAAATAAAAACCTAAATCATAAAAAGCGTCGGAAGCTCAATACACGACAAATAGGGCACAAAGCGCTTAGGTTTTTTTTTTCAATATATTTTGGTTTATTATTGTTTTGAATTTTTATTTGAAATTTTAATTTTAAGTTTTTAGTCTCAATTTCTCAAAGAGCATCTTTTAGTTTCTTTTAATTTACATTATTTATTTCTTGCTTTAATATGCTCTAAATTCGTGTAAAAATACTTACACATTATGAGAAGATAAGAACATGAATTACACCAACAGCCTTGTACGAGTACACTGTGACGTATGAGTAACATTATTAATACTATTAAGTACACACATGGAGGCACAATACGCCCCTTGGCCAGCGATACAATGGGCTACAAAATTTTTTTATTAAATTCCTTTTTTGAGTCTCTCAGCTCTTGAAAGCTCGAGTTTCAACTGGAGCGCCAGAAGTGTGTCACATCTTAAGTTACTGTGAAAGTATTAATTCAATATATCAACTATTATTACTGCTCTTCCCACGACGTCACACGATATCAATTTGTTGACAAAACTACCCAGTAAGAAAGATATTCCAAAGAAGTCAATAGGAGCCTAAACTTATGATCCGGAAGTAAAGCAAACCGGGATACTTTTTACAAGGGGTTGGTTGTTATTACAAAAAGTTCTCTTTTTTTTGTCCTCTTTTCAGTGAATCCGAAGACATGTTGCTGATGTTAATTAAATCTAATTCATTGCGACAGATCGATAACGACAAATCGATCGTATGATTTCGTGGGACAGGCAGTAAAATTTATCTTCTTTCTATCACTCAACTTAAATGTCGGCTCTTGGGGTGCTATTAAAAAGATGAAGTGCATAGTAGTTTTTCTCTAAAAAAAAACATTTTTTTATTCACAAATTTTTATTTTGTCACCGCCACATGTAATTCATTTCTGCCGTCGAAATAGTTTTTTATATAATTTTTGGTATGTCCTTGAGGGATCTCAGTGATTCAGTTGTTATATTCTCATCGCAAAACTCTATTTTTCATTGTTGTCTTCATTCTCAGCAGCAGTAAAAACTCGCAGGGTCTGAGGCATGTTGTTATGAATAAACAATGACGAGTATTAATTGTCGCAAACGGCGACTATGAGGCTGTTTTATTTTTTGTTTTGACGTATATTGAAACTTTAAATTTTAAAGTTAAATATAAGAGAGTTTATAATATATTTTAATAATCATCCAACTAGAAGAATGGAGGGGTACTGAATTCGAGGTCGTCAGCGTTCACTCTTCATGGTGGTACTAAAGGGTGTTTCTTATAGAGTGATACAAGTTTAAATCATAATAAAACATAGTAATATATTTTTTATATCAATGAAACGGTCTTTATTGGATAGAAAATTTTATGACATTAATGTTTAAATATGATTTCGGCCATATGGCCACCACGGCTGGCGCGTACAAGGAGCAATCTGGAACGCCAATTTTCACAAACACTAACATTCTGACCATCATCGTTTTTGAAGACATATGGGCCAATGACTCCGCCAGCCCATAAAGTAATTTTCTGTGGATCTGATGGTGGTTGTGGATTCTCTTCACTCCTATTTATTTACGTACCCATTCAACCAAGAATGGGCTTCATCGGACAATTAAATTTTTAATGGGCGAAGTGCACGATAAGTTTGACGAACAGAACCATTATTTTGTTTACAAATTTCCACAATTTCCACGCGTTGCTCTGGTGTAAGTCGATCCATAATAAAATGGCAAAGCAAACTAAACAAAACCAACTACCAGCTGTTAAATAAAGAAGTGATGCCAACTCAAAGTTGTACCACTCTATAAAAAACACCTTATAGTAAATAGGAATGTGAACTATTTAGAGATTATTTTTAACGAAATATAATAAAAGAATCATTTAGTTTTATATGTATATGTTTTTAAGTTAAAGCAATTTCCATTAGAACGAAATTTCCCAACCCTGAATTATAATTTTTATTTTTTATATCTACCATCTTGTTACACAATTAAACCTCTGTAATAGCGCTTCGACTCTTCTCTTTAACCCTGGATGGTTACTGTTCGTGGAATCTTCTTATCATATAACTCTTTTAGGTTTGCCCAAATTCGTGTCAAATTTTAAGAGAAAAAAAAAAGATTTTATGTTACATTTTATTTAATTTTTAATAAAATGCTTAACTAAAAATATTTTTGTTTATTTTTAACTTTAAAAATTGTTTCACTGGAATTATTTCTAACATGTTCCTGGATTCCACGAAGAGGGTTTCAGGGTTTTCTTTACTTTTTTAACATTTTCATACCAACCTAAAAACTCTAACGGGATACTTGTTGGCCGCTAAATTCTAAAATGCAACTTAATGTCTTTAACGGACTTCGTTTAGTGGGGCGTAACCCGTCAACAGCTGCATAACAGACATATATCATAAGAAATTTCCCTATAAATTTCGGAATGCAGTTAAAGTAAAAATTCTAATTTAAAGGACACGAATAAGTTCGATATTAATTCTTCGAACACATGAAACATTATTTCAGATGAGATGGTGTAGCGCGGCAGCGACTCCGTGCTGCTCGTTAGATGGTGATGAATTTTTATATGTTATTCTTAATAGAAAATCTTAAATGTATCTTTAACATGTTGATTAAATAATAATTATTTTTTCTCTTTTTAGGTAAATCAAAATGAAGGTGAATTGGTTTTATTGGAAAATTCAGATCGTAAGTGTATTTTATTTCATGTCTCTTGAAAACTACATTTAGGGTTTGAATGTTTAAAACTTATATTTTTTACTTAACGAGTAATTTTCAGTCTTAGTTTTCTGTAAAAGAGTATGTTGATGGGGAATGTTTTAGGCTCAAGTATGAAAAATTACATCCTGCTCCCTTTTTGCATAAGAATGCCCAAAAATTTCATGTGTTCTGGCTTGAATTTAAATTCATTTCCTTCAAATAACTGCAAAAAAAACAGTCTGCCACTGTTAATTCCGCTGAACGTGGGGGCCATTTGTAATCGGTTCTGCGCGAAGTTAATCATTCGCCACATACGTCCCGTACCAGAGCCATTGTAACGTTTGCAGTATGGGCTGTAAGTCCATCTTGCTGGAAGCACAACTGTGGCATCCGGAAATTGCACCGTATTGTACGATACATATACAGCACCATTGACTAACTGAAGCGACAAGCGCTTTTCCAAAAAAATATGGACCAGAGGTTCTTTCAGACTATGGACCGCATCAAACAGTACGTTTAAGTTATTCGATTCTCTGTAGCCCTTGTGCTGGAATTTTGCCCACTTACACTCAAAATATTTGACCGTTGATTTCCAACATAAACTTCAACAAGTTTTGATAGCTGCTCTATTCCATTTCGAATTTTCCAAGTTTTTTTCATAAAATTCTGAAATAAAAAAATTAAATTAATTAAAAAATTATTAAACATTAAAACTCTAACGGTAGTTTTGTGTAACTGTGTAAAACACTTGATTTCTTTCCTGCATATTAAGGGTGTTTATATGCCTGCACGCTTTTGATTCTCTTGCATTAAACCATCAGTAGGTTTCAAGCTGATTCCGAAAATATTGGTTTCTGCGCAAACTTTCTTAAACCAATTGAGAATTACATGAGGAAAGCATTGAAATTATGTTGGAAAACACAACAAAGAAATTTATTAGGCACACTCGTATTGATGTTAAATAAAACACCTGCTGCTTTGGGAGCTTTTCACTTGCTAATTCGAAAGTTAAATAAAACTTTTTTTTTATTTATGTTGTCTTTAATTTATTAAAAAATTTGGAATTTGTAGTCGAAGAGGGCCAAAACACAATGGGACCCGAGATATTGCGTACATAAATTACATTAAATGATTTTATTTATTCCATTGACGTTCCACAATGAAGAAAATTTACTTGCATGTAACAACAGCGCTGTAGGGTCCTTTTCATTATTAAGCTGAAAACATTTTTCTCTTTATTAATATATATTTTTCTTATAATTTATACCGACAATTTGGTTTCTACTTTTTCAATTTCTTCCATTAACCAGAGTATTTTCACATCTTTCATGTGTAAACAGCCGAACATCTTCAAAGGACCTTCGTATTAATACCTCCAGGACATTATTTGTTAACGTTTTCCTTGTTGTGAATTTAGTTCTTTTCTTTTTTGTGCGAACAAAAAGGAAACAGAAAGTTTAATATTTCAATGTCGAAACGGTAGAGGAGTGGGTGGGCAGGCAGGTAAATTTTGAATGTATGTGTGCTTGCGGGTGTACTTCTTGTTAAACTTTTTTAACAAAAAATAAATTTCTAAAGTCAGTCATTTTTTAAATAAGGAGACGCAGTGTGTTGTTGACGTGTTATATTAAATTCAAAACCAATTTCTTATTTTTTAAGATGTTATTGTTTTTAATTTAATCACTTCCTCTTCGTGTGGTCTACGTTAATGGACTTCTTCCGAGTGCTTTGCCATAATGAATGTTTTTACAAAATAGTAAACTTTTTCTATATTAAAATTAAAAAAAAAATCTATAAAAGCATCAAATAATTGCTAAACCATTTCTGGCTACAATTCGGTAAATATTTTTAAACTTTTTAAGAAATTTATATGGAACTTTTTTTTGGTTTTATTAAGGTTAATTTTATTGGCTAATTGTTTCGCAAAAATATTTTACAATTAACCCAATAAAAAGAGCAAAAAAGGTCTAATACATGTACTTGAAAAATGTCAAACCAAAAAAAGTTTTCCTTAAAATAGAAGAAAAATAATCAAACGACAACACCGAGACTGAAGAAAAGTGTGTTACCATCGGTTTGATACAGTTCTCGTACGCTTATTCATAATGAAATTTGCACAAATGGAAAATGTTACCAACCAAATCGTGAATCACCCAAAACGTGCTAATAAGTAAGAAATACACATGAGTGCTGGTGACGAAAGTGCAGCGGCCTTTGAAAACTACTATTTTGCTCTACTGTTTAAGTAAAATATATAAAAAAAACTATGTTGACTTTCTCTTGTGCTTGGGAATTAAAAATATTTCTCAAACATATATAAAATATAATATAAAATTGAATATAATAGATTCGTTTTTAAAACCGCATTCTGTGGCAAAATTTCATATCAAATTCTATAGAACGAATCGCTCAAGTCCAGATCTGTTTCATCATTGAGTTTTCTTTTTATATGTCAATGGAAAACAATTTTTTATATTTTATTCGACCTAATTTTGGAAGACTTAATATACAAGAGGAATAATAATTCTGGGCTAAAATGTACTCCTTGAACATTTTTTATTATATTCAAGCAGATTTTATTTCCATCACGTCTCGATATCGCGACATGATTTTTTTTTATCATACAGAGTTAACTCGCATAAACGTGATTTGAATTTTGTCAAATTTGTGCGAAATGCGACTGGAATTTTTAAATATTTTTTTTGGATTAATTTTCGAAAATTTTTGTATGTTCTATATATTGAAAGCCGGTACAGAATCGGTTAGTGCCAAATTTTTCATAATAATTTTATTAAACATATTTAAAAAGAACTTTACGCTGCATGTCTGTGCATGTCTATCCATGTGGTTATTGTTAATATTGTAAACGTTTTAAAAAAGATTAAAAACTGATCAAGAAAATTGTAAATTAATAATGAAAAACGGTAGATGCGTAACCTGGTTTTTGTGTTATTCTTCGAGCAAAACCGGAATAAATCGATTACCAAGTGATAAGGGGTGATTGACATTGTTTTCGATTACTATAACGTATTCGAGAACTCTAACTTAAAATTTAAAAAAAAATTCTTTTTTTCCGTTCAAGAACCATTTGAAAAATATTTTTTAAAAACCCCAGAATGTTGGTTGAAATCTGCCGGTTTGAATCGGTTCAATTTTACATCAAAATAAAGTTCTTCAGAGCGCCAGCAGTTCGATTTGATACGTTTAGCCGTTCATATATACTTACACACACACACTTCCGCTCACTCACGCAACACACATCCAGGCATAGTGGCATGTTGTCAGAATTAGTTAGAGAAGCTTCCTAGGGCCTCAAATCGTGGAGGTCTGATGAGAACTTGATTTTTTCAAAACAAGGAAAAGTCAGTAAATTTCTAATTTAGAAATTTACTTAGAGAGAAGTTAAAAAAACAATAAACGAACAACACCGATGCGATGGCGTTCAAAAGCTAAAATATTGGTTCTAGCGGTTTGGTGGCAGCAGAAATATTCTAGAATATTTCACTTTTAATAAAAAATTTTGAATATAAAATAAAAGTAATTTGCAGTTTTTCACTTAAGTCTGAATAATAACTTCCAATTTATTGATTTAATCTTAAGATTAGGAATGACACTTCAAATAAAAATTACTTGAACATTCGAAAAACAGTTTTGCAATCTTGCTTAAACTAAAAACAAATTTCCATTTACTGCCGATGTCGTTCGAGCAAATAAATAACATTCAAAATAAAATTTGAATCTGAAATTATATATATTCGATTCATCGATATCTTGTGACATGGCCGCAAATAATTTGAAATTGACTTTAAGCGTAACA
Organism: Linnaemya vulpina; assembly: GCA_963675445.1. NCBI lineage: Eukaryota > Metazoa > Arthropoda > Insecta > Diptera > Tachinidae > Linnaemya > Linnaemya vulpina. Next base: position 45,412,040 of record OY776277.1, read on the forward strand.
AGATTTATACATATTTTTTTCATTTTTTGCGCAAATTTCCTTTTCTCGTATTCCTTTTTTCTCACAATATTTGAGTCATCAGAAAAATACCGTTTAAAATTTCACATTAATTTTTTGACTGAATTGAGTTTTCGGGATACTCAAACTTTTTGTTTTTTAATTAATCCGTCAAATTCGTACCTTCGCCTTCTTTATAACACTTATCAAATAATCAAATACTTGAAGTGATTTCTTTACTCGGGAATTTTCAATGCAACAGTGAATTTTTTAAAACAGTCTCAGGATGAATTTATGATCATAATTTACAAAACCATCCCAGTTTCCGAATTGCACGATAATTTGTGACGAACTGATTTCAAAAAGTCGTCAATTTTTTTAGTTTCTGTTAGTAAAAAGAAAGAGATATCAGATAATCAACCATGAATTTTGATTCTGAATAAAAATTTCTTTTTAATTACAGTTTTCCAGTTTCTTTTTCAATGCGTTGCCTATTTAAAATAATAAGAATTTAATCATGAAACCGGCGAAGGTGTTGGTGCTTCTTCCAAATGATTTATGATCTCATGCCCTACGAATTTCAATTATTCAAATTCAATAACGATTTCCTCGCAAACTATGAAATAGATGCTCAAGTATTTGGGAGGAATAAAAAATGTGTGATAACTTTTAAGTGAGAAAAATTCAAACTCATAAATCATTTTATATATTTTCGATTTGTTTTTGTTGCAATTTTTCCTGACGTTTCAATTCAAACCGAAATATTTAAAAATATGGAAAAGCTGATGATAAAAAAGAAGAGGAAAACTACAATAATTATTTGGCATTCAAATAAATATTAAAAGAAAAAAAGTTTATCCACTCAGAAATCAAATGAATTTTTTTAGTGTTTTCAATATGAGTTTCCGTTTGTTGTATTCATGTTTTTGCATGCTGAGTACTTTGTTGTTGTTGTTGTTATTGTTATTACAATTTGTTTACAAACACCAGCTGTTTGCTTAGGCAATCGCCAACACGAGTCACACAGAACGTCTGGCAGTGGTACAGCCTGACCGTTCATTAAATCTACCAAAACCAATCGAAATCAATTAATCCATCCATCCATCCATCCAGCTGATGTGGATTGTATATTTTTTATTTATTTTTCTATGTATTCAAAAACATTATTAATTTTTTTATCTTTTGGTGGCGCTGCATTGGTGTTGACAGCAATGACCCACATTCATAAATTACAATCATGGATTTTATTAGTTTCTATGGTTTTCTGCTGTTGATTCGGTTTATTTTTGCTCTTATTCAATTTCATTAAATGTAGAATATTTTGCAGAACATATTTTCTATATAATTTAAAAATATTGTTGCTGTTTTTTGTAAGCATTAATGTTGTAATTTTTTTAAATATACATTTTTTTCTATGTTAAATTGTAGTACTAAAGATCGATCGATCAATGGCTTAACAGATTTCATAATAATTGATGAAGAAGTTAATTGAAAAGATTTTATGCAACAGCACTTTTTTTGGTAAATAATGAATCATAAATTCTGTAATAAATGAAATACAACATGACAAAAAATCTCTCTTTTAATTAAATCTAATAAAAAAGAATATTTTTTTTATATTAACCCTTGTTGAACTGAAGTATTTTACAGCGTTAAAGCATGGCGTAGCGATAATTGTAATTTTATAAATTTATTACGGTATTTATAACCGATTAAATTAAATATTTATTAACCCTGGATGGTTATTGCTCGTCGAATTGACGAAGCTCATCTACTCTGTATCATATAACTCTTTAATGTTTGCTCAAGTTCGTATCGCATTTTAAGAGATAAAAAAGTTTTTATTTTTATATAATTTATTTATTTTAATAATTTTGAAATAAAATACTTGACTAAAAATATTTTCGCCAGAACTAATTTTAAAAGTTGCTCCGCTAGAACTATTATTAAAAATTGAAGAGTAACCATCTAGGGTTAACAAAATAATAGATGAACTAAAAACAAAATTAGCATATTAAAGTGACACGACTGTTTTCACTTATTTACTTTTTGTCATGAATTTTGTAATATCTTGAAATAAATTCAATTTCTCTTGAAAATATTACAAATTCATCAAAAAAGAAAACAAATTCGTGAAATATTCGGATTTACCTGCAGAAACACACATTCTGCGATCTGTGAAAAAGATTCGAAATCTCACAACGTTTTTAGCAATTTCTGTCTGTATAGAACGATAACTTGTGGGTAGCTCAAGAAGGTGTTCGATTAAAGAATATTTTTAGTTGGCCTGTTGCAACACCCGAATTACCACCTTGGGATTTTTAAAAACCCAAGATTTATTGAGGACAATCTTTTGTCAAATGAAGTGTTTGTCGTTTTTTTTCGCTGCCGAGACTTTTTGAAAATTTTAAGTATATTTTTTATCGATAAATCGATATTATGGTTGTCACTGACGAGTGATCTTTTCGAAAGAAATTCAATCTATTGCTATTCGCTGAAGTAGTAAAACACAAGACTACCGTGTTGTTTTGTTAAAACAACAAAATTGTTGCTGCGGGTAGTAGCAAAGGAGCTCTGCGTCCGTCAACATCAAGCCTCGTTGCTGCTATTCTAGAGTTGTTTCGAACGTTTTCAAACGAATGTAATTTAAAAGGGTTTGATTAGAGTTTTTTGTAAAAAAAAAGATCTTAAAGAGTTCGAAACAATTCTAAGCCAGACAGACCACTGATCGTTTACCCCTCTCCGAGAGTTTTGCAACTCACTCGCAGTAATTAACATCGAAACCTCTGATAACTGTGTGAAATTACTTTTCTTTGGAGGAATTCTCCGTCGTTAAGTACGTTGTCACTTTTTATATGACGGCATAAGTCGTGTACAGTCAGTCGGATTAAAAACATAGCCGCCAAGGTCATAGTCAGTAGTTGGCTTCTGTGCATCGATACCTTGTAAATTTATATGCAAAGTATTTTCAATAAAATATTAAAGTGCAAATTCTTTCTCTCTCCCTCTCTCCACATATATTCCTCTTACTACATCTGTCCGCCCAACCTGGTTCCCTATATTCAGAGCTCTAGATTATCGCAACACACAATATTTTGTGCTCTTTAAAATTTAGTGATATTTTTTATTTATATAGATGAGTTTTTATATTTGCATTTTTCGTTAAAAATCTTATTTTTGTTCGTCTGATGAGGGAATGGCCTCAATTGATGCAATGCGTTGGGCCGGATTCTTTAGTTAAAGAGTGGTATTACAGATGGTGAAAGTTGGGCAGACTAGTGTTATTTCTCTCTTGCAAAGAATTTTCCAAAAATAAAACTCTTAACTAATTGACCTCTTCTGATTACTCATGGAGCTGCTGCAGCTTGACATGAATTACATTTTTAATTTATAGATTCACTGAAAATAGCAAAATGATTATTGATTTTTATTTTTTGCATGGAAATCAACTGAAAAAAATTTCCCCTGACGTCAATGTGTACAGGAAAACTAAATATTTGAAAAAAGAAAGCAAACAAATTCAAATGCAAATGCAGCAGCAGTTTAATAACAAAAACTAATTGTGTCAACACAATCTGCACCCTCTCTTTATCGCTGACAGTTAGTTCAGACAACAGAAGCAGCAGCAGCAACAGCAACATTTCCCAATGCTGCCGATGATGCCCATCCCCTGTAATGGACAGCGAGTGTGTGATTAGGAATATAAATTAAACGAAATTTAAATGTAAAAAGAATTAATTAAATACCACTAAACGAATGCTGGTGACAGTAATAAAATCACAAAAATAGCAGCATTAAAAACAACAGATTTTTTTCAATTGTTTGTTGTTCAACGTTCTACAAATAAACACTTAAATATTTTAATTAAATTTTAATTAACAAATTTGTAAAACAGAAATCACCACCACTAACGAGTGTTGCAACAGAAATGCCAACTGCCATTTGTGTGCACTGCCAGTGTGACCATATGCGAGCTCGAAAGCTTAGAACAGGTCAACCATGTTGCGAAAGCCTCGCGGTTAAAATAAGCAGGAAGATGCAGGCATGTTTTTTAGGTTTAAAAATTTTTCTAAAGAGAATTAAAACATTTTTTTTTTGGTTTTTGCAATTAACGAACGGTCACACTACCCACTGTAGAACTTTATTTGAGAATTGTAATTTGTATCAATTTTCGATACAAATTCTAAATGTGTCTACCTGTTTAGCCGATTCTGGTGTGTGTTGAAGGACGAACAGAAGCGCCATTCTCCGTTTTCAGTTTATTGTTTTAGTTGTTTTGCAATATATTAATTAGTTTAGCTGAAAATCAATTTAATTATTTATTTATTCTACTTGGAATGCATATTTTTCTTTGCCAATTTATTTTTTTTCGTTAAGAGTCTGTTGAATTGAATCTTCTGTGTAGTTAAGAAACTTCTACTTTGACTGCAACGTAATTTTTCCTATTTCAAACTGTTAAGACATTCAAATATCTTGTCTGTATTATTCTGCCCTCAAGATTCGGTAAAACGTGCCACAACGAATAATTATTGTTAATAAAGAATTGACTACGTTATTTCTTATGGATCAAAAAAACAACCGACAATTGTAAGAAATTTTAATAGAACTATTCATTTCTATATTAAATATAATTTGATAGACCAATTGTTCGAAAATTGTTTCTAACTCACAAATACATGAAAACTGTTTCCAAGCACAAGACAAAGTCAACATCAGTTTTATTTATTCAACTTACACAGTAGAGCAGAACAGCTGTTTTAGAAAGCCGCTACACTGTCATAATACTCATTATATGTATTTTTAATTGTTACCAATTGTTCGCTGGCTTAATTGAATGTGATATCAGTTTCTATTTTTACCAATTTTATTAAGAAAAAGCATACTAGAACTGTAACAACCCGATGATCACTTTTGTTAGGTTCCTGTGTTGCCGTTTGGGTATTTTTCTTTATGTTCTAAATGTTTTTCTCATGGAAAATGCACCCCAAGTGTTTTGTTTATAAAAAATAAATAAAAGGAATTGCTAAAAATTATATATGAGAATTTTTGATTACTTAAAAAAACTAGTTTATCAAAATATTTTATCAAGTGGGTACTTCAGTTACGTTAAACGTATTTAAATATTCGGCAACAACATTTTTTTTCGGTGTAGTTGTCAGAGACTTTTTTTGTATTTGTGCACTTAAATAAATTTAACGGCATCGTCAGCTGATGAGTCTGTTTGTTCTCCGAATAGAGAGAGAACTCAATACCAGCATTTCCTTCGTAGTCAACGTGCAAACTCCTTCAGCTAAAAACACCAGAAACAGGCAGGTCACTTATCAATTACATGCATTTTGCACCGTACCTTTTCTGCTTGCCTTTACATGTTCTTTTCTTGAAGCACACATAAAACGGTTGTTATTGATTTCAAAAGTAAAATGCAATACAAACGTAAATTTTAATATGAAAATATCTCTTCAATGTGTTATGAAAATTAAATCAGTTGGGTAAAGGAAAGTTGCTCTTAAAAAAATTCCATTTGTTGTGTGGGCCTGAAGCAACAAGTGAAGGCACTTCATAGAAACTTTTCTGAAGGACGTTGAATAAATGCGAGTATGATGCCATAAAATAGCAACAACAAACAGCCTTCAAAAACTATTCAAACAAGAAGACTTATAAATAAAAATATTTTATGTACACATACAAACGAGTACAACTGTATGGTATGCTTGCATGTGTATGTAAACACCAACGCACACGCACGCACTCATTCTTGTGTAGAATTTACTACTCGTACTTATTCACGCAGATATCGGTTTAATGTTAAAAGCCTCTTATCCAAACCATTTTTTATATGAATGTCCTTAACATCATTCACGTTTTATAGTGTTTCATTTAATTTTTTTTTTTTTGCCATGTAGCGTAACTCTTTTTTATATTTGCTCTGGGGTATGGAATTTTGTATACCTCGTAAAAATGTTTTTATTATTTCGTTACGTATGAAATGCACTACAGTTTTCCATTAATTTTCTTCGCATTCCAAACATTTTTTGTGTACAAACGGCTGCATTTAAATATGTCGTAACATGCAGTTACGTACACTGGAAGTAGTTTCTGGTTTGCTTTAAGAAGAAACTCAGCGGAAAAGTCAAAAACAAAATGACTAGAAAAATATCTCTCATATATATATTTTAACCTAATATTTCGAAGACTGTCCTTCGCTTTCTATAGTTCCCTCTCCTGCCCCATCATAGTAAAATTTTTTAAATAAAAAAATAATTTAAAACATATTCGTACACAAATATTTCTATCTGATAATAATATATTTAAATAATTCAAACTTCATTTCTCAGTTCTGTCTTAAAATTAATAGTTTTCAATAAATTCAGCTGATATTGATTTAATTATGCAATTCACACAGCAAAGCAAATTAGCAGTTTTCAAAAGCCGCCACATTTTCATGATAAGTACTCTGTTGGGTATATAATTTTTTGTTTTTTACTGTGTAAAACTGTATTTTCTTTGCATTCAAAACATTTTTTGTGTAGAAACGGTTGCATTGAAATATGTCGTAACATGTACTTACGTACACTGAAGATAATTTCTGGAAGAAAACTACCGAAAAGTCAAAAACAAAATGGCTACAAAAATATCTCTTATATATATTCCAATTCAATATTTCTTTCATAATGCACTTGAGTAGGAATCAGCACTTGCTTATTGGCTTATTCAATAATTAAAATTTCATTTCTCAGTGCTGTTTAAAAATCAATAGAATGATATAATTATTCAACTTATACAACACAGCAAAACAGCAGTTTTAGAAGGCCGCCACACATTCATCATTTGCCACTTATTAGGTGGGTTTATTTGTATGTGCTAACGTTTCTTATTTATAAATATTTTATAAATAGAAATAGAATCCGATAATTATTTCGAACCGATAGTAACACACTTGAAATCCTTGTGTTGCCGTTTTATTATATTTTCAGGTCTGAATTTTACTACCAGTATTAGCTTAAATCATTTAGTTTTTATTTGCAAAATATTATAAAGTAATTTATTTTTTTAACAATTTTTTTAAATAAAACAGTGAAAAGGAGAGTTCACTGAATTCAATGGATTCATGTCTAAATTTTTCTGAATATAATATTCAGGTTATTATCCTCATAATTGAATTGAATAAGAAAATGGTATGAACACTAGCATTGCGACTAAGATCTATTGTGCCATAGATCTCTAGGCTAGCTCATGCTCTGTATGACTTTCCTGATGAAAGTTAAGCCAGATGATGCAGAAGCTCGTCTAATGTTTTCCTAATACAGAAAAATCGTATTCAAAACACTCCTTCCCTTAAGCAGAATAATAAGAAAACACAAAGAGAATACTTATCACTGCGTTCTGTCCTGTTGCACTCGTAAATGATGCAGGCCTGGTTACTTCTATCATAACAACAGTAACCTTAATTCTTCAGATACTAGAAAAAGAATTTCTTTTCTATAAAATGCTGCCTACAGGCGGATCACATTCGCCCACAATTTATTACGCTCACCTGCTTTGAACCGCAGGAACGTAAACGGCACATGCAACGTGTTTGTGTTTCAGTTAAATGAAGCATTTTTAAATTAAAATAAAGGGACAAAAAGGAATAAATCAATTTGAGGGAACATTTTTGTGTTGATACCACAAATACACGTGCGGGAATTTTCCATTTATATTTTAATTAAAAGAACAACAACTTTTCTTATTACAAGTTGTTATTACTGGGGACTCAAATCATATTATTTTCTTTAACAATTTTTGCAAACGAAAACTTTTGATTGCGAATAAAATTAGCTCGAATCCCAGACGTGCCTGTCTTAAATATCCAAAACAGCAAATTAAGTTAATTAAAAAGTTTGTGAGTTTAATTAAGTATTTAAAGAATAAATAAACAGAGTGCTTTAATGTGCATGAGAAGTAAATTAGTTGCATGCCGAAACCTCCGATCGCATTTCAATTTTAATTCAATAAAAATATTACACTTTTGCTAAAGCCCTGCTTGAACACAAAGAAATTGTCTGACAAACATTCTCAGTCAAATCCAATAGAATGTGTATATTAAGATGCGGTTGCAATTGGCAAACATTTGCCCAAAAAAGCGTAACCACTAAAGAAAAATATAAAACATTTTCATACTTAAACGATAGTCAGCGGTGTAGAATTAAATGTTATTGGAAACTGTTTCACTTAAGAAACACTTTTTATAGAGTGACCTAAAACTAAATCACAACAAAACAAGAAAATATACTTTTAATATCAATGAAACGGGCTCTATTCGAAAGAAAATTTTATGAAGTTAATTTTGAAACATGACTGATTGAAACTTTCCACAATTTGCACGCCTTGTTGTGCTATAAGTCGCTTTATAATGAAATTGCAAAAATATTAAACAAAAACCAACTATCAGCTGTTAAATGGGGGCTAAAATAAAGCAGTGATGCCAACTCAAAATTGTGATACTCAAAAATAAACACGCTGCATAACATTTCAGTCCATATTCATGGTCTATAACGCTGGCTTTCAATTGCAATTTTAATTCAGCAGCATCGATCCCAAAACGGACTCACCAACTGACAGCTGGTGTGAGTTTAAAACGTGCTTTAAAATATAGTGTATTTGAGCTACCCTGTATGTAAATAACTTCAGCAAATAAAATGTTCCACTAAAAATTTGTTGCGTGTTAGTGTGAGTGTAAATTGTTTAGAACGAAATACAGAGAGGACCATTAACTCTGCTACAATAAGAATTTTACACGATATTACGAATATATGTAAACTAAATGATAATATCTCGTTCCCTGTGACTTTTACACCAGTTCCCAACATTTTAGGGGGGTCCATAAAAGAACGGCATTTCGGAATTGTATATGAGATGCAGCGATTGGTGTAGTTTTCGAGTCCCACTAACCGATTGATCATCAGATTGAAGTTGCAGACTTTGATTTTAAATCACTTTAGGCGAATGTTTTCGTTCGCGATATGTTACCGATTTCGACCTGATTTGCGGCGCAATGCATATACAAACAGACATACAAATAAACATATTGACAGGCTCTCAGAAGTAGTTAGGAAAGCTTTCTAGGTTCTCAGAACGTAAAGATCTGATGAGAACTCGATTATGTTTATTTTCAAAATCAATAACTTCCTGATATTTTCCAACCAAAAAAGCGGGAAGTAGCAAAAAATTATTACTTGCAAAGAAAATAGCTTTAACGTGTCCTTTGTGTGGCACAATGTATGTGCCACCCTGTATGTATGCATGAATAATTTTATATGATTTTATTGCGCAAAATAGTGTAAATTTATTCAACATAAAATTTCCAACAAAGCGGAACAAATTCTACAAACCGTCACTTTGATTTTAATGAAATATGTATCACTTTAATAAGTGCGCTCTTGAAAAATGTATCTGTTCGTGGACATTTTTATAATTGCATTTTTTTTAATTAAAATATTCCCATACAAAATCAATGCAGGTATTTCAAAGTATTTATTTAAATCAGCCAACGCTTTTGTTTGATTTAACGTCATTTCATATTGTGCGTTTAAGCCATATAATGCGCTGCATTAATGCCTGCAATAAACAGTGATCACCTTGTGCGTGCAATGAGAGCGTCAAGTGACCATGTAAATATTAATGCCGCTACATAAAGCTTCTCCACTCAATGCAAACAGGACATTTTAAATGGCAAATTATTTTTGTGCAACACATATTTTGCATTCAAAAAACTTAAATTAAGAAATCACGGGCTTAAATACTATCTGCCAATTTTAAATCCATACACGAGTAAATGTCCAACACCTCCCCAGGTATTCAAGAATATTGTGGACTGTGGAAACGTCCTTAATTTTAATTAAATTCAACCTTAAGGTTATTGCAGCAATTTACATTCATTGCCGATGCCGATGCTGATGCTGATGCTGTTTACTTCTTGTTCAGTTTGCAGTCCTTATTTACGTTTGAATCCAGATAAATCAATCAGTATGGATTTAATTTGATGCCATCTCTTCGTGTTTTTCACAATCCTCTTTTCCTACCACTTCTTTTTCTTCTTGTTCTTCATATCATGGCAGCAGCAGCGAACAAACAACAACAACAAAAGAAAGCAAGCAATTAAAAAAATATACAAAAATAATAACAGACAATTTACAAACAGAACCGAGTTAATCAAGTAGTCCTTTTTCATGTTGAACAATTCATTTCCAGCACTCTTACAACACTTCGGCCAGCCATTCTCAATATAATCTCCTGCGCTCTATGTCGTAGTGGTATCCAGATGATAATAAAAATATCTGCACGATACAAATACAATACATTGAGTTTGCAACGAGTAAAACAAGTGCTTAATGGAAAAAAAATCACTGATACATTAATAAATGATGCAAAAAAGTTCGATTATTAATATCAGTTGCTATAGGAAAATTCAAAAAGAAATGCCTGATTATTTAGGGGCAAAACAGAATGGGAAAAGTAATTAATAGTTACTTTTTATGAAAGTAATTAATGAAAAAGATGTTGTGCAAATGAAAATAATATCTGGCTTTTTCCTATTGAATTATCAATCGTTAATGGAAAAGATTTTTTGCTAAAATTTCATGGAATATTTAGTTTTTTAAAACTTGAATATTATTTATGAATAAAGTAGTTTACATTGTAGGGGTAGATAAACTTAAAAAAAAGAGTCGGAAAGCGCGAAGTTAAAAAAGTTTTATCAGATTCCGACAAAATATTTGACAGTAAAAGTTGCGCACTCACTGACCTATTTTCGCAAAATGTAGTGCCTATTAAAATGAATTTTTAATCTTTATTTAATTTTTAAATACCTTTTTTAACTTCGTGCTAGGAAAATTGAACATTTAAAAAAGTGGGGATGTTATTGGTTTTGAAAAAATTCAGTTCTCCTCAGATTTCGGTGCCTGAGAACCCGTCGCTACGTCTACTCGTATATGTATGTGTGTCTGTATATATCCCGCTTATAAATTTTGAACAGCTGAACCGATTTAAACTGCAACGTTGTGAAGATCATTCCTACTCTTAAATTTTCGGTGAATTCGAACCGGTAAATTTCAAGATATATCAAAAACAAAAACAAAAACGTAGAAAAAAGCCTTTTTCAAATGGTTTTTTTTTTAAATAAATTTTTAACTGCTTCACTGATCGACTTCACAAACTAATCAGCTCTCTAAACTTTAAAACCACATTCATCACTACAAATCGGTTAAAAATCGGTTAGGTTAGCTTAGGTTAGGTTGAAGAAGAGGGGCATGAGTCATCCCAATCCTCGCAAGGATTACACCTAGGCCGCGATAGGCCTGTTGTGCACTCTATAGTTTGGAGTCACCATTCTATGGGACCTCCTAATTGATTATCTGAAAAGTTTACTCTTGGGAAGGTGGTTGCAATTATGAAGCATTTGTCGTTGGTATTGTTGTAATATAAAAATCGGTTAATCCTCGTCTGAGATATCGTGCACGAAAGAGTGATTTATATTTTAAATACCTAAATTATATATCTGAAGAGTTAGAGCTCTAGATTTTTTCATAGTAATCGAAAGATTAGCGTTTCTGAACTAACTAACATTAATTCGAACCGATAGATTTTGAGATATTCTAAAAAGAGCTTAGAATAAAGTATTTTTAAAACTGGCTTTTGTTTAGAAACAATTTCAAACAGCTTCACCAATCGTTTCCACAAACTAATCGGATTTTGAAATTTTAAATTCACGTCGTTCAGCGCAAATCGGGTAAAAATCGGTTGAAAATTCGAAAAAAAAGTTTATTTTATAAACTACGAAATTGGATAACTGATCAGCTTGTGTTCTCGATTCTTTAATAGTAATCGGAAACTGCATCAATCACGGCTTATCACATGGAAATCGGTCGATTTGAAAATTAAAATAATAGCGCTTTAGCTGGGAAAGCTCAAAGGCAGAGAATAGCAAAAAAATCAGGTTACGATAGCTTTGCGGTTAAGATAGGCAGGAATTTACAGGCATGTCCTTTAGGATCAACTGTATTTAATTTTTTTGTGTTGTTGCTAGTGTTGCTGTGAGTGCTGCCATTTTTGATGGATGTGCCAACAAATCTTATTAGGTAATACAGATGAAATTCATTCTTTGGAATAGACTACCTGCATTTAATTTCCCCACCACTGACTTGAGGAAATTCAAATCGAATATCCACAGGCACTGCTCCTTTTATCCTTTTTCCCACAAGCAACCATACCAGCTACTGCTGGTCTCTGGACACTGCATGTGCAGAGATTGTCCTCTGAGTGTGCTGGTTCTATTAATAATAATAAAAAAAAATATGTATTTTTATTCAAATTTTTACTTGCATTAACAAATTAACACGCTCAGACATGTCGGCTCTCGTTTCCTGCAGGATCCTGTCTGTCTCAGGGCTGCCCTGGCAGGCTTTGTGAGAAGTTCTGGCTGGTTCTCTGAAACCAGTACTTCATTTGTAAGGATTTTGTAGGGTGTAGTCCTGTGGGACTTTTATGGCCTCCAAGTATTGTTTCGCTACCTTTGTGGGAAGGTCTCTTCATCTAAGCTAACAATTTAATACACAATATGAAAACCACGTTAAAATGCTTTACAATTAATAAATAATTTACTTTCATTCTTTGCATTTATTTTTTTCAGATAAAATAGCTTTCTTCAAAACTTTTTCAACCGCATCAACGGCAGTTATTCTAAACAAAACATTTTTTTCGGGACTTTGCTTAAAGGGGATGGTATAAAGATAATTTATTTTTCAAGGATTACAAATAGAAGATACGACTTTCTCCAGCAGCTTCTTTTTAATTTTATGAAATGTTAACTTGAAAAAGAAGTTAAAAGGGGAGAGAACAGCTGTTGCAAGTGACTACAAAGAAGAAGCAAAATAAAACACAAAACGTAGAAGTTTAGAATATTATTAATGAAAAAATAAGAAAAGTATTTTAAATTTAAAGCACGATTTTTAACACGAAAATAACGCACAAAGATTACAACATATCTGACAGCAGCCATAAATATTGCACAAACTTTTATATGAACTACAATTTGCATATTTAAGCAGCAGACAAACGTGAGCTTGTGTAGCAGCACAACAACGGAAATGGAGTCTTAAGAACCAAAATAATATTTTGAGGTATAAACAAAATGAACGAGATTAGGAAAGCGACAGACAGTTGAAGGGAAATTGCAAACGATGGCAACAAATCGAGCGCTAACTTGGAAGTAAAAACTTATCGAAGAAAGTACAAAACAATCAGCTGCTTTACAATCCGAATGTAGAACAGGAAACGGATGCCAGGAAAACAATTGACAAACAAAAACTCTCTAACAATCAAAACGCACACATACACACACACACGTTCTTCTCCCAGCAGCAAAAAAGGCAAAAAGCGTAAAGCGTTTTAAAAATAAATACAACGGGACTCATGCATTTAAACAATAATTTAATGCCGCCAACAAGAAAACTGCAGAAGCAGATAACTTGAGACAGCAAACAGCATTGAAAACATAGAAAGAGAGAGGGCGAGAGAAATAGAGAAATATAACGGAAAAGCCAACGCTACAATCGCTGAACGTGTAAATAAACTCACAACTATTGTTACGCTCAGTTTTCATAGTGTTTGTGTGAAGAGGAAAACAGAAGAATTATTATCGAAATCGCTGCAAATCGTACTTAAAGAATTCTATTACGCGAGGGGATTCATTAACCAAAAATTACAAAAAATAAAACGTCTGTGTACTGAATTCCACCAATTTCCTATTTGAACACACCAGCTCGAGTCCTTGAGTTCTATATTTCATTATTCAGCAACGTACTGCTATTCCCTCATTAAGCAACAACAAGTATCGATAAAAAGAACAAGAATAAAAGGTGGACAGTTGTTTCTCTCACACCGCCATTAATATTTGCCTTTTTCCTCGGACAACAACCAACATCGTAGAGTGAGTGCATTTTATAAGTTTGAGAGCGTGCTGGGATTAAATAAAAAACCGCCAACCTGGAACTAATGGAATTAGAGAATATTGTGGCCAATACGGTCTACTTAAAAGCTAGAGAAGGTAAGTGTTTTTGCGGTTTATTTTGCTTTAATAATCATGTTGTTGCCAACGAACGGTTTTAGTAAATCCTTTTTTTTATATATTAATTAAATGTGATAGAAAAAAATATAACAAAAAAAAAAAACCTGCACCGAATATCTCCTTGAATTATTTATATTTTCATAAAGCAAAAAAAGGGAAAAATTAAAAAAAATATATATTTTTCACTGGTGTATGTGTGGAGGGGAAAATAAACTTCAAAAAAGAATTAGAGTTGAATACATGGGGTGTGATAATATATTTCTTTAAAGTATTGAGGAGTACAACCAGCATATCGTTACCTAAAATGCAAAATAACGCATCATAATTTTTGAAAATTTTATAGAAGAAGTAAAAAGCCTGCAAAAATTAAAACTACTTGGAATATTGAAGCAAGTCTAGATTGAAATTAAACCGTTTCATTTTCATGTAGATTTGAAATTTTTATTTCAAAATTCCAATTAATTGCCATTTCATCAAGTTTCTTGCTTCCAATCTAAAGTTTTGAAAAATAATGATACGTCATTTTGCTTTGTCAATCACGATATGATTTTCACATATTCCAAACATTTGCAATATCAGCCGATTACTGATTTCTTAACAGATTTAGAAAGATGAAAACAAGACATTTCCAAAAAATATAATTTAATTAAGAAACTTCAAATTATGTTTGTATATCTCCATCAATCGAAATTTGTTAAATAGATATTTTTCTCATATTTTAAAACCCCAAAATCCTTTTTTTTATATTCGTACTAGAAAAATTTTATACATAATAAAAACTCGAGAAACTATTGCTTTTACACCGTTTTAAAGAAATCGACGTCCCATCAGATTTTCACGTTTTGAGATTCTAGGAAAGTTCCCTGACTGAGGCTGAGACCTCTTCACCCTGTCTTAAGTTTTGTTTTTCTTAAAAATATAAGATTTTATTTTAAAAATAATGAAAAATAAAATAAAAAATAAACATGTTAGGGAATTCATTAAATAACTTGTTACTTTAGGAGCATATTACATGTCTAAGACAACATATGCTAAATACATATGTACATACTAATTTATGTAACATGAAATACGAATTAAAAAGTACTTTGTAAGCAAATTTGTACAAGTATAAGTCTGTGAAATATATTAGCTCAATTCATATTGGAATTGCAATAAATTACGACGTGTTGCCTTAATTCTCAAAAAGAAAGTTCTGTCTGTTGGTTTCTAAAAATACTTTTATAAAAAGAAAAACTTCTTTCTACATCCTCTGAATTCATTGGAGCGTATTTAAAAGACAAAACTTCGCCCACATCATATTCTGAAGTTGGGCTTGCTTTAGAACCATTCAGCTGACTACAAATATTTTTTATTGTTTCAACGCCTTTGTTTTTATCCATAACTCATCAGGCACATTGTCGATCTTTTTAACGGTGTCGTTCAGTATTTTTATTTGCTCAGTTAGGGAAATACCAGCAGTTTGAAATTTTTTGATATGGTTGGCAATAAATCCATAATTCGATGCAATAAAAACTAAATCCGTTTTTGTTTTAGATTTTCGTAAAGCTTCTTTGGCAATTTGAATCGATTGGGCGTCATCTGTTAAACTATCTAAAACTTTCAAAACTTTTTCGTTATTGGTAGCATAATAATTTACAGCCTCAATCCATGTACCCCAACGGGTTTTTATTGGTTCAGGTGGGAGAGAAAGTTCCGGCGGCGGCTTACCGGATTTTCGAAGAACTTTTCTTTTAACGATTTAAAAAATTTTTGGTGTTTAAAACTTAAATATTAAACAACCAAGAAGTTAAGGCCCAACGTGTGTATATACATAAATAGAATAAGATAAACATTACACTAGTCTGCAAAATTCAATTCGCTTTGGTTATGTCAGTGGCGAATTCAGTTCGCCACCTGGTTGTAAACAGGTTCAAGTACACATTAAATACAGTTGGAATGTAGTCATAACAAAAATTTTGCAAGAAATGCTATTTTAAAAGCAAAATGTGCTCTTAAAGTTGCTTTTAAAAGCAAAATATGCCAAAATATGCTCTAAAAAATCGATGCCAAAATTCCTAAAAATATCTGAAACGGATAAATAACTACCTCATATGTTTGTAAGACATGCAGAAAAAAATATGATATATCATAAATTTGGTTGCCCTGCTGATAAGTTAGTGTCCTTGATTCTTTTATAGTAATCGAAAACTACATCAATTACCCCTTTCACGTGGGAATCGATTGATTTAATAACTAAAATATCAAAAGTTAGAATACTTCAAATTTGTTGGAAGTTACAGGGATGGCCTTTAGTAACAGCCACTTTCCATATACAATTTTTTTTTTTATATGCGAATCGATCCCCTGGACTATTTGCCATGGGACTAATGCCGACATACCATCAACTCTTAAAACATAGAAGCTGGATGTATTGAAAAAGGTGGTAACAAATCGGGCTGATTGAATGAACCGTGTGCCTCGTATAACCATAATAACATTATAAAATTCTAATAAATTGAAAAACATTTCAGTCGTGTTTTATGTTTTGAAGAAAACATCTCGTATTAAAATTAATTAAATCAAACAATAAATATTCTTAGAATTCAACATGTTAATAATTGTTTAATTTCTTAATTGCTGCATCATGTTCTGCGTCTAATGAAGCAACAATTATACCTTTTAAACCAACACAAGCAGCAGTTTGTATCAACACGGTGTGTGTGTGTGTGTGTGTGTGTGTGTGTGTTTAGTCTGTTGCACCATAACGAATGCTCGCCTTGTTGACTTTCTGTTTAAAATTTTATTACAATATTTTTCACTTGAAAGATACACGATGGAAAGCAGTACAAGTTTCATAGACAGATGCTGCCCTAACGGTATAGATAATAACGAAATGTAAAATGATACGTGCTAAATACTATTAATTGAAAAGATTGTGTTTTAATAATGTGCGATATTAGGAAGCAAATTAATATCAATTAATAAATAGTTAGTAAAAGAATAAAAGCTAATAAAAGTCAAATTAGCAAATAACGCCAGAATAGAATTCATTCAAAGTTTTAAAACACCAGAATCTTGTGGAAAGCCAGAAAGTGTATCGGCTTCCATAAACAGTATTGATCTGATCTGGTGCGTTATAGTTCGATAAGTAAATTAATTTCTACTGTTTTCAAACCAAAATAGTTTGAAATAAAAATTAAATAATTTTGTTGACTCTGACACAGTAACAGAATAACTATGGAACTCCTGAAGTAACAATTCAAAGTTGTGACACTCTAAAAAACCACGCGTTATATGATAAAATTATGAATCACAATTAACGAGGGAATTAAAACAAATTACAATCAAATTAAGTGCGAAATCGCTCCTACCTGAATAGTACAGAACCGATGTTGTCAACTCGGTGCTTTTGACATAATTTCTAGTGCTTTTTCGAGCCATCGGCGCGCTTGCTGATATTAAATATTAATTTTGGTGTCTTTTATAGTTTTTATACCCTTCACAAAAATTTTAAAGGGTATATTTAGATTTGTCATTCCGTGTGTAATTTCTTCGATATCAATATGCGACCCCATAAAGTATATATATTCTGGATCCTTAGGAATAGCGATGACGATTGAGCGATGTCCGTCTGTCTGTACGTGTTTTCCCAAGCCCCCAGAAGAGCTAGAGACTTCATTCTTGGACTGATCGATTGGAAGTGAGCTAAGTTAGAGTGGTATTGAAATTCAGAAAAATCGGAAGGACGGTTCCAGAGCTGGGAAGTTTACACCTATTTCTCGACGCAAAATTAACACCAAACCCCGTTTATTTTTTTGCGTATTTGAAAATTGAATCTATTTCATGCTTTGGGACTCCTCAATTGTCCATTTAAAACTTAAAAAAAATTCCAGGGATGGGAAATTGATTCTTTTTTGGCATATTCGGTATTTCGTGGTACATATAATAATTAAAATGTTTAAAAATTTTAAGTTTTTCTTGTTTTTCCTGGTTAAAATAACTTTTTATTTCGGGAAAACAAAATTGGTATCAAAAATTAAAAAAAAATTAAAATTTCGATTCCAGGGTTGGATACTGCAATATTTTGTATAACATGAACGTTACCAAAATGGTTAAAAATTTGTACTTTTGCTTAAATAAAACCGCTTTACACATTATGAGGACTTGTATTGGTAAACAAATTTTAAAAATTAAAATTTCGTTTCCAAGGATGGGAAATTTGCAATATTTTTTTAAGTAAGCAAAAAACGCAACTGAGGTTGTTTTTATTTTTTGCTAACTGAAACAATTTTATAAGTTAGAAAGCAGACGCATGTTAGTGAAGGGTATATAAGATTCGGCACAGCCGAATATAGCACACTTGCTGGGTGTGTGATGGTGGCACTTAAACCAAAACTCAAAATATCTTTTTTTATTAAAAAAAATAAAATTAAAATTTGTAAAATTTTTCCGTTTTTGGAAAAACATGTTTCTATTTTCTTCCAAAATAAATACAACTAAGCGATGAAACAAGAGCACCCAAGTCTGTAATCACACCCCATATATTTGACCATGGGGAAGCGGCCTATGGCGGAGTCGATTTTTGGCAACTATTTTTTCTTTACTTCTAACGTATCAATCAGTTTGTGTAATCGACATATCAGGAAGTGATTATTAATAATTTCTTAATTTTATTTACTGACACAAAGTTGGAAGTTATTTTGGGTGTTCGCAAGTGTTACATTTTTATATAACTTTTTTAACAAGTTGAAAAGTTTGAAACTTTTCAAAACTGTGGTTGAAGTCTACTGACGATTTGGTAAAAAGCGCCAATGAGATTGCATATAGACATTGCTTAACCACCCAACAAATAAATTTCATATTATAAAAATATTTTTATTTATGTAAAATATAATTGAATTAAAACGTTAGTGAAAGATTTCTAAAGAATAAAAAAATTATTAATAATTATTTGTTTAAGTGGGTGCTATTTTATAGTGCTCGGCAACTGATATAAAATATAAAACTTAAATTGAAAAATGACGCGTATCTGTCTACTGCGTCCCCGAGCCTTCAGAAAATTTTCAGAATTAAATAAAAATTATTTTAAAAAATTACTTAATTAACGTCAGTCACAAGACTTCGGATTCGCTGAAGAGGTCACAAGAAGAGAAAGATTCACATTTCCACTACTTCTGGATGATAAGTTTAGAATCTTATTGACTTCTTTGAAAGTTTTTTAGTCCTAAGAATTAATGTCAAAACAAAAAACATGACATTATTTATAACAAAAAAGACTACAAAAAGAGCTTTTTTAAATGGAACAAAACGCATTTTTATAACTTCGCCAGAAAGAGGTAAACATGTATACAATTTATTTTGTGAAACTGCAAAGAGTAGAGATTTATTATAAACGATATCGCTATAAGCGAGTTCCATTATATTGCAAACATCTGATAATGTTGGAACAATAAAAATAAAATCCATCACATCCGATTGTTTTCTTTCAGAATTTGAATGCTTTTATACGAAATAATATGTTTTTGAAACATTTATTCGCTGTGTATAAGTGTTTCCATAATTTTAATATATTGTATTATTTTCAAAATATGAAACAATTTCTATTTGAATGAATATTCAATTTGTCAATATCCAAAACAACTGCAGTGCAGTTTGTAAAATAGGTATTATAAATTACAATGGCAAATACACCAACAAATGCACATATTTCTGTGAAGCATTTAATTTAATGTGATTAAATATATTGGACAACCTGTACGTTAAATTTATAGCGTTTTCTTTTGTGGAAAACAAGTAAGATTTCTTCACTTGTAAATAGTGGAAGTTTGGAGGAGTTTTAAAACAGAAATTACTTTTCGTAAGTGATGTTGGATTAATTTCTAATAAATTCCTTAATTTCAAATATCGAAATGTTGCCATTTTCTGCTAAAAAGTGTAAAAAGTGTTGCACTCTTTTCTGGAAAAGAAGTCAGCTTTAAATTTATTGTATCTGTAGCATGAACGCAAAATGGTTTTAATACTTAAATCAGGTTTTTAATTTCAGTGTGAAAACATACACTGCAAAAGAGAACAGTGCTGCTTTCGGCAGTCGCAACTTTAACATCGTCGCTGCTGATCATTTTGTATAACAGATTTTGTAATTAATTTCAGAGGTAAATTATTCTTTCCTTAATTGCAGCAGTTGCCATGGCTGTTAAAAACCCACTTAAATGTATTTTTGAAAATAAGATGTTACAATGTTTCAGGAAATTATTTACTGAAATGACCTTATAATTGCAGATAATGTCATAAATTCGGTTAATGGTTTTATGCTTTATTTCGAATCTCTTATCTGTCCCTTGGAATATTCGGTTTCTTTTATTTGAAATCAAACAAACTTTCTGCACCCTTCTGTGTGCGCAATCTGAAACGAGTGCAGAAAATTTGTTCTGGTCATGATTGCGTGTCAGTTTATTTGCGTGTATACGAACTCAATATTGTTTTCTTGTATTAGTTTTTGCCTTTTACATTTTGATATTTGAAAAAGGTTTTGCATTATTATCCGTTTTGGTTCTTCTTATTGTTTATTTTGATTTCAGCATTAACAACATTGTTGTTATTGTTAATACTCTTGTGCTAATGCGTAGTTCATATTTAGCAGAGTAGGGAGAATTATGTTCTCCTTTGGAAAGTGATGCCCGTTAAATTTCAAAATAATGTCATTATTACACTTTTCTTTTTGGAAGCAAAGAAGTTGCAGTAAAAAATCAAATAAAAATTCTTCTTATTTTTTCGCTAAAAAATGCCATAAATTATGGAAAATTGTTGCAAAGTTTGTTTCTATTTTTTTTGTTAACGGTGGAATTATAATTCAATTTATTACTGTCTTGGCAAATATATAACTTTGATATATAATTATTTCTACCTTGGGAACGTCGTTGGATTTTTTTGTTTTCTCACAAACCTCTGGCAAGTGAAACTAGAAAACTTTTGCGAAACTTAATTAAATTAATAGAGGTTTAGTAGAATTTCCAAAGTATCGCTATCACAATGACATAAATTAAAAACTTTCAAAAGCAACATTCACTCTTATACTTCAACTGCAGTACAGCAACTTTCTGCTTGCCACCAAAAACTATCAACTTGGAAAACTATTCATAATAAAATTTCTTTAGTTTTTCATTTCAAGATGTTGAGAACCTTTAAAATGAGCGATGCAACTAAAATAATTCTGGTAAAAGTTCAAAATAAGCAAAACTAAAAATGGAAATAAAAAGAAAAATATAAAGAAAGTGATTACGTATAACGATGCAGAAAAGGTAAAATGTCATCTGTGCTTACAAACAGTAAAAGTTGGAGATAGAAAATAAGGCAAAGAAAATAAAAATTGTGAATTAAGCCAAAATAATGGCCAAAATGCAAGGAGCGAATACAGAAACAAAATATTGTTCTTGCAAAGATGTCATAAATAAGAAAAGCTCTCGAGCTGAAAATCCCTTCAAATGTAACACAACTGCTGCTACTGTTGCAGACACACGCTTAAATACCAACATAATCTTTGAAATCCAGGATACTTTTACCACAGCAGCATGTATTTGAACTCAGTATCCAGTAAATATATTATTTTCGAAATACATTTAAGAAAAAAATTTTACTTTCTTATTTATAACGGGTTATTAATTTAGTGGTCTCAAAACTGACGGACTGACAGAAATGTCAGCTGTTATATATGTGCCTGCTGAAGAATGAACGCAAGAATATGGTGACTCAGACATGGAGTTCGACGCCGCATTTTTCTGAACTCCGTTAGAGCAAAATTATGTTAATTGTTATCGGCTTGTCTCAATGACTATTAATGTTGATTTCTTTTCTAAAAAGAATGCACTATTTTTTACACTTTTTAACACAAAATGGCAACATTCTGTGATATGAAAGTAGAGAATTTATTAGAAATTAATGCTACTTCTTTTAAGAAAAATAATTTTTGTTTTGAAACTTCCCCAAATTGCCAATTTTTAGAAAAGAAGTGAAACAATTTTACATGTTTTCCACAAAAGAAAACGATAGAAGTCATGTATTAGAAAGAGTTTGGTTGGTGCCTACAATAAAAACTTACCGGAGAAGTCGGAAATAGCTGCGACAAATTTCTTTTAATAAATAATTTTTTTTATATTAAAACAATTATTAGTTGTTGTTGTTCTTTATTTCTCTTACAACTACAATTTGAGTCGGAAAAATGCCAACCAGTTGTAGAATAAAACGTAAGAAAATAAAAAAGGAAAAGTGATCAGTGATCAGTGAGTTCTTGTTATGACTTTGATGTTTGTTTCAAAGCTTCTCACTTAGTAAAGTAAAAGTTTGAAATAAATATTTTTAGTTATTCTAAGAAGTGTTCCCTGATGATCTGCATTAGCCCCAGTGAAATGCGCATACGAACTAGCTAAAAGCCCTCAATTGATCACTTTAAATTTCTTAGTAGGATTTAGGGAAAAAAGAATCAGGACATAATAAAAATTAGAGAGTTAAAATTCTCTTACCTTTTAATATGTACTCACTTGTCCTCTTAACTATAAAAGAATCGCGATCACGAACTGATCACTTTTTTCGAATATTTTCGTTAACGATATATCACGAACAGATTAACCGATTTTGACCCGGTTTTCGGTGAACGATTAGGTTCTTAAATGTCAAAAGCGGATTAGTTTGCCGAATTGATGGAGTTGCCATTTAAAACTTATTCTAAGGAAACCCCCTTTTTTAAGTTTTTGAAATAAATTAATATATATTGGAATCGGTTGAAATATACAAGAAATCTAAATTCAGAAACTCTTTTCCGAACGTATGATTTGTTGCGGTTCAGCCGTTAAAATGTTGAAATCGGGTCACGATAGGCTATCAGGATTAATTAGGAAAGCTTCCTAGGACCTCAAAATATGGAGATCTAATGAGAATCTTTAGATTTTTTTTAAATATTAAATTTTCCTGGCTGGAAGTTACAAACGAAACTAGAAATCCTAAAACTAGTTAAATCTTACTAACAAATTTGATAGACGAAATTTGACCTGTTTTCGAGCACTACGAGGTTGACAATTGTAATTATGATTGACCTATTGAATAACGAATCGGGAAGAGTATAAGAAAATTGGAGGCGACTGCCATATCGATGCTTCCAGGTCTACATAATATCCCAATAAATTTGCTGCCGAAAATATGACTTGTGTTCTATCGGAATTTTTCGATTCCATGACGTTTCCAGCCTTTGGGCTTTATGGCCATTTGAGAAGTTTTCAGACCACGTCACTTGCTTATAGGATCATGAAAGCTCGAGACTAAAAATCCCGATGTAAGACCGAATGATAATTAGTTCCATTTTCAGAACGCACAGTGGTTATTTTAATATAAAATAATAAAATCTCAATTTACTACGGATTGTTATTGTAATTTTCTTATGCTATTCCAAAGAATATTAACACATTAAGGGCCAATATTTAGAATACACTAGAGAGCCTGAAAGTAGCACATGTACAAACTCCGATAATGTGCTATCGCGCAGTAGTACTCCTATTTTGGGGAATTTCATTCCTTTGAAAATTTTCCAATACGACACTTTACTGAAATTCAAATTTCTTTATTAAAAATCAAACTACTACGGATTGTAACTATCGGGCGCCATAAACGACCATCAGACCTGTAACCATCTCCAATTATTGCTAATCGTCCAGGTATTTTCGTGGGCTTGTTTTCTGGTTCATTATTCTCTTAAGTTCCTTTTAAAATGTATTTCCAAATTTTTAGTTCGATTTCCCTGACAAGGGTGTTGTTTTAGTTATTTCAAATTGTATTTATTACTCCTTGAGTTTTATAGTTCTTTTCAGTTTGCTTTTGTTTTTCCACAGAATAGTTTTTTTTCATCAATTTCTGTTTTGAGTCCTTAAAAGTTCGTTTTATCTTAAATTGCGAATTACAAAATAAGTTTGTGTGGTTTTTTTCATATCCCTCCCCTCCCTACTATCATATAAAGATATCGGTTAGAATATTTGATGTGTATAAAATACACACACACATCCATAGAGGGGAAAAAATACCATAAAAAAGTTTTACTAGAAATTTTTCTTGTGTAGACATTAATTTTGTCCTTGATGTTGTTTGGCAGTATAAAACGTTAAGTAATCAAGGGAGCATTAAATTTATTAACTTTCTGAAACGAAAATTTAATTTCACAAAGAACGAAATGCAAGAGACGCAAAGTTCATAGTTATCTTTATACTGCCATCACGCTGCTATAAATTCTGGAATTATAAAAATGACAACAGCCAGATTAAAAAAGAAAATTATAATAATAATATTCAAATTATAATAAGAAAAATTATAGACATGCGATGAAGTTAATTTGTTGGTCGAATGATTTTCATTTAATCGAAGTTTGCTGTGAGAATTTTTTTTTTTCAAAACCAACATCGGGAATTGCTGTAAACAAAGGCAATTATTTTCCATATAGTGAAACAAAAAACTGAAGCATTATTTTAAAAAATAAATACATGAGAGTGAACAGCTCAAGGTTAGAGTGTCCTGATAATGTCGACGAAGCACGACTTGGTTACAAACGTTAGCGACCGCTCAACTCACCAACTACAAAACAGCCAATCTGCTGTGCTAAAGTTTCAATATATAAAAAGAAAATATGGAAAAAAGTTGACCCTGTAGGATATCGCAGCAACTTCCTGCTAATCTTAAAGTCCATCGAAACAAGGTTAGTTGTGCTGTTGTATGCTTTCGAGTTCTTTAAGCTGAAACAATTTGCTGTGACTTCTGAATAAATCACCCGATTCCGTCGTGGTAAGCAGTGATTGGTGATTTTAATCCTTTAAAAGAATAGAAAACTGTAACTGATCGGGATTTGGGATTTTTTTATATTAAATCACTTTCTTCGAATTTACTCGTTTACGATATCTCTCAATCAATCGATTGCTACGAGATAACCGGTCATTGCGGCAGTTTGCGAATACTATAAAAGAACACAGAAATCAGATAAATAATTTCGGATTTATTTATTTTTCATCATTTTAAAATTATTTCTTTTACGAAATATTCTTCTCACCCCATTCATTCATATCCCTAAATTTTACATTTATGTATTTATCCCTAAATTCTACATTTCTTAAACTCAAGAAGATAATACATATTTGATGTAAACTTTATTCCGTCTTTGTGCTGCTCTCTATGGAGACTTTTCTTATACGGGCATGAATAATCTTTTTACAGCTTTTTAACTACGGCAGGACAATCCTGGCCAGTAAAGTGAGAAAGGCAGAGTAGAAACTTGCCTTAAACCGTTTGCAATGACATAATTTTTTTTTACTACCAACATAATATTTAATTATGATTAGAAACAACATCACTTTCAACCCCTGACAAGTAGAGTTTTTTTCTTTGCTTTTGTTGGAAATTAAAATATTTTATCCTTTGACGAAAAAAAAATCTGTGGCTGGAATTAAATTAGCTGAATTATTTAGAAAATGTCTTTTGTATATCTACACAATTTGCCCGTTTCATAAGTTTCATTAAAATTAATGGTTGTGGGTTTTAAGCCCAACCATAACAAATCAAATATTCATTAAGGCAACGAATGGGAAAAGCCACTCCGTGTTATTTAATAGAATAGCTGAACGAGGTTGGGGTATTTAAAATGCTTAAATGGAATTCACAAATTCCTTAGTAACAAACAAAATAATAATTGCAGAATAATTTAAAAATCATTTAGCCAAGTGAAAGGGAAATATGAATGATGAAAATCTCTTAAGATCATTTATAATATTTTCGCCATTGCATGACGTCATAAACTCATATATAAAGTAACCGAAATGCCAGCAGTTGGTCGTGTTCCTTCATAATGACTTTTGTGAAATGGGTCAGCAAAATTCTCACTACTGATATTGCAGCTGCACCCGGAGCTCATGTAGGATCTATAAATTATCGCTGTTCTTGAATTCTCACTCTTTCTTATTTTCCCTATTTTTTTAAAATTTTATATTCGGAATCTTTTTATTCGTTAAACTAAATCACACAAACAAAAAAAAGCGTCATTAGTAGTGAAATAAAACAATGCTGTCAATTTAAAAGTTGAGGAGAAAAAAAAAATAAGAACGAAAATTGTATTCTACGACAGCTGTTTGATAAATCCTTGGCTCTTTGGCTTTCCCTTATAGTCGTTTTATGAACAACAGCGTTGTCAACTTTTTAACTTCAAAAAGCACTGAATTCAAATAAAAAGTGCGTTATTTTTGCAAAGCAAATTTGTGAGTTAGAAATATTTAGTTTGATTAAAATCATATATATTATTTTAATAAAAAAATATGAATTTGAAACCTTTCTAAAAAGGAAACTAACAACAGCTTTGATACATACAAGAACAAAGAAATCATTTAAATGGATCGAACGGAAGAAAATAACAGCAACGCACATCTCGGAAACCACCACGTTCCCATCATCGTTATTCATGTGCATTTACCACGGTTGGCAACGTTTCCGCATATCCAAAAAAGTACAGTGTGATTGCAGACGATGACCCAGTCTTTCACCGTATAGTTGGGCCTCTGCTTAGTATGAATTGAAATCTTAGAAGAGATTTTATCAAAGCAAACTTCGCCTGTGAAAACGATATATCAGATATCCTGATTCGATGTGCCAACAGTTCTTTTTTATACCTACAAATTTAATTTAATTCTTTAATAAAAAATTTTAGTTTGAATTTTGGTGCCACCGTTAAGACCACTAAAAGCACTGAAATTAATTTAAAAAAGCAGCGAGCACCAACAAAAACGATGCGAAATGCTCGAGTAGACAATGCTGGCCGTCAACCACCATATCGGTTTGCAACTTGGAACGAGCAGCATTATTAAGTTTGTCCTTGACAGCCTTTAAAAGCAGACAATCGTGGAAATTTCACGACAATGCGGGAGTGCGCACGTGTGAAATCCGTGTGGCAAAAATTCTTAAATTACTAACCTCTACAGCATGTTCTCCCTGTGACTAATTTCTTTTTCCAAGCGAAGATAATTGACTCGAATGACGAAGTCATAACCGAAACAAACGCCTCTTTTGAGGAAGTTGAGAAAAGGTATTTTTTTAAAAATAAAAATAAAATTGAAAATGGTCGACACTTAAAGCTATCCCAGTAGCTTCTCGCTAATATTAACCGCAAAGCTTTCGTAACCTGGTTATTGTGCTATCCCATGTTCTTGAGCTCTCCGAAGTGAAGCACGATTATTTCAATTTTCATATCACTTCATTTCCATGTGAAGTCGGTGATTGATGTAGTTTTTTATTACTATGAAAGAATCGAGAGCAATAAGTGATCAGATATATTATTTCGGAGTTTAAAGAGTAAATCTCTTTCTCCGATTTTTTTCGTTTACGATATTTTACGAAAGAATTAACTGATTTTGGCCTGGCTTATGGGGATCGAAAGGATTTTTAAATATTAAGACCTGATCCCTCTATGGACTATTAATTTCAATTATTTTTCTTGTTACAAACATTTAAAATCATAATCATAACAGAAAATTTAACCCTCCATCAATTCACAATAGGAATTTTATTCACAAAATATTTACGGTACCGATTTATTGAGAATATTGAGAATATTCACTTAATTAAAAATTTGTATTTCAATTTATACACAAAATATGTTTTGGTTTTATTTTCAAAAAACCTGACAAATTAATCACAATAGAAAATGTTATTCCCAAGGAATTCACAATAAGACTTTTACTCCCAAAATATTCACAATAGCGAATTATTGAATATATGAGTAAAATTTCGCTTCCATACACCTCATTCCCGAAATGGGGTAATCACATAACAGAGTAGAGCAGCGATATTTTCAAAAGCCGCTACACTTTTTCATCAGTACTCATGTGTGTGTTTTTTATTAGCACGTAATCAGTTGACTAGTGGAATGTGAAAACAGTTTTTAATTATAAAAATGTTTATGAAAAAATTGCCTACCAGAACTGTTGACGTATAATTCATACCTAAAATTTTTCTCGCAATAGATTGTTGATATGCTTCATGTTCTTATCTTCTCAGCATGTGCCAGTATTTTTACACGCTTTCGAAATAAAAAGCTAAAAATAATTTTAAAAAAGGCTAAAACAGTAATGAACCAAAATACAAGCATTATTTTGGAAAAATGGTAGGCGCTTGTGCCCTATTTGTCGCTTTTGTTCGCATTTTGGTTCCTTATTGATTTGAACTTATTTTAAAATTTATTTTGAAAGTCTTAAATCAATTTTCTTAAAAAGCATGTTCTATTATTTTTTTTTAATTATATTCTGTTAAGCTTAATCTATACCTTTATTTTTTAGAAATTTATATCGAACTTTCTTTATTATAATACTTCAGGCGAAAGTAAAAAAAATAATTAATAATCGGAGGATTTTGGGAGAAATACAAAAAGAAAAAACCCCTTATTTCGCAAAAAAAACTTTAAATAGTCAATGAGCTTTGAGACAGCCTTCCTATTTCGATACTGATAAGCAACACAAATTATTTTTAAAAGATGAGCAACATGCACAGAATAGATGTAGAAAAGAAAAAACCAAAACAAAGCATAACCAGTCTGAACGAGTACTTAACAAACGCAATCATTGTTGAAAATCGTAAAATTTGAAGCGAAGCAAAATAGTAAATTGCTGATGATTATTTGACACCCACTGACCTGATTGCATTCCAAATAATCTCTCTCAAATAACAGCAGAAAAAGCAATTCAATAAAAAATAAATAAAATCAAAATAATTTCGTATGCGAAACGGAAATGACTGACAATTTGCTATAAAAAAAAGAAACTATTAAAACTGTAATTGTAATGAAAAATTAAACGAGATGAGATATTTTCTTTTCAAATATTAACTTGTTTCAAAGATTTATTGACCCATTTAATTTTATTTGCGTTTCTGTATCCGTAAGAGTAAAATGATTTGTATTCAAGAAATTCAAAGAAACATAAAAAAAAGTTTAATGTCTGGCAGTTTTCAAAATAGTTTCTTTTCCTGCTAATAAGAATTATAAAATGAGAAATTTTTACCAAACAATTACAAGTAGATTAGAAATTTTATAAAGTTCTAACCTTGTCACAAGCTTTCAAAGTATCAGCATCCGGGTGTTATTATTGGCAACATAAAAATATATAATTAATAAAACTTATATCGGATGCTTGTTTCAGCTGCCTGGCGACACAGAAATATTATTGGAATGAATTGTTTTATTGTAATTCGTTAGATAATTTCATGAAAGTGATTAATTAAATTTGAATTTCGGTATCTGTTCACCGCCGCTACGCGTTACCTGGTATATTCAATCGATTCAGATTCTTATTACTTTTTTGTAATAAATCTGGCCTTATGGCGTAATTTTTGGCTTGAATGTATTCTTCAACTTAAATTAATGATCAGAAACTGTAATTAAATTTCACGAACGATAAGTCCATTTAGCAGCTTTACGTATGGAAATGAAGTTGGTGACCAAATTAATTTTGCAATAAATCGATTGTCTGGCGTCGTATTATTGGAACCCAAATAGAAGAAGACATTTATTGTGAAATATTTCTTAGGAGACTTTCTTTACCCCTGAGATTATTCAGTGTATCAAATTTACTTTAAAAAATAACTTTCAGTTATAAAACTTACTCCATCTATGGAAAAATACAATGAATTAGAGAACTGCAAAAGTTACACTGAATTTTTCTTAAATTTTTAATTTGTAATATAATACAATCATGAGTAACATCAACTTTATTAATTAAAAGTTCATTTTTAACTTTTATATTAGAGAAGTTATCAGTTTCATCAGATGTCCGCCTTTTGAGGTGTTAGAAAGCTTCCCTGACTAGTTCTGAGTACCTCGCGCTATGTCTGTATGTGTGTGTGTA
This sequence comes from Linnaemya vulpina, assembly GCA_963675445.1. NCBI lineage: Eukaryota > Metazoa > Arthropoda > Insecta > Diptera > Tachinidae > Linnaemya > Linnaemya vulpina. The sequence continues at coordinate 45,442,031 of OY776277.1, forward strand.
TATGTGAGTCCGTGTGACAGAGTATGTGACCCGCTTATAACTTTTGAACGGCTGAACCGGTATCAAACCAGCTACGAACGTTCCGAAGAGCGTTCCTGTAAACTTGAACCTGCAAATTTTTTTAAATAACTTTTCAATGGCTTCACCAATAGATTGCTTGTGAACTGTGTGAAAGTCGGTTGATCCATTTGTGAGATATCATGAACGAAAATTTCGAAAAGAGGATGTTTTTAATATTCCGGAATTATGTATCTGATTAGTTAGCCATCCCGATTCCTTTATTGTCATCGAAAACTCAAAGCAAAGAAATAAAAAACCCAGTTGCGAAAGCGTTGCGGTTAAAATTTGCGGGAACTTACAGAGATGGTTTTTAGGGTCCACCGTTTTCCATATTATTTTTTTAAGTTTCATGAGTGGCGTTATTTACACCAGCCTTCATTGACGTATTTCAATAGTTTACTTTAGGTGATGAATAAAAATAACCATCCATGTTTGATGTCGCTCAATTTGTATAGTTGAATATGTTTTATCGCAATGGGTGCTCTGATTGGGAAATGCGCCGCGCCTATTATACGGTCGCCATGCCAATTAAAAATTTTATACGAACTGTTCAGGCATCCATCGGCCAATGCTCGTACGTCGACGAAACAAGATATATCACCACTGTTCGTGAGAGTGTGCAGGCGAATCCGAGGCAGTCGATTTCGCGTCACTCACAGGAACTCTGCCTTTTCCAGACGAGAAGTTGACGAGTTTTGCGCCATGACTTGGGCATGTTCCCATACAAAATTTAACCGATATCAGAACTTAAGACAAACGAAAAATCATATTCAGCGATGGAGCTCATTCCTTCTAAGAATGAACTATCGGATTTGGGACGATATCAATCCACACGAGACTCAAGATCACACAATAAATTTGGGAAAAAGCCACTGCATGGTGTGAATTTTAGGCGAGCAGCGTCTTTGAGAACAACTTTGACTAGGAAATCCCTCTCAATAGTGAGCGGTGAAAGACGATAATTATCAACTTCTTTTGGCCTGGTTTGGATAAAATGGAAACCAGTAACTGCGCTACGTGCCATACAGCTCAAGCCTTATTGGATATTCTACACGGGCGATTCGAGGGCATTGTATTCTCCAGTAGAGTTGAGATGAATTCGAAATCGTGTGACTTAACTGCGTTAGACTTTTTGCTGTACGATTTTCCTAAGTCGCAGGTGTCTGCGTATAAAAAGCTAACCACAGCGGTTCTCAAACGCAACATAACTTGCGCTTTCAGTCAGCATATTCGGCAGAATCTTGGCTAATTGGACATAGCGGTTGCTCTTTACCCAAACAAGCCGTGACGGTCGGTTGAGTCAAATGAATAAAAAATTTCAATGATATTTTACACACTCTGTTTTACTTAAATTTGATATTCATTATTGAACGATACTGTTGGCTGAAGTAGTGAATATATGACAAGTTCTGCACTCACTCGCGTAAGTCATGCCACATTTTTATGACCTGCATTAGTGCAGGATTATTTTAATTAGTATCGGATTGTCTCAATGATGAAGGCTTAGCACTGGTCCTTGAGCATTGCCTACGGTAGTTAATACCGTCTTGTAGTAAGAAGTCGGTACCTGAGGCAAGAACTTCACGAAAGAAGTAAAACTGTCACCTTAACACGATCGCCTCCTTTCTAGTTTTGTAACAATGTGCTGCATATGTAGGACCCATCCCTTAATGCTTTTTTTTTTTTTTGTCCGATTAAATGAGCATTTTTATTTCAACAATAATTTAAATCACGAGGTCATGGTTTGCCCGTGGGTAGAATATTTTTAATTGTGGGAATACGAATTTCTGTTATTCTTTTGTTTCTGTTTGAACGTTTTTGTAATCATTCAGTGGCGTTTTCTGGAATGAATATATTTTGTTTGAAGCGATTTCGAGTAGCCGTTCCTTTGGCGAATGAATTTTTGGTTCCATGTGTGCGTGGTGTGTTATAACATCAATGAAGATCCGCTTGTATTTTCAGCGTATAAAAGTTGCAGCAGCAACTAATTAATTGGACGTGCCTTAATGTATTAGCTTCAAATTTCAAAAATTATCATAATTATTTGGCTGCCATTTACAATTCATTTCCTCAAAATTGATAACTTTTTTTTGTGTCTTTAAAAGCATTTATTTCTCTACATAATTGAAAGTAATTTGCGGCCCAACTACCCTCAACATAAAATGCTAATATATTATTTATTTTGTTCTGTCTCCTTAATGCACTTAAAGATCAAAAGGAAATTTCCACTTCAAATATTTATATTACCCTTTCAAAACAAAAAACAAAAAAAATTCAAATACTCCTCCTGCCATATAAAGTTTTGTTGTTATATGATTTTACTTTAGTTACGTGCAAGAGCTTTATTTTATATATATTTTTTCCACATTTTGTCATGCATGCAAAATATGCTTGAATTTGAAAGCAAAATAAAAATAAATAATAGTAAAATGAAAGGAAAATCCTTTTAGCTTTGACGTGAATAAATAATTTATGGCAGACCCCTGACAATAATATTAAATGCACTTGTTCGGAGGAACAACGTGAAATATATTACAAAAGCTAAACTCTATTTACCAGTTCTATTTGCACTCCTGCATCTAACTAAGGAAAGGATAATAAGTGCTGTAGTATTTACACAATCATTTAAAATAAGAATTTTTCTATAAATTTAACCCTGCATGGTTACTGGTCCTCGAATCAATGAAACTTATTCTCTTTCTCACGCATCTTTATCATGCTCAAATTCGTATAAACTTTTAAGACAAAAAAAGTTTTAATGTTACATTTTATTCTTTTATTTATATTGATATAAAATACTTGACTAAAATATCCTTGTTTACTTTTAACTTTAAAAACTATTCCGCTAGAACAACTTTTTTATTTAGTAATTTAACTTGTCTATGTTAAATCGAATTAAGATTCATTGGCTAATTGTTCGAAATTCATTAAATCTCAGAAAGACATGATGATAAATATTCCAAGGCACACAGGAAAGTTGAATAAAACCGATGTTGACTTTCCTGTGTGCCTTGGAATATTTATCATCATGTCTTTCTGAGATTTAACTTGTCTATGTTTTTTATTTATAATAATTAACAAATAATAGATACAAATTAATAGATACTTTCAATACTTCATTCATCTATACAAAAATGAATAACAATCCAGGGTTAATAAAATAATATACGAAACGAGGAGTATCATTAAAGTACAAAAATGAAGAGTAACCATTTAGGGTTAATAACTGCCTGTTGGTTATATTCGTCAACAATTACAAAAATTTAAAGATTTCTTTAAAAAATGTATTCTGATCATGAAGAGTATTTTCTTATAAATAAGGATTCGTTAAAAGTATGTTCGCTAGGACGAAGGATTTTTGTCTGAAAATAACAACAAAAACAGTGGAATTAGTTCATTTCAAGCGAGTTATAACCGAGTTAGCTATACGCCCATGTTCTGGTAAACGCAGCGTTTTCAAATCGCTTACGGTTTGAAAAACGCAAAGCGCATTTCAGCATGTTCTGAAAACCACGCGATTTGCTAGCGTTTTGCTATTTTCGAAGTTGTGTTCGCGCAATGAAAACATTTGTTTTACCATAACAAAACATAAACAAAAAAATTAATTTTAAATTAAAATGCCTTCAGCGTTCTTGCTTGCTATATTAGCTTTAAAAAAGCTACAATCAAAAGAAGTTTTAAGTAAAAAAAAACACTAAGAGATTCCTCCAATCCATTGGATATTCCAGACCAATCGTAATTACATACATATATATATAATTATAAAGACAAAAAAGTTCCGGTTTCATGGCATGTGTTCGCGTTTTAAGTTTCATAGCTCTCTACAGGTTAAACATATATATTACATATTACAGCCAATTGCTCTTCAACTGGCGACAAGAAGTGCTGCTGATAATCTCCCCCTCCCGTCTTACTTAATGACATCTTGTTTTCCGCTAGTCTTGTTTTTATGCTGCGTCTCCAGTCACACCAAATCTAAAAAAACACAATTCAAAATGGCTTGAAATATCGAGTTGAAAGATTATACCTTTTTCCAGTTAGCAATATTTCTAGTGGGTGGTCCACTGGCATTGAGCTGATCGGTTAAGTCGCTCCACAATTGGTCTAGTTTGACTCTATCGCCTTTGTAGAGACCTCTTGCTGGATGTATTTCCATAAATTGCAGAAATATTTTGCACTGCTCTACTGACTTTTGCGGCGCCCTTCATAGAAAAACAAGATTTACTATTTCAATAACAAATATTTGTTTATGTACTGACATTTATATATGTACTTAAAAATAAAAATTTTTATTGTCCAGCGGCAACAGGCTTTTTTGCACTTTACTTTATTGGCGGCAAATTCTTCTTTCATTTAGAGATGTTACATGTTAATACCTACGAATAATTGGTAGTTTTCATCACGGGTAGCCGGTTTCAAATAGATTCTTGTATGATTTTTTTAGCTCTTGTAAATGTTTGACGGTACCATACAGAATTTAAATTATTTCTGAAGTTTTATTAGGGTTTTTTTTGTACGTTTTATGATTTAATAAATTCCAAATATTAATATCAAAAGTTAAGAAAGAAATAATCAATTAACTGATTTTAAAATCAACACCACTAACATTAATTTTTTTCGAAAATCAATTTGATCAGCTGTTTGCATAAATCGCCAGTTCATATGTAAACAATTGCGACGGACAATTGACAAATTCAAAGTAAATTTTTAACTTGCGTATTTTTAATTAAAACCGTGAAAAAAGTTAGAAGTTTTTTCTTAAATAAGAAGAAAACATATTAAAATTACAATGTGCATTATTTTATTTTCTCTTTAAAGTGCAGTTTAAATAAAATGGACCAGATCGTTTCAGTGTACATTAGCGGTTTGAAAACGCCAAATTTCTAGCGTTTTCTTTTCTCAGAACACCTGTTTGGCGTTTTCAAATCGAAAAGACGAACTTTAAGCGATATGCGTTTTTCAGAACATGGGCGATAGTTTGTTCAGCGATCAAAATGTCAAAGAAGTGAGAACAGAACTTTATGTTGAGCTAAAGAGATGAAGTAGAATATCAAAAGCGAAATAGAACATTTTAAAACATGTTTGAATGTTTTGATTGCAGCATATCCAACAGCGATGTCAAATTAGTTGGCTCACAAAGCACATTAAAATTTAATTAAAAAACGCAATTTAATGTTTAATATGAATATGTTCTAGTGCACTCGCTGCTTTTGCTATGATTTGCCGTTTCTTGAATTTATTGTAGGTTTTTGTGTTGTTTTTCCATGTTTTGCAAATACAACGACTAACAAGACGGCAAACAAAAATATTTCGAGCTGTGACAGTCATATTGTATTATTGCCGTTTGCAGTGAAGTTACTGTGTGTGTTGGAAGTAGAGCTGTACAAAACAGCTCTTTTGAGTGAGCGCTCTTTTTAGCTCCGCTCACTTTACTGAATTAATTCATTCAGTTCATTCAGTTGTTTCAGTTCATTCAATAGCTCAGTTGTTTCAGTAGCTGGCAACTCTATAAATAAAGAGCACTACATCCCTGTATGCATTAGCACATGTGTGTGAATTAATTTATTTTTTTCGTATGGATTTTGACATACAAACTGAAACATCACTGAAAAGAGCTACAGAAAGAGACAGATCTAATGAATCAACTGAAACAACTGAGCTAAAAACGCTCAATTGAATGAAAGATTCACCTCGCTCAATTGACTGAATGATTCAATTGAATTAATTCATTCAGGAGCCGTACAGCTCTAGTTGGAAGTAGGTGAAGTAGAAAACTTAACTTTCAAATTATTTGGCGCAGCTTTTTAGTTCGCGTAGAACAATTTTTTATATGAAAGTTTTCGTATTTAATTTTGGTTACACTTTTTTGTTATATATCTTTTTTTTTTTGTTTGTTCTTTAAAAAATAAATCACTATAGAGTCTGAAACCGAAATTTTTAAATTCACTTACGAAGTTTATTTATGTTTGAAATTGCATAACCAAGAAGTTAATAACTGTTTGGATGACTCCAAAATTTGCTCTGTAGATTCTGCAGCGGAACCGTTTTTATTGTATGGAAGCAAAATAATTTATTTTGTGGTGGTTATTAAGTCTGAAAGGATTGTGTATCCGCAATCCCATTGTGCACTGCATATTATTTTTAAATGCTTAAAAATGGCGTTATTAATTTTTATTTAAATTAGTTTTACTGATATAGTTTTTGTTAATCTGTTTAGTTTGATTCTGCCTCAATGCCGAGCTTTTCTCCATCAACATCGTCTGTCGTTTTGCTGCTGTTCTAGTTTTTGGAATTTTTCAGATTCGTTGCCTGCAGTCTGTCCTTAATCATCATCCACTTTGTTGCACTTCGAATGACTGCAGTTGTTTATTTTGCGATGATAAATAAAATTTGAATCAAAATTTCTAATTTAAAGTTCCTCTTTTAAAGCTAAAACATTTGAATTTAATAATTTGTTTTTGTTATTGTTGTTTTGTTAGTAGAAGTTGTGTGTTTTGTATATAATTAATTTGAATATATTTCGCAAAGTGATGACAATGAACGAAAACTTTTGAATATGTTAATATTTTGGGTTTTTGATAAATTTTTTTCTTTTTTTGGTAACAATACAATAGATACAATTTTACTGCATATTTTGTGTGTTTTTGTTTGTTTTGTTGCATTTCATTCATTCATACTTCCTGTGTGCGGTTTTAAATGTTTTTCAATTGTTGGATGTATCGTCGGCTGTTGCCGTTTTGCATATTCACGCGGTTTTTTTAGTTTTTTATTCAATCATTCTCTTATTTATTTAGTTAATTAATTATGCAATTTTGTTGTGAAAACTTTGCTCAAGATAATATTAATTGTGTCTGTGATTTAAAATTAAAACTGTATATATTTTTTAAGTTTCCATGAAATGTGAGATTTACTCACATGAGAACAAAATTTTTCATTTAAATCTCTATTCGTTGGTGCAAAAAACCTGTCATCTATTGTCGTGGTGGCAAGAGAATGTATTCTTTTAAATCTTATTAACAAAAGCTTCATTAGCAAATAATTTGCAGCAGACTGAAAGGCTGATATTACTTAAATAGTTTTCTAATAATTTAAAAAATTTTTAATATTTCCTATAGAAATTTCTACTCATCTGATGGAAGGACGAGGACAGGAAATTTTTTATAATTTCTGCTACAAATAAAAATTTTATTTGCCAAAATTTTATTTAGTGAAACAACATCAGCAGTATAAATTGCTGGTAGTGAGTTTATCAAATTTTAGTTTTCAGTTCCTTTTAAACTATTAAAAATTTTGAAATCGAAATAAGAATTACAAGTTTTCGATTTGCCAAAATGTCATTTGAACATTCAACATTAATTCACTGCTTTATGTAAATGTTCAATTAATTTAATGCATTTTGTATGTTTTTTCACAAACACGGTTTTTATATCATTTAATTTTTTTTTTCTTATATTTTTTTCCTTTATAAATTGAAGTGCTTAAATGGTCAACGACTTATAAATAACAGACATGATTTACAATCATGGACAAGTAAAAAACTAAAAAAAAAACAAGACTTAATTTGCAGTTACAGAAAGAAAAAATCAAACGTTGCAAACAACACCTTTTGGAGTAAAACTCCAATATCACATGCAGCTTTTTTGGCTTCTTCTTCTTTATTGGTATAATATTTTTTAAGTTTTAATAGAAAAAAATTTATAATTTTTTTTCAAATAGTTGAAAAATATTGTAAAAGAAACCGAACATAAAGGCTGCGTTATCTCCATCGCACATATAATCGAACAGTTAAGGCATTAGAAGAGTGCAGAACGTTTAAAGAACTCTTTCTTTATATTTTTTTATGTTAATTAAAAAAAGTTTGAAACTTTTTTAAAATATTAAATAAAATAATTGATGTTATTTTAATAAGCATTTATTGACTGTTCCTTGGAAAAAAATTACAAAAATTTTGAATATTATTTAACAAACTCTGAGCTCAAATCTGTGAATTGCTAATTTTTTATGAATTTGTTTGATTTACAGTTTTTTATTATTTTTTATTAAGAGTGGCGTATTTGGAAAATTGTTTTTATAATCATCAAACCAGCAGAACAGAAATTGTGTTGTAGCGGACCCGAAATCAGTACTGATGTGTTTTGCTAGTTGGATGATCATAAAAAAAATTCCCTATATTCCCCTCTTAACAAAAAAATTTAATGTGAGAATCTGCTAAGAAAAATTTCAATTGAAGTTTTGGACAAATTTGTGGCATATTGGGACAAATATTTGCCCATAAAAGCGTAACCGCTAAATATTGAGGAAAGAACATTTTAATTCGGGCAAGTGTTTATTGAATTAGAAAGTTCCCATTTATATCGGATTCCAAGTCGTGAATAAAATTGTTGTATTAAAGAAACTTGTAACTAAATTGTTGCCGTATCTTTGCTAATTTAATCTATAAAAAAGAGACGAACGGGTTGTATCCAGGCGAGTGCATAAAAGAATGAGTTTTTATGATAAATTTGTCAGGCGAAAGATGCATTCAAATATTTCCCAAAAAAAAAAAAAAACGTAACCACTACATTAATAAAAAAAATATGTTAGCTCAGATAAATGTTTATTGACATATGAATTCATACATTTACATTCCGTAACTTGGCTATTACGTCCGAGGATGGTTTTGCACACACACACACACACACACACATGCACATTAATAACAGTTTGGCTGGTTGCTTGCATTTCATTTAAGTATGAAGCAACTGCAACCTCATGGGATTTAACATAAATTTTTCGTAGTTGTTTGATTTTATTTGCACTTAACCATGTCTTTTTTTTTTGGTTCTATAGTTTTGTGCAATAACGGCAACAGCGAAGCAACAAAAAAAAAGAAGAAAGAAATGCGATGGTGAATGATGTTGCATGTTGTTGAGTTGTCATTATCACCATCATAGACGAAATGGTTGTTTTCGTTATTGTAAAGTTTTACAAAATCCGGTTGAATTGCATGGAATATGTAAATTTATTTATATGTGTGTATGTGTGTGTGCGCCTGGCTCTTAGTTTTTGTTGCATATTTTTTCCAGTTCTGATTTAGAATTTAATTTATTCATGAGTCGTTTTCAAAGTTTTTTTCTCCTATTTTATTCCTCGTTTTTTTCTTCAGTTTTTACAATTTATTTACTCTGGCGTTTAATGTAAAATTAACCATCAGCAGCAGATTCGCTCGTTTTTGTTTTTTTCAGTCGCAGTATCATCAGTCTCATCAGTCTCAACTACTGCGATTTTCTCGATAAGCTTTTATATAGTCGTTGGATTTTCTTCTTCTTGTTTTTCCTTATTTCTTTTTGTGATTTCGTTGTTGCTGGTATTTCAAAAACTCATTTCAAGCGGCTGATGTGTGCAAAGGCAGAGTTAGTTTTATGTTAGAAAAAATGTTGTGTATCAAATAAAAAAGAATATGTGGGGAATATCTTGCCATCATTCCCATAATATATTTAATTTTTCTATAAACCAAATAAGTTGAATATTATTTGAAAAAAAATTTTCATATATTCAAGTATACAAATAATTTTGCCATGCAACCTCTAGTTGCAACAATTTATAATGAATAAAGCACGATAATAATCGGGTTAATGGATGTCATTATCGATTTCAATTATCGTTATCGAATTGAAATTCTTACGATTTGTCATCGCTACATCCAGAAGAAAGAAGTGATTGTTTTGCGTGATCCGTGCACTGGTGAAATCATTGGTCCGTACTTCCTTAAAAACGATGCTGGTCTGAGTATTGATTGCTGACTTTTTTGTTCCTCAATTGAATAACCATGAAGTGCACAAGTGATTTCAACAAGACGGTGCAACATGTTACACAGCTTGAGCCACATTCAATGCATCGCAGCAAGATGCTGTAATTCACGTCATGCCACAATTTATATATTGAAGGAAACGTTTCATAGTTTCACGTTTTGGATCCGTGAGTTGGCCTGCAACATGTAGACTTTTTTCTGTGGGGGCATGTGAAGTCGCTAGTCTACGCCGGTAAGCCCGAAACGATTGACCACTTGAAACGCAGGATTTGCCGCGATATTGGCAATATACGGCCTTATGTGTTGGATAAAATCACTTTGACCCTGCGAATATTTAAGCAAGAAAATTTTTTTTGTCGAGTTTTGTTGCAATAGAACAAGCGGCCAACCCTAGTGGAAATGGTGATCAGATAATTTCCATGCAGTTGTTCGATATTCGGAAAGGTTGTTGCGCAAGTGGTTAAAATAAGTTTTCGGCCTAACAATGCATAGCAGATTACAAATCAGAAGAAGGAAAAAGGGTAAAACAATCCTCCTTATTCTGTAACTCTGCCAACGTTACGTCAAGGAAATAAAAAAGGACACTTTCTTACTGCTGGTGGAAAACATTTAAAGACATTCAACTACTTTTCACAGCCTGCAACTGATGTCAAAAGCTCTATTAAAATAGAGCAAAAGGCTGTTAAAAATTATTTGTTGCTGAAGAAAAGGAGTACGACACGACATTGGCAAATAGTTACAGAATAAGGGGAAATATGTTTTATATGTGATCAGTTAACATGAACTCAGCGGTTGGTATGAAGAGTACTTTGGTCGCCAATTTAAATGTGTGGTGGAAGCATGAAATAAATTGAGCGAGAAAAAATTTATTGTGCTCTTCTGAATGATTTAAAAATCCTTAATCGTCTCTGTGGATTCGGTTTTGTTCTAACCTGTACATCACAATTTATTTGGTTATGAATTAATAACCGTCAGCTGGAAACTAACTCCGGAGGTAAAACACACCACGTCTTGTGCTAATCTTTTAAAAATTACAACCATTTATTATATTTCCCCAACGTTTCATTCAAAATACGTTCATTGGAGGTAAACAGCGAATAGAGGGCGAAAGTGAGAGGGGGGAATTAAAAAGTTTATAAATGTCTGCAAAAAAAAAAAACAAACGAAAAATAAATAAAATATGAAAAACTTTTATTTCATTTACACCATTTATTTATTAATTTGCTCTTCTCGAGCCATAATTGCATTGTTTCCAAGAAATTAACTTCCCAGGCGAATTGTTCTTGTACACATTGTTTGGGTTTTTTGCTCTTCGGCTCCTGTTTTGTTTCCATAAATTTATGTTATGACCAGCAGATATAAACGGAAGCAGCAAGAACAACAAAGTAGAATAATAAAGCAAACAAACAAAACAAATGAAAGCAAAAGCAAAAGGAACAAAAATAGAAAACAAAAATTATTTGTTAACGTCAACAGCAGCATCAGCAAAGTTTGTTTGTTTAACAATAATATTCTTGTTATGATGATAATACGAGGGATCTACCAGAAGTTACCAGGACTGGCAACTAATGGAAAAATAAGTCAACTTTCATACACATCAGGTTTATTTCATTAGTTGTTCTTCCATTATCTTTTGAACCTCCTGCATTAACGTTTCATTTCTTTTGCTTTCATCTCTATATATAAAATTTTATTTGACTGGTTGCTACGTTCATGTTTGTACCCTTTTTCATTCTCTGCTCTCTTTTTTCCAAAAACTCAAGACCTGACGAGTCAAACCTGATGGGTGTGAAGGGGAATTACATTATGAACTACTGCGCCGCTAGTTTTAGTTTACAAAACACTGCAAAGAAGGCATGACTGAGATTTGCTATTCGTGTAGAGTTAATGAATGTTTAAATGAGAAAATCGCTTAATTAAATTTTTCTATTTATTTTTTAAACCCTTTATCTAGTTTTTTTTAACCGTAGAACTGTCTGATTGATATACATTTTTGTTTGAATAGTTTAGTTGAAACAAGTACCGGATTACCACGTCACGGTTCACTTAATAGACTGACAGCAGCTGGAGAAACTTGATTATTCCATGTGATCATTTATTATTATAAGAAGAACTGTCTATTTTTGTAAATAAATATGTAGCATTAATATCTTAATAATATTTCAATTTAATTTTAATTGTGCGGAATCTTTTGCCCCAGTTTTTTACCTGTTTTTAATTCAAAGTGATTATGGAGGGCTTTTTAGCCAATTACAATGCCCATTACACTAGTGCAAATCTGGTTACCAGGGAACCTTTACCCAAAAGTTCTTAGATTACCATCAAACAAGATGATATTTCTATCTAAAAACTTTAGCTTTTTGGCTAAAAGGAATCCTGGTAGCAAAACACATATTTTGAAAATTTAAAAAATGTCTGAATATTCTCATGACTGTTCGACGTGAATGTCATATTATCAGCATTAAGTTACACTTGCTTAACAGCCAGTTGGGAACCTAAATGAGAAACAATTCGAGTAATTCCGCCAGCATTTCCTTAGCATGGAGGAACACTCTCAGGGCGACTCGCACAGTTGGAGCATTCACAATAGCGCTATGTCTTCAGCAAAAAATCGTACAAGAGGAAGTTTATTTCTCATAATAAGAATTTAATGAATTATTAATAATATTTTTCTATAAAGAACACCCGTGTAATTTTTTTTAACTACAGCCGATCTCAGAGTACGAATCGTCATCGCAAGTTGGGCTAATATCATGTGACATAACCCAACCATCAGAAAAGGTGTTGTCCAGTGTTATTATTTCTTTAATGTTATGAGAATTATTCGTAATTTACAGGACATCGGCACATTAAAAAATAGAGCAGGTGTCGCATAAAACAATCTCAAATCTCAGGTTATAGGCGATATTCTACAAGTGCGGATATTTCATTGGACACTCTCAAATGCCGTTCCAAATATACAAAACAATTTTAACATTTTAATTGCAAACTTCCACAAAATCAAATAAACAATTTGCCTTAAATGTCGCTTATAAGCGAAAATATTTATTGTGAATATTACTTACGAATTAAAAAAAAATTACTGTCCCCAGTAGTAAATTTTGCAAAAGCTTCCAAGACCGCTACCTAAGGAAATCAACCTTTAATAGCGCATGTAGATCTTTGGACTTAGAGGACTAAAGCCCAAGATTTAAGGCCTTATTTTATGCTGTCACATCTATCAAATATTTGGCGAAGTAAGCGCTTACAATAATATCTGGTTAAATTTTTTTATTTTGGAAAAATATTTTCCATGTGTTCATTTAGAAAAAAATTCAACGGACAATCAGTATTGTCTCTTACAGTTTCCGTTGTCGGCCATAAATAAAATACTTTAAAGAAAAGTTAAAAAAATAGTGCTTCTCCCTAATTCGTTAAATATTTTATAGATGTGATCGTAGCTTTACCTGATAATAAGAAAAATTTTCTAAATGAAATTTGTTATATAATCAAGTTTTCTTTTGAATTACTGCAAATGATCCTGATATTAACTGCCTGGAACACTTTATCGAAACAAAAAAAATCGTATCGAACAATTTTTATAATAAATGACCACTGTGTGGCATGTGTTACCATCCTGTTGGAAACTCGTACCAGCAATATTTCATATCATATTCGTCTACCGTTCACCAGTGGCAGTAACATTCTGTTGAATGAGTGCTCAAATAAAGCAGTGATGCCAACTTAAAAAAACGCTTTAGTTGGAATGAAATTTACCATAAATTAATACTCGTTTATATTGTTAAGAAGAAACAAAACAATTTCTGTAAAATATCTACTTGATACTTTTAAAAACTGCGCAAAAAGGCTATAATTTATTGATTGGCGAACTTCATTAACGCATGTGTCACAGACTTGAACAAAAACCGCCTGATGCGGCATTCCCTCTGTTTTCCAGTGTTACGAAACAGTTGCACGCACGACATTTTATTTTCAATTAGTTTTTACAAAAGCAATTTCGAAATGACAATAATTTACTTAAATTGAAATAGCGCAGCAGTTATCAGATGAAAACAAAAACCAAAAATATTAAATGCGTTTCAATTATTGACAATTGCAATTTATAATCTCGAACATTTTTTGATTTATCGAATTATTGATTATTGGCAGCATGTCTGTCCGTTTTTCTGCAATTCAAATCAATGAATGAATGAATAAATGAATCAATGAATTTGTAATTATTGGATTATTTGTACAATTCATTTCAGTCATCTGGCAACTGACAAACATTCGCACGCGAATATTTAACAGCTACAAAAACAACAACACACATTCACTTTTAACACTTTGTCGCGCTCAAATCAAACATTGACAAACGACTCCTTTAATTTTGCTGCATAAAATTGCTACGGTTTTTGTTGTTGTTGTTGTTGCCGTTTTTGCTCTTGACGCAATGAAAATATTGTATCAAATTCAATTGCAATTTCAATATAATTTGACTCGAGTAACCCATTCAGTCAGTGCCTGACACATTTCTTGATTTATTATCTCAAATACTCTTTTTGTATTAATTTGAGTAATTTATTTATTTATTTTTTCTTTTATATTTTGCTTAAGAACAAAAAACATTATTTAAAACATAAATTTAGATTTTCAATGGTTCAAATTATTTATTTATGTATCAATTTTGTTATTCGGCGTTTAAAGAAAAATTTATATATATTATTTTTCTTTTCGTTGCAGGTGAGTTTTACTTGTAATAAACACTTTTAACCCGAAGCGTTTGTGAGTTAAATGAAATCAATTAATTCTAAATGAATTTCGATTTCAAATGCCTACAAGTGAGTAACAAACAAATAATTTTGATTTTTTTAAATTATTGAGTTGGAGTAAACAAAATAATTAAATTAAAATTTAGTGTAGTCATTTGAAATTTATCAAAATAGTTATTCAACTCGCTTTAAAGGCGTACGTGTTGTCTAATCGTCTAATTATAACTTGTTATTGTTTATTATTATATTTTTAACTGCAGGCTGGGAATTTTGAAAATTTTCAAAAGTCGTAAATCTTAAACCGTTTTCTGAAAATCGAGCTCTCATCAGACCTCGAAATTTTGAGTCTCTGGGAAGAGTTCCTGACGAATTTTGAGAGAGTGTCATTATGTCTTTATGCATGTGTGCGTGTTCGTGTTTAAGCATTTGAACTTTTGAAAAGCTGAACCGAACCAAATCAAACTTTTTGCGTTAAAAATTGTTCTGTCAAACAGTGTATTTTTTCTATCCGATTCAAATTGTTAGATTTCAAGATGTCCAAAAGATTTAAAAAACATAAAAATGAAAGTGGTTTTTAGGAACAACTTTACCGATCGATTTCAGAAACTAATCAGCTCTCAAAAACATAAAGTCACTACGATCACTGTTCACTGGTTCAAAATCGCTTAATACTTTCGGAATATATTATGAACAAAAAATAAAAAATAAATCTAATAAAGTGATTTATTTTAAAATCGAAAACGACATGAATCAACGGTTATCACTTGGGAATATGCATAGAACAGCACAAAAACCAGGTTACGACAGCTCTTCGGTTAAAACTAGCGGGAAGTTACTGGGCTGCCCTTTAGGATCAAAATTTTCTTTATTTATTTATTATATATATATATATTTTTTTTTTCAAAAGCACCGATCGTTACGACTGTCATTTATTTAGCGAAAGCTTTGCCATATACGATTATGGAGTGTTTGACAGCCGAAGAATGCGTTAAAATTTATCAAATTTACTTAGAAATGTGGTGGTTCAAACGTGTCTAAATTTTCGGACATGTTGTAAATAGTCCGACGTGCAACTTTCTTTGAAAATTTTAAGAAAGTAGACAGCTGTTACGCCTACTGATACACTAGAGGTATTCGTATGATATTCACTAATGCGCCAGCTGGATTACGAATGGTTTATGATACAAACCGCTGTTCCTCGACTAAAAATGCGCTATAAAGTTTTAAATAAAAGCAAGTTTTAAATAAAAATTAATAAAATATTAAAGAGTCAGGGCTTATTAATTATTATAAATGAGATTTATTTACTAGTTACTAAGCAATTTCAATATGCATTTCATTGGTGCTTTACGAAATCACCAGTAGACTTTAGCCAGCAGTTTCGAAAAACTTCAAACTATTCAATTCTATTCTTCAAAAATTTATAGAGTAATAAGTCTAGTGGGCTCTGAAAGAAAAGAAATAATATTAATTCCATATGAATCTATTTAGTTTTTCTAATAAGAGTATGACAATATCGCGACTAGTAAATTTCATAAGAAATCAATTTTTTTATTTCGTGTCAGAAATAACTTTATTGTTATACAATTAAAGTTATTTTATGCCGTACTTGTTGGCATGGCAAAAGCATTATAATGAACTAGTAGTTTCATGGAAATAATAACGTCAAGTGATCTTTAATGAACTTATTTTTGAAGCCGAAAATTTGATAACCAGTTACGATTGAATAGACGTTTTTTGTGTTTTATTGATTCCAAGTCAATTCGATTAACCTGTAAAACTGTTTAAATTAATTTACACCATAAAAAATATTTCTTAATGACAAATAAATATATTTTTAATTAATTTCGTTTTTTATATTCCAACTACTTAACTAGCATTATTATTAGCTTTTCGTAATTCACAGCAAATTGAAATTATTTAAATTTCACACTTTAAACATTTAAACATACGCAACATTATAACTTTCAATAAAAGTATTTATTGTTCGTTAATGGGAAAATAATTGTCTCAGGTTGTGAGTAGAATAATAAAGTAGATCCATCTCGAACAAAATGTCAAAACATTTGCTAGTTTTCTTTGCATTTTTCTTTTGTAATTCTCAGTCGGTTTTAGATAGTTTGTACATAGACTAGAAGTTTTGTTTATTCGCTGTGTCTTTACTTTCCCGTTTTTCAACTAGCGAACGTTATAAAGACATCTTTATAATTAATGGGCAAGATTTATTAATACAAATTTATTTTATAATAAAAAGTGATATTCATTTTAATTGTAATCGCTGGCGGCAACATCTTTCTGTTTAAGTGATTTTATTTTTATTGAATATTTTTATTTTGCTATATTAATATTTATATAGGCTAAATTTTTCTAACTTAGATAAATCTCAGAAAGACATGATTCCTAGGCACAAAGGAAGTCAACATCAGTTTTATTCAACTTACACAGCAGAGCAGAACAGCTGTTTTCGAAAGTCGCAACACTTTCATCTTCAGTGCTCATGCTTCAGGAAATGGGACATGAAGAAAATAATCAATTGGTAACACAGGTATCATAACACACAAGTGTTAACATCAGGTTGATACAGTTCTCGGATTGTTTTTCACAATAAAATTTGTGTAAATAGAAAACTGTTATCACATTCAACTAAGCCACCTAAACAGTGGTGATAAACACAATATACACATGAACACTGAAGATGAAAGTGTTGCGACTTTCGAAAACAGCTGTTCTGCTCTGCTGTGTAAGTTGAATAAAGCTGATGTTGACTTTCTTTGTGCCTAGGAATATTTATCATCATGTCTTTCTGAGATTTTAACTAAGTTAGAACAATTTAGCCTATGTAAATATTAATCTTTCTGTTTAATTTTTTAAATTGCTAGAATATGCAAATATATTTGTACAACTACAGAGAACCCTCCTTTATTTAAAATTAAAATATGGTGCGGCTACTTCCAATAGACTAAGTAAATCCAGGGCTTTTACTCTACCAAAACTCGGAATGCTCATGTAATAAAATAAAACGAGGGCGGATTAATAAGTTTTTAATGTAAAACTGTTTTTCTTTCGCAAAACAAAAATTTATTTTTAAAAACAATCTTCTTTTAACTCAATACACTTAGTCCAACGTTGCTCCAGTTTCTGTATCCCTTCCAAAAAAACTGGATTTTTCGAGGTCCTTAAAATAGGTTTTTGTTTGGCAAAAAATTTCATCGTTGGAACTAAATCTCTTTCCATCGAGCCAATTCCCTAGGTTTGGAAATATTAAGTAGTCACTTCGGGCTAAATCCGGAGAATATGATGAATGAAGTACCAACAATAAAATACAAAATACAAATTTCCGGTCTGCCGGATCGTCATTTAATGGGTCTGTTCAATCTTTTGAACTGGGTATCTAAAGCGTTACTTACTGCAGCCAACAAAACTCCCATCCCTTTATTATAACTGATTTACAAAGAAATTTCACTTGTCTCAAAAACATTATTAAAAACGATATTTTTCTATCAGTTCTTACCCGTAGTGTCCGACCGAAGATAATTTGTTAGACCGAACCCGAACTTTAGCCAATTTACCCTTTATTTAATATAACATTTTTTTTTAATATTTGAACTACTCCTGAAATTACAACGAAACTCTTTAATAATAATATTTTATAAAAAAGGGACTATTAAAACTAATGGCGTTTTTTCTGGGAGACGTGCAACATTTTCTCTCGTCTTTTCTAAAAAGATGCGTTTTTTGTAGGAGTCTCAAAACAAAAGTTATTTTTCTTCAAGGATGTTGCACTCTTTTTTTAGAAAAGAAAACAATATAAATTAAAGAACAAATTTTATATGTGAGTCCGCTTATTTTTTTTCTATCGATGCATTTTCTCGTAATAATATTTTGTTAATATTATTTTTAAATACAAACATGCAATTTAAACCTATAATAAATTTAAATAAAAATAATAATATGCAATTCATTCTTGGCCGAATTCCAAAGCCGAACCCGAACTTTCGGTTCAACACCGCTTTCCAAAATAGTTGCTGTTTTCAAGCAACTATTCGCTGAATTTACAATTGAAAAAAGCCAAATTCCCTAATTCCACGCGATTTCGACAAAGCAGAAACGTGATGAAAATAATAATCCGGTAATTAGCAGAACATCCGTAAACCGAACTAACTAATTTTAGAAAGTAGCGTAGAATTATATAAGCCTTGTAATTTGATATATCAAAAAGTCAAATTCAATTAAAACTTTTGATTTGTAAAAGCAGCCTTCATAAAACTTAAATTCATTTCATCTGAATTTTATTACAAAAATGTTTATGGTTCTCATTCGTGTAAACTTATCATTATTCTATTAAACTAATAGTGACTTAATTATAATTTATAAATAAATATCCATTATAACCGACCACAAAGTAACAATAAAATTATCGCAGCACTTAAAAACACCCATAGAAATCACTTACACGGACTACACAAGTTGAAAAAAGGCAATAATTTAAAATAACTTAATATTTAATGAAGTTTCAAATTTCATCTCATTCAAACGTGTTTCCAATTAAATTTAATGTTGTAAAGCATGAAATTGTTGTTATGGAAATTGGATAAAACACATTAGGGTGTGCGAACGAACAGTCAATCGATTATTAGCTATCGAATAAAATTTCGACTAACCAATAAATCAGATAATTTCAGTTGCTTAAGTTCAAACCATCAGTTTGAGTTTTCCGAATACGATTACCGAGATGTAGAAGCAATTAGAAACTGACTTTGGGAAAGAGATATTATGCATGGATACGATATATAGATGTTCTCTGATGCTCTACAGAAATACATAATATTTTTAATCGTAACTGCTCCAAAGAATTTTAATCATTTTAAGAACTACAGGACAACTTTTGTACTTCCATAAGATTTGTAGGGTGATTTATATATATAAGAAGCAACATGTTATTTCGGTGGACGACACGCAGGAATATATATTAATTATTTCCATCTCTCCTAAAATTTTAACATAAATACTGAAATTAATACTGGTAATATACAGAATAATAATTCTGTTGTGAAGCAGTTATTAATCAGTTGTAATATACAAAAATATTGATGTACTTCAAAGACTATTGATTAACTCATTGAATTGTTTGCAGATTCATTTTGGATGAAACATTAAGCGGTTGGTCCACGATTGGAAATAATGTTGCAGTTGAACTTTTCATTTAACGCTTCTTATCATGCGCTGTGCGGTTTTTTTCATTAGGGTTTTGTAAAAAGTTTCTGGTTTATGCGAATAAACCAGTAACGAGTTTTTAACTGTCGCGATAAAGACAAAATCCTGCGATTAACACAATCAACCGTAACTATCGGAAGTTATAAGGTTTGATAGAACCAACGCCAAAACAATAACATGACACGAGTTTACTTTGCAGTGTGCAATTTGACAAGCATGTTGTGAGAGCCTAAACGATGTACATGAAACGCTTTGGTTAGGCCTGTTTGATATGTTATGATGTGGCAGAAGACAATGCTAATACGTTTGAAAAATAAAATAGTTCTATTGTTCGTACTATTTCACAATATAAAAGAAATATTAGTTTGTAGTTTATCATTGCTTTTGTTTTTCAATTAATTAATTTTATTTTTATAGTGGGGGCAGAGTTTAGAATTCTAATACCGGTCCAAATAATAAAATAAGGAACCACACACAGGAATATATATTAAGTATTTCCATCTCTCCTAAAATTTTAACATAAATACTGACATTAATACTGATAATATAATAAACTTTATATCGCAATCGTAACTTTAAAACACACACAACACATCAGCACGGTGTGCTTGTCCATAAAAGAAAAGTGTAATCAAACGAATTTTAAACACAAACAGTTTCATTACACTGGCGAACAATAATTCTGTTGTAAAGCATTTATTAATCAGTTGTAATATACAAAAATATTGATGTACTTTAAAGACTATTGATTAACTCATTGAATTGTTTGCAGATAAACAATTAGATGAAACATTAAGCGGTTGGTCCACGATTGGAAATAATGTTGCAGTTGAACTTTTCATCCTTTTGTTATGAAAAGGATCCGAGAACGGTTTTAATTCCATGGTAATAAACTTTTGTTAAGTCCTTGTGTTGACGTCTGATAATTTATCTTCCAATCTTATTTTTCCGAATTTTTGGTTCCATGTTTCTTAAGTTCAACTTTTTTTATATGAATTTTTTAAGTACATTTGAACGTGTTTGCCTGTTTATTGGGTTAGCAAAAGCCATAGTTTTTTTTAAATTTTACTTGTTATTTTATAACAAAGTGCTCATTCTGATAAGAC
Organism: Linnaemya vulpina; assembly: GCA_963675445.1. Lineage (NCBI taxonomy): Eukaryota > Metazoa > Arthropoda > Insecta > Diptera > Tachinidae > Linnaemya > Linnaemya vulpina. Next base: position 45,462,952 of record OY776277.1, read on the forward strand.
TTTTAATATCGGATATGTGTGATTTCCAAAAACTTTTTTTTCGGCTGATAATTCATGATTGATTTCAAACTGTTTGGCCGTTCTTGTTAAGTATCGTTTGTCAAGTTATCATAGAAAGATTTACACCACATCAGCGTTCCAAAATTGTTTAGCCGTGTTACGAAGAACAGGAGGAGCTTACGGTTCGCATAACTGACCTACCGAAAAACAAAGTGAAATAGGACACATCTGATGCTAACGTCAATGCTAAGCGTTATCGCCACATATTAGCATACTATGTACTTCCTGGCATACAAGCGCATGGTCTTGGGGAGCTGTGGTTTAACAAGACGACGTTACGAGCCATCATTTTGGTGCGCAGTTTTTCACGTTTTATACTGTGCGATGTCACATCTTTGGACTGTTTTCTCTGGGGACATGTGAAGTCTAAGGTTTAGTTTTCTACAATAATCCAACTACGACTGACAATTCAGAAGCTAATATTGTTCGTGTTATTTGCAAGATATCAGTCTCAGTCGACCAAAATTAGTCCTGCAGAATAGACTACCTCATTTGCAGTCCTGGCCAGCATTTACATGAGATCATTTTCACACATGAAATAAATGCCACAAATTTTTCTCTTAAACGATAAGAAATATTTTAACTTCAGTTTCATTTCACTGTTTCATTTTACATTAAAAACCATACTTCCCGATGAATCCCTCGATATATGATAAGAAGGGATTAAAAGCGAACTTTCCAATGTCAAATATAATTTTTTGGGAATCGGCGTACGTAAAGTCAATATTAATTAATATATTGAAATAGACTGAAATATATATAGAGTTATTGTAACTAAAATATTTGAGGCCGTATTTCGACGAAAATTCTTCGAGTGTTGATTTCCAGGTGTTCGATTGCTTGTGGTTTATTGACGTAGTCAAGTGACTTAATATAAACCTAAAAAAATTATCTTACAGGGTTAAAGCACAATCGGAGGCCAATTACGTGAAATAACTGTTTCACTGATTAAATCAATTGTAGCGATCGCAACGTGGCATGTGGCTCCGTCCTGTTGGAGCCACATATTAGCAAAATCAATGCCACATAATTGAAGTGCGAAAATTTCGAATCGTGCTCCTATACCGTTCACCATTGACAGTAACATTCTGACCGTCATCGCTTTTGGGGACATATGGGTCAATGACTCCGCCAGCCTATAAAGCACACAAAACAGTAATTTTCTGTGGATCGGATGGTGTTTCGACAAAAGTTTGTGGGTTCTCCGCACTCCGAATGTAACTATTCTGCTCATTTACGCACCCATTCAAACGGAAGTAGGCTTCATTGGAAAATAATTTTATGTATGGATGAGTTCGACAATTATTTTAACTAGAAATTTTATTACATATTGCACGCGCATTGCTCTGCTGTAAGTCGATTCATAATGAAATTTCAAAGCAAACTAAACTATGGGTGTTCTAATGCATTAATGTCGACTTAAAGTTGTGACACTAAAAGAAACACCCTATAGATGTATCCTGAAATACAAAACAACCACTTTTAATCTCTTGATTTTAAATATATAATTGCAAAGAATTGTAGCCAGCTGAAGTCAAGTTATTTGTAGCCCGCTAACTTGATTATTGCCTTTGACTCTTAGCAACAAAAAATAATAATATTCCGTTGCCAAACAGAGTACCCTGCTGTGAAAAAAATATTATCCTATTGCGTCAAATTCTCCTGCAACATATTGTTGCCAAGGGAAAAAGCTTTTCAAACGTCCTTAATTGCTTTTAGAAGAACTTGTTGTAACATTTCGTGTCCAATTGACAACAAAATCTATGAAATATATTGAAAATTTTTCTGCCTGTTTTTTGTCTTGAAAACAACAACATATTTGGCATGTTTTGTTGCTATTTTTATATGAATTCTTAAGGGAATATTATCAATTATTCACAAAAATTAATTAGTAACTTAATACAAGTTGAAAGTAGATAAGCTGTGATACAAGAAAAAACAACTATTTGAAAATTGCCAAATAAATTAACTTCTTTTAAAAGTATATGGAAATCGGTTGAACCAAAATGCCATCTTTGTAACTTCCTGCAAAAGTTATCGCAACCTGATCTTTTGAATTCTTCTTGCTAAATCACTATTATTTTAATTTTAAAGTCAATTGATTCCATGCGATAAGTGTTGATTGACAATGCTTTCGATTGCTACAAAAGGATCGAGAACACTAACTGATCAGATATATAATTCAGCAGAATATCACATTTTTCGCATATTTTCGTTCGCAATATCTCTAGAACAGATTAACCGATTTTGAACCGGTTTACGATCATCGACTTGGTTTTTAAAACCACTTTTAAAATGTTTTGCTTTTCATTTTTTTTTAGATATTTTGGTATGGGTTCAAATTCACAGAAAATCTTAGTTCATTAACTCTATAAGCGGGTCATATACTTACACACACACAGAGTTACCCTGCACTGTGACGGCGTCTCAGATTTAGACAGGGAATCTCCCTCAAAACGTGGAGATAAGAACTCGCTTTTTTAAAAGCGGGATAAAATCAACAACTTCCTTGGTTTTAGAAAATTTAAAATTTTTTTAGCGGGAGGTTAAAAGTATCAGTTTTTTTTTGTTGCTGGCTGGTACTATTTTCTTACGATTATTATAATACACTATTGTTAGACGTTTTCATACAACTTGGCTATTAATTGGTAAATATATGTAAAATTGATGTTGTGGGACAGTAAAAAGTAATTCATTTACCAAACTAGTATTCCATATAAGCGAGTTTTACTGTATTTTGTGTTTCACTAGAAATGAAAATGGATTTGAATAATAGAATCCCATTTGTAATAACAATGTCAGGAGAATTGCTTTCCAGAACACAACCGATTCTCCAAAATGGCAATAAAATAACTGAAGTAATCGAATTTATTTTCCATTTGAAGGTTCTTCCGTTTTTGTTATAAATTTTTTATAAATTTTACAATATAAAACGAAGGACAAGGAACAGAAGAAAGTAATTTATGAGTGAAAAAGGAAAACAAAAACACACAAAAGAAATAAAATATTTACATTTTTATTTGCATTTAAGTATCGTGTTGCAGTTTCGATCAACATTTTTGTTTTTGCATCCTTCTCCTACACATTTTCTATATATTAAAAAAAAAACAAAACAAATAATGAAAAATAGTTGAAATATTTTCCCAGTAAAATTCTATTTTTTCATATTTTTTATATTTTATTTGTCTGCTTTATGCAATTGAAACCATAAATCACCTTCTTGTTCTTTCTGTTGTTTGCTTTACGAGTTTGCACGTACGACGTCTGTTATGTTACATTCAAATATTACAAAAATTCAAATGACATTCTGTTGTATGTGTGTGTGTGTCTGTGTGATTGTGTGTGTGTGTGCAAGGAATAAACTTTAACGTTACAGGAACTGTTTCCTTGTGCAATATTAAACATTTTATGTTTCCGTGTTTATTATCATTTCTACAGAAACTGACACATTAAACCAAAATGATTTTCTAAGAACAAATTACGTTTTACAAAAGTTTATTTATTGCATTTTCAATGAGAATAATGCAATTGGAAAAGCAAGAAAATTAAGTGTAATTAGAAGTTTGGGTGTATATGCATGCATGCATACTCACATAAGCTCTGATGCATGAGATGGCACAGTGGGAGAATAATTAAAAAAAACAAATTTTTTTTCTATTCTCTGTAAAAAATATATTTAAATTTTATATGAATATGAGAGTTTTTCACTTTCAGCATTCCTGAAACGATTTTCCACAAAATATATACATATATTTGATTGAGGAAAACAAATATATATTCAATAAAATTTATATATTTTGTTTGCCTTTTTTGTCATGCAAAAGTAATCAACTCCAGTCGGAAGCCACCTGCCCCTACACTGCTGCATAATTAGTTTCAATTGAAGCCCACCCACAATATCGACGCCATTTGTTCTTTCGACGCGACATGTTCGCTTGTACGTGTGCGAAGGGCAGCGAATGTTCTCAGTTGTTTTTTAATTAAATATTTTCCAGCATGCAAATTTCGCTTCATACACTGAATTTTATTCGTATTTCCATTAAATGTTTTCCATGAATACAAATTTTATTGATTTAAGCCTGTTAAAGTTTCATCGATGGATTTCTTGTGCAAATAAATTTTTGATAGTAAAACAATTTTAAGTCTGAATTGGTTGACCAAAAAAATTATTTAAAATATATTGAAATTTATAGGAATCGAAAACTACATCAATCACCGTTTATCGTGTGGGAACCGGTTGATTTGCAAATCAAAATAATAGTGTTTTACCTCGAAGCTTTCAAAAGCATAGAGTAGCACAAAAACCAGGTGGCGCTAGCTTTACGGGCAGTTAAAGAGATGGTCTTAGCGTCAGGCTTGCCATATATGTGTTTGTGCTTTTCGGGCTTTACCTAAAATTAATAAAATTTTACGGTACAATAGAGCCTTTAAGGCACTATTTTACTTTCTTTTTATTAATAGATCTCGGAACTATTATGACAGCAATGAAATTATATTTCAGTCTGTAATTTTAGGAACTTCATTTACATAATTAAAAAAAAAAAAAAAAAGATTTGAATCCTATGAAAAAGGTACTTGGCGTACAACAAATTTGTTTTTAAAATATAAGCAAACTTGTTTATTTAGCAGACTAGACGTTTCGAAAAAGCGAATTGAGTGCAGGCATATTTTGATTCAGCCCCACAGTGATATTTGAATTTTTCTACTTCCGACGGGTACTTATTTACTATAATTTATTTTCTCTTCTTCTTTTAGTTTTTCTTTTATTTCGACTCCTTGTTATGACTTTAAAATGAATACAAGAACATACAAACATACACATAGAAAAATCTACATAAACATTTGCAAATGAACAAGCATATTTTTATATGAGTAGATCTATACTGCACAAAAGATAGCAATTTAGGGAACATATTTTATTTTATATAGATATAAAATTGCACACAAACACGCACACACACACGTAGCATTTAACTATCTGTGGATGTGTAAGTGAAATATTTATTACATCAGATTATTTTGTTCTTTAGTCAATGGTAAAATATAAAAGAAAAAAGTAATAATATCGTATCTTTTTTATAAATTTATAATATGCATGAATCAACCGATGAATGAATATTTAAGTGAATGAAAAAATTCTTGCTTATCAGAAACATAGAAAATAATACGGATGAACAATCGAATCAATCAAATTTAATGACACACTTGCACATTCAACTCGGCCGGATGTACAATTTGCACACACACTCCTGAACATGCAAAGTTATTATTAAATTTTAAATTTCAGCAAAAAGTTCTTTTTTTCGTTTTGCAAAATTATCTCTGCGAACTCGAGGGTTTATTGTAAAAGCCCCAGCCGCCTTCTTGAATCATCACAACGAAGAGGCTGACAAATCGCCCAAAGTTGGCTGAATGAAAGAGACAGTTTTATGGTGCATGTGTTTTCCGACATTTATCAAGGTGTCAAATGTGTTCAAACATATAGATGAATGGAAAGAAACATGGGCAAATTATATATAAAAAATATGGAGAAAACAGTTGACCCTAAAGTCCATTCATGTAACTTCCCGTTGATTTTAACCGCAAAGCTATCGCACCCTGTTCTGTGCGCTATTCTTTCGAACTAAAACGCTGTCATTTTAATTTTGAAATCGACTGATTTCCACGTGGATAAGCGGAGATGTATGTATGTAAAAGAATCGAGAACACTAGTTGAACCGATTTATAGTTTCGGAGTTAAAATAATATCAGTTTATCCGAATTTTTTTCATTTACGATGTCTCACGAATGGATTGTACGATATTGACACGGTTTACGATCATCGACGTGGCCTTTAAATGTCAAGAGCTGATTAGTTTGTAAAATTAATCGGTAAAGCCGTTTACAATAAACCAGTTTGAAAAATGCATTTTCTAAGTTGTTTGAGATGTCTGGATATCTACCGATTCGAATGGGTTAAAATGCACTGGAAATTTAAGTTGAAAACGATACCAATTTTGTTTGATTCAGTTCAGGCGATTAAAAGTTATCAACAACTCGCATACTTACACATACAGAAACACACACACACACACAATTACTGATGGACTCTCAGAATTAGTCCGAGAAACTTCCTACGACCTACGATAAGGAGATGCAATACAAATTCTAACTAATAACTTCCTGATTTTTTTAAATATTAAATTTTCCCAGCGGGATGTTAAAACATTTAGGAACAACTTCAGGCAGAAATTTAGACAGTTTTTGATTGTGAAAAACCATCTATAAGATCTGGCTTGTTTTTTAAGTCCACCTTAAAAGTAAAATTATTGAAGGATTGGCGAATATGGGCTATCGCTGAATGTTACATTTTTATTACCTTTTCAATATGGTGCCACTTGTAGGCCAGAACCGCATACTCTTCTATGGAAGTGTCTCTGATTTCATTTTTAAAGTTTTGAATTTCATTAATCATATGCTTTGTTTGTTGCGGGTTAAGCCTGCATTCCATTAGCTTTTACAGCGCTGAAATTCGACTGTACTCTGTCATTTTAATTTTGAAATCGACCGATTTCCACGTGGATAAGCGGAGATGTATGTATATAAAAGAATCGAGAACACTAGTTGAACAGATTTATAGTTTCGGAGTTAAAATAATATCAGTTTATCCGATTTTTTTCGATTAGGATGTCTCACGAACGGATTGTATGATTTTGGCACGGTTTACGATCATCGACGTGGCCTTTAAATGTCAAGAGCTGATTAGTTTGTAAAATTAATCGGTAAAGCCGTTCACAATAAACCAGTTTGAAAAATGCGTTTTTCTAAGTTTTTTGAGAAGTCTGGTTCGAATCGGTTAAAATGCACAGGAAATTTAAGTTAAAAACGATTCAGTTCAGGCGATTAAAAGTTATCAACAATCGAGCATACTTACACATACACATACACAAACACACACCCATAATTACTGATGGACTCTCAGAACAAGTCAGAGAATCCTCCTACGACCTCAGAATAAGGAGATGCAGTAAAAATTCGAACTAATAAATTCCTGATTTTTTAAATATTAAATTTTGCCAGCGGCATGTTAAAGTATTTAGGAACAAATTCAGGCAGAAATTTAGACAGTTTTGGATTAGTCAGATAATCCCCAGATAAGGACGTGAAACCCATCTATAAGATCTGGCTTGTTTTTTAAGTCCACCTTAAAAGTAAAATTATTGAAGGATTGGCGAATATGGGTTATCGCTGAGTGCTACATTTTTATTACTTTATCAATATTATGCCACTTGCAGGCCAGTACCGCATACACTTCTACGGAAGTGTCTCTGATTTCATTTTTAAGATTATGAATTTCATTATGTTTGTTGCGGGTTAAGCCTGCATTCCATTGGCTTTTACAGCGCTGAAATTCAACTTTACTCTGAAAGGAGCTTAGAAATAATAAGTAGAAACACACATGAGTAATGACGACAAAAGTGTAGCGACTTTCGAAAACAACTGTTCTGCTCAGCTGTGTAAGTTGAATATATAAAACTGATATTGACTTTCCCTTGTGCTTGGGAATATGTCTTTCATGTCTTTCTGAATTAAAAACACTTTTCGAACAATTACCCTATACAATTAAATATAATAGCAGATATGTTGTGTTATTTCTGAAATTATGGCCGATAGTTTGCTCAAAGAATTGCAGCAATAAGTTAAGCTTATTTCAATGTATTAGTCAACCGAATAGAACTAAAAGATCAATCATTGATGATTTGGTTGCTGAAAACTTAGTTCAGAAAAAACGCATTTTCAGGACACCCTTTCGATCAAAAACGAATCAAGTCATCAATAGGATTTTAATTGTCCAAACACTAGCTAAACATGGTCATTTATAGGAATGCATCAAGGATCCAAATTCATAAATGAAAAAGATTTCATTGATTAAACGACACTTGAGATGGCAGATATTTAACAGTCTTGCCGCAACGAGCGCCTTGAAAGCACTGGATGGATAGTTTCACCTTTAAAAATAAAGCCACGAAACAAAATCTACTTCTTGTCCATATTCATGTTAACGACAGTGTAAATCAACCTTCAGACGTAATCAAAACAAATATTATTGATATTCAATGAAACAGAAAAATTGTTTTTCAAATTTTAAGATAGAAAATTAAACCCAACATTTCAATTTGATTGCAAAATTGATAAACAAAAGTGATAACGTTTCAAATAGAAAAAAAAATATTTGCCTTCACTTTTAATTAAATTTCATTTTATAAAAGCAATCAAGTGAAGAGAACCAATTCATGAGCTTTGAATGGGAATATGATGAATATTTTTTTATTTATATGAGTTTTGAAAAAAACTCCTGTTCATTTCTTTTTTATTATTATTTTTTATTTATTTGGCGGTACACCCAACAACTAATTTCACGCAATGAAAAATGCAACAAGTCTGTTTATTGGAAATATCTGCGGACTATAAACATCAGCAGACTGTTCTAGCGTCCAAGAGTAGTCTTGAATATGCAATGACCAGCGATTTTAGGATGTTCGATTGAAACGGTGTAAAAGGAGTTGCCTAAAAGAGGCAAGTCGCCATATTTGTGGCTTTTTGCAAATGCGGCTAAAGCCGAGAATATATTATGGCATTTTGTGACATCACATTTGATAATCAATTAGGTGTTAATGCTCATTTTAAAACGCTGTTATGAACTCCCTGAATATATTTTAATTAAAAATTAAGTAAATAGATGATACGAATTTCTTCATTTGTTGGATACCAATTTATTTACTATTTGTTTTAAATACACCATCTTGAATTTTATTTTCCTTTATAATTTATATCTCGCCAATAGAAATGGCAAATTTAGTATTTAATTTAAATCTATATCATTAAAGCGCACACAACATTTGCTGCCTCGTCGGTCTGCAAAATAACATTTAAAACGTGGTTCAGGCTGTTAGTTTCCATTTTGTATATCTGTGAAGTGCAAACGATTTTCAATTAGTTTCAGTAAACTTTTATTAAATTGCCAACAATCAATTGTCTTAATACTATTTGAAAGTATTTGCCACTACATGCGAAAATATTTGCTTTAATTTGGATCAAAATGAATTTGCCAGACCACGTCCAACTCATTACCAGTGTAATAATGAAACGAGAAATACTAATTAAATACACAAATTCATACACACAAAACACAAATTGTATTTATTTTCTACATGTTTGTACAACTAAATTGTATCCTTTTGGCTGTTAATACGAGTAATAACTTTTTGTTTTGTCTCTCTTTCCCTTTCTCTTTGTTTTTTTTTTTTTGTTTCTTGCAAATTAATTTTGTTTGTTCTCGAAACGTGTAATACTGGCACATACTTTCTACGTTATTATTGACTGTTTCAGTAGATTGTATAACTAATGAGAGCTGTAAATAAGACTTTACTAATTAATAGCAACAAATGGGTAGTCGCAACCTTAAATGCATATTGTCTGGGTACCCTGCAGTTTCGAGGGTTTAATTTTATTTATTTAAAATATAATGAATTCAATATATTTCATGGATTTTTTACGGCATGTTAAGTATTTTTTATCTTATTAATTAGACAGTAATATTTGTATTTAAACTAAATCGTGATTTCTCGATATTGCTACTGGGATACTGGACGATTTGATATACCGCATGTGGCCTAAGACGACAACCATCTTTCACTTAAAAATGTGAATTTTTGTTTTTATAGAGTGATACAAGTTTTAATCATAATAAACCCCGGATTTTTAATATGAATTAAACGGACTTTTTTTGAAAGAAAATTGTATGTAATTAATTTTAAAGTATGATATCTGATATATGGCCGCCACGGAGGGCAATTTTCAATAACTTTTCGCAGCATTTGCGATCGTATTTCGCCGATAACTTTTCGAAAACGAATTTGCAGCTGTTCAATTGCTTGTGGCTTATCGACGTAGACAAGTGACTGAACATAACCCCGAAAGAAAATAATCCAATGGGGTTAAGTCACTCGATCTAATTATTTGGCAATTTACGTGAACCTGTTGGAACCACATATCAGCAGGCTTAATACCACGCAATTGAGGTACGAAAGAGTTTCGAATCATGTTCCTATACCGTTTACAATTGACAGTAACATTATGACCATCATCATTTTTGAAGACACATAGGCCAATGGCTCCATCATCTCATTACCAAAAAGTTGTGAATTCTGCTCACTCTAAATGAGAGAATTGTAGTATATATTTTAGGAATTGTCGTTTAAACCTATTTAATTTTTGTTTTCTTGCTGATTCTTTTTTCCCAAAGAAAGAATCAGCACGAAAATAAGAATTTAAAAGCAATTCTGTTCATTTTTTTTAACCCATTCAACCAGAAATGGGCATCATCGGAAAATAAAACTTTGAATGTATAAGTTTGACGAACAAAACAATTATTTTGATTAAAAATCAAAATGATTTGATTTGTAATTCGATTCAGCTATCAGCTGTTAAATGGGCGCTCAAATAAAGCAGTGATGCCAATTCAAAGTTGTGGCACTCTGAAAAAACATGCAGTATAAAAGCGCATTTCAGATTAAATGCAAAATTCATCACTTTGAAATGTTGAAAAGCTCTTCATTTTATAAAATTGTGCGAAATCCATGGAAAACATTTCGAGTAGTTAAAGAAGAATTGGTTACACGAACTGAGAGGTAAAGGGTTATGTATTTAATGGTTTCAAAACAACTAAATATGATAGGAATATGGGATTAACAGATAATAATCTGCCGTTGGAACATATGAAAGCCCCATACATGCGAAAAATAAACCAAAAACTATCCCCAAAACGATCGACTAAATCAACCAATCCAGAGGTTATCATTCTAATCAGCCAAAGCCCTATGTCCCTGCTGCTCATTTGTTTTTGTAAAAGCAATTAAATACAGGCTGTACGAAATACACAATCAACTTTACTAGTTTCTTTTCTGTTCTTCACTGTATACACGCAAGTGCAAAACAACACTTTCGTAAATACATGAAACATATTTTTGCTTCCCATTTATAAGTTAAAATAAAAATAATAGAAAATAAATATATTGAATAAAAATTAAGTTTTTTTAATTTATTGGTGTTTGCTCTTTTATAAGACACTGTTGGGCACCCCTGATTATAATTTCACTGATATTATAGTACTACGACTCCTTTATTTAACTCTACTTTGGCACCGACAAATGGACAACCCTTTACGTGTGCATAAGTCCTTTTATATAAACGTACAAATGTATCTGCTGACGACTTTACTTTCATGGATTTTCTCATTAAGTTAAATAAATTTTCATATATTTGCATAAATGAAAATATGTTAATATGATCGTATGAAAATTTACGCTGTTGATACGACTGCAACAAATGCCCAGCACAGCACCAACATGTTCATTCATGCTTATTAAGGCTGCTGAGGATGCCGCTGTTCTGTTTGATAAGAGGATAGAGTCTATTAATGATTTTGTATTAAAAGAAAATTCTATATGAATTACTTCGAAATATAATTAAATCTAACAACCCATTTAAATATTCCACACATTTTCATTTGAATAATCAAAATAAATATTTGGCTTAAGTTGAATGGAACACATGAAGCCGGATTAAGTGGTAAGCGAATATTATAAATCTGTTACAATTAATTGTGTTCATATAACTTTAACAATAGTGCAATTTGCCAAAGACTTGTGTAAATAAGACCTGCAATCGCATTTACCAAGGCCATATAATAAGTGGGGAAATGTGTACTTTGATAATAATAAGTCCTGAGATGGGACTGCAGCGATTTCTGAGTAACTGATTGCTGAGTTTTGGTGTGTAATTTAAACATTTAAGTTGTTGGTAATTTTCTCTAGTTCTTTCATGTTGCGGCCATTATTCTACATTCGTTTTCAAAAATGTATTAAAGCTAATTATAGTTCTAACAAAATGTGAACGACTCTTTGAATACTATTTTCTTTTGTGTGTTGCAGTGTTTGTTGACTTCATTTTGTCAGTAAAAAAAATTTTTTTTTTTTTTTATAGATTTTATGGCAGTTTATATTTAAATTGAGAATAGTTTAATATCAAAATTTTTCAAATGTTTAAGAGATTTCAAAATAATTTTAATAAAATAAAAAAAGTTTGGGCGAATTGGAGGTTAGGAAGTAAATTGGCTGCCAAATGATGAACTGTCAAGAATTGGACTGGCATCCTTTGACATTTATTCAGTAAAAAGTTGGGAAATTTTAAGACGTTGCACCCTTGAAAAAAGAATTTTAATTGCGAAAAGTTTGCTGCATTACTTTGACTTTTTCTCATAATCAGGCACCTTCTGAGATCACTGTGCGTAATTTAATAGCTGATTTCAAAGACCGGTTTTACATGAACAAACCATGAACAGCTCATGCTCTGGAAGATGAAGTTAGGCGCTGCTTTGACGATACGCAAAACTTTAATGCAAAAGAGGTGCTAGAGGTAAATATTTGCCCGACATCAGATTCAAATATGCCATTAACTCACATATTTCAACTTTAATTTAATATGAATAGAACCGAATTTAAAAAAAAAATTACACTTTTCAGACTCCTTTATAATTGCTTTGTAAACGCCGACGTGTTTTAATAATAAAATGTTTTTTTGTGGTTCTTTATTTTATTATTTGGACCGGTATTAGAATTCTAAACTCTGCCCCCACTATAAAAATAAAATTAATTAATTGAAAAACAAAAGCAATGATAAACTACAAACTAATATTTCTTTTATATTATGAAATAGTACGAACAATAAAACTATTTTATTTTTTAAACGTATCAGCATTGTCTTCTGCCACATCATAACATATCAAACAGGCCTAACCAAAGCGTTTCATGTACATCGTTTAGGCTCTCACAACATGCTTGTCAAATTGCACACTGCAAAGTAAACTCGTGCCATGTTATTTTTTTGGCGTTGGTTCTATCAAATCTTATAACTTCCGATAGTTACGGTTGATTGTGTTAATCGCAGGATTTTGTCTTTATCGCGACAGTTAAAAACTAGTTACTGGTTTATTCGCATAAACCAGAAACTTTTTACAAAACCCTAATGAAAAAAACTGCACAGCGCATGATAAGAATCGTTAAATGAAAAGTTCAACTGCAACATTATTTCCATTCGTGGACCAACCCACTTGATGTTATATCCCATTGTTTATCTGCGAACAACTCAATGAGTTAATCAATAGTCTTTGAAGTACATCAATATTTTTGTATATTACAACTGATTAATAAAAGCTTTACAACAGAATTATTATTCGCCAGTGTAATGAAAATGTTTGTGTTTAAAATTCGTTTGATTACAATTTTCTTTTATGGACAAGCACACCGTGCTGATGTGTGTGTGTTAAAGTTACGATTGCGATATAAAGTTTATTATATTATCAGTATTAATTTCAGTATTTATGTTAAAAGTTTAAGAGAGATGTGAAATACGAAATTTATATTCCTGCGTGCCGTCATTAATTTTTATTATGAACGAATATCGCATGACACGAATGATGAATTTGTGACGGGAAATATGGGGCGTGAAATGGAATACATTATCGTGAAGTTGTTTTTGTATGTGTGTGTGTGTGTGTGTGTATTAAATAATTCATAGTAAAGGACGAGAATAACAAATAATATGTGAAGCTCATTTTTTAATATCACGTACGTTATAAAGTATTTATTAGCAATAAATATAGTGTTTCACGTTTATTTAAAGCTCAAGTGATTTATTATTCTGGTAGTAAATAATGCAGAATTATATTGTAAAGCTTAGCCTTGACCTGTTCTACGGTAGGACTGTGATATCTGTCGAATATTTTATAATAAATTATGTTCGTAAAAGCAACCCCCATTTCTTAGATACATACAAATTTAAGTTGGCAATACTGATTGACAAATGAAACAGATTGAAAGTAAAAAAGTTTGGCCTAAAAAATGTCGAACGAAAATTTCAGAAAATAGCACATGAAGAAAATAATCAAACGGCAACACAGGGACTCAACGAAAGTGTTTTGATACAGTTCTCATATCCTTTTTCATAATAAAATTAGAACAAATAGTGGTAATAAACAAAATTACAAATGAGTGCTGATGTAGCGGCTTTCGAAAACAGCTGTTCTGCGCTGTTGTGTGAGTTGAATATATAAAACCGATGTTGACTTACCCTTGTGCTTTGGAATATTTACTAATATATATTTTATATATATAATTAATACTTTGTGAACAATTAGCCTATAAAAATTTAATTTTCTTTAGCCAAAATATTAACCCTAGAATAGTAACGCTATTTAATACCAACGCCATGTAAATTTTACATACTGCGGAATATTTCCTAAAGCTTCAAATAAATTATTATTTAAGATCTTTTCTTTTTATATTATTAGTTATTGTTCATTATACAAAAAATTTTATAATAGTTCTTTGAAGGTTAAAAGCTCGATATACCTCCAACCTATTGTCCATATTTTCCCTGACTCGGAGATATAACTGACGTTCAATGTCGTTATTTCACCAAATTTTCTTGGCTTATTGACGTACAAGTTTTCTATTAAATATCCCCAAAGAAACAAGTCCAACTGTGTCAAACTACATGATCATGGCGGCCAATTGTTGGCGCTACGACGGTCCTTGAATTTCCCGCAAAAAGCACCCATTATTTCGTTGGCTGTGTTGCAAAAGGCACCATTCTGTTGGAACCAAATAACGCTCAAATCTATATATTTACTTTTTTGCCACAAGAAGTTTTTTATCAGCTCGCGATAGGAAATACCATTCGCAGTAACTGCTTGGCCGACCTCATTTTCGAAGAAGTACGGCTCGATACCACCGCCAGCCCGTAAACCGCACCTCACTGTCACTCTTTCTGGATGCATTAGCTTTTTAATAACTTCTTTTTGATTTTTATTTACTTGATGTATTAAACTAAATTAAGAAATTAGTTTGAATCGAGTAACCGGCTGATCCAAAGCTAACCAACAAGACCTTGATTACTAAAGCCAGCCAATTACAACAGAAACCCGATCAGCACTGTTGGGCACCATGAAGGTAATGAAAAAGTTAAACTTCTCAAAATCAACTTCTATTTCGTGTACTGGGTCATCAAATCCACACCGAAATGCCTTCAGCAACCACCGGCTGTTGTAATTATGTACAGAAAATAAATTTAAAAAAGTGTCCTTCCAAATTAATTTATGAAAAATGAAACCGGTCATTAAACGCATTCAAACGTTTATTCATTCAAGTCGGGTATTTATGTAGTACAAGTATGTAATTTCAACTAATTTAAAGTTTTGTAATTATTTGAAAGCTATTAATTTCTATACTAAATATTTTATATGTTTTTATTATTTATTTTATTTGCTTTTTTATATATTTTTCATTTGTAATTTTCTTAAATTACACGCAAAAAACATGAATAACATGAATTTTTTTTTGTCTTACTACAAGCTGTCGTCGCACTCGATTATTATTTCACTAACTGGTATCACATTTGCCACAACTTATTACACCAGACCTGTTCAAGGTTTTCAAATTGTATATTTTTTTTTTAATCATAAAATTTTTGGTTGACGTTGTTTGTTTTCTCTTTGTGTATTGAATAGAATATATTGAGCTGCTAAATAATATTGAAATTTAAAAGAATTTTCGTGATATTTTACCAGGTTTTATTCGTTTTGATTTATTTAAACTTGAAAGTTACAAGTAAGACTTCATTTAACAAAAATATAAGAGGAATCTTGGAATAAAACTTTCTGAATTAATATTTATTAACTGCAAAAAAATGCTGCAATAGTGTGCCAAAATTCTGGCTCTTATACTTCTCAGCATGCTATTTTTATCAAGGCAGCACTGCCATAAAAAATTTAATGTGAGTGCAAAATGTTTCATTAACACCGAACGCAAATTCAGTGCACTCATTTTTCACTTTCACATGTGGTGCAAAAATCCATAATTGCATTTTTTGACTGCCACTAAATTTTCAAAAATTAATGTCCACAAAAATGTTCCAACAAAATCAAATGAACAAAAAAATATAGAATTAAAGCCCTCGTTAGTTGAGAGCTTCTCAATGTGCTGCAGTGCCATTGAAAAATTTGAGAGTATTTAGTTTCTTATAATTTGATTTGGGTGCGTTGATAAGTACCCTCTGTTCAAGTAACTAACGCCCTTATTCATAAAAATTATGAGAGTATAATAACAGCGTAATAAAAAAAAAATTTGATATGAAATTTTCTCTATTACACTCTTATAAACCTCTCGTAGTTTTTATGAATAAGGGGGTAAATATTTTATAAGTAGATTTAAGGACCCTTAAAATTTCTAAAACAGGATGAGCATTCGAATAAAATTTGATGAATTTCTTTATCAAATATAATGTGATACCCAAATTCTTCGAAAAGTGTTTTTAAATAAAAAATATATGGTAAATATTTCATAGCACAAGGCAAAGTCAACATCAGTTTCATATATTCACCCACACAGCAAAACAGATGTTTTCGAAAGCCGCTACACTGTAATCATCAGTACTCATATCTATTATTTTTTTACCATTTTACCATATTATTATATCTTATTATGAAAAATAGTACGAGAACTGTATCAAACCGATGGTACCACACTTTTGTTGAGTCCCTGTGTTGGAGTTTGATTATTTTTCTCCAGGTCCTATTTTTTGTGTTTTTTGTTCCATATTTCTTAAGTCAAAATTATTTTTTTTTTTTTAATTTTCTTAAGTAGATTTGATTATATTTGCACTTTTACTGGGCTAACGCTAGCCATAGCTTTAAATTTTTTGAATTTAATTTTGTAGACGAATTGTTTAGTTGTCTAGTGGTAACGCTTTTTTCGCAATTATATGGTAAGTGTGAACGTAACTTACAGACCGGCCGTTCTTTAAAGCTACCAATATTTTCTGACTTTATTTCAAAATCTCTCTCATTATCCCCCTAATTTATTTTGAATTGCACCTGCTTCTAACGGATGCCAGCTACCTTCAGCTTCATAAGCAACTTACTAACCAATTTAGCTCTCCTTTTCACTTCTGCAAAGAGTTCATATTTCTGGGACTTAAATTGGGTCGATATTTTATTTCTATTAACTTTTGAATTTTGGTGTCTCAGACGATCTGCAGTACGGCGATATGATAAATTACTGTCATCAAAGTCTTGTTTTAATTTGAAATTCTCTTTGAAATATTTTTTATAAAGTGTAAATATATTTCTGAAGGTGCACTCTATGCAAACACTGGAATCGGTCGCTCGCACCATTTTCAATTGTTTCCATAAGTGTTCAAACTGCACCGTTGTCAAGAATGAGTTTTTTCCAGTTCAAATTTTAATTCTGTCATTTACAACTTTAAATTAATGCCATTTTGATCAGGTTGCTGTTTTTGTTTTTTGTTTAGATTTCTATAATTCTTATTGGGTGTTTATTACAAAATATTAATTAGTTTCTAAATACTGCACGTTATTAAAACAAAATCTGTTTAATTAACACTTCTCGTAGCCAGTATCATATCGCATTTTCTTATTATACGAATTAGTATCTTGTGAAGGTATCTGTCCATAAAATAACGGGTGGCATAAATACTAGTATCGCTGTTAGTGTCCGAACGAATGTTCGGTTTCGACTGTAGAGTTTGAAAAAAATGCCATTCGGCCAAAGTTCGGTGTTCGGTTTTTTTTTACAGAAGTTTAGCGAACTTCTGTATTTATTATCATGTGGGCTGGCAAGTTTGAGGTTAGGAACTCAATTGGCTTAAACCAGTTTTTTTTTTGACAAATTCAGTTCTATTGATACGAAAGAAAAGCTGAAACATGGGATCTATTAATGGAATCTGGTATCGGGCACGTCGGCAAAATTTCACTCGCAAAAAACTGCGAATAATATCGAGTCATGATTGCGTTATTTTTATGACCCAAACCGAATGATGTCATCTGATATGACTCTTATCCTTAACAGAATCGTTCATCATACCGCTCAACTGTACATCATTTGAACACTAGTTATCTAAAAATACTTGTACTTGAACCACCCGCTTTATACTCGTATCTAGTGTTTTTAACATGAATAGTGTGGTGATAAATTTTTAAACACAACAACCATGAGGATGACCATGACTGTTCAGCATGTTAAAGACATAATGAGTTGATAAAAGTGTTTTAATTGCTTGCATCTACTACTATTTAAAGTGTAAAAGGTATGATTGTTGTTTTGTTGGCTGCATTAATTAAGCGTTTAGTTGATTATTGAAATAATTAATTCAAAGAATGTTTTGTTCACAAATTCTGCAAACGAACATGTTATTCACTAATAGGAGAAGCTGTTTCGGCAACAAGAAATAAAACATTAAAATGAAATTGTAATAAGTTCTTATTTTATATGAAATAAATCCTAAATTTTGAGCAAAAAAGGAAGCCCCAAAGACAGGAAATAATGTCCAAAACAGAAATGAAAAACTATCATAATTTTTTAGGAATTATTTCGTATGAAATACAATCCACATTAAATATGACTTCTAATACTTATTTAAAATTACAAAGCGACGACATGAAACAACTCTCTCGAAATGACTCCCCGAATATAGAATAAAACTAGTTCCCAATATCTTGGATTCTTTTTCAAACATTTTCTTACCAGACATATTTGAAAACATTCAGCATCTTTCATAGGCCACTCTTCCAAGGAAGCTCATACCAAGTTAACTTTCCCTCACTCAGTGTGTGATTATAAAGAGCTGAAACTACTATTGAGTTATATGTAAAATGCTCTGTTCCAAAAACATTAATCTGAGGAGGAGTCAACATCAATTTAGTTTTCAAACACCGCTACACCTTCTCATCAGTATTCGTGTGTATTTGTTTATTACCACTACTGATTGGGTGACTTAGTTGAATATGAAAACAGTTCCCATTTAGAAAAAGTTTTATAAGAAAACTTCTTAAAAGAACTAGTTCAATATTAAACTCATGTAGAGATCAAATAGCCGTAACGACTGTGATTATATTTTTTATGTCATATATTTTTATTTTATATGGTTTGATTTTATACTCAAGTTAATGTGAACGTGGTGAACTATTCTTGCATTTCTCTTTACTGTGTGAAGATTTTAGAGAGTGGTCACAAGATGTTCGAAGTAGTTAAATGTTGACACCCAGGAGTTGCTAATAGTCATATATTTTTATTGTCTTGACGTGACTTTGGAGAAAAAAGGGAAATGTAAATTATTTAATAATTTCTTTTAAATATTTTTATTTCTAATCTTAGGAATTTTTAAAAAGATACAACAATACAATACGAAAATAGTTGATTAAATCACCAAGTTGAAAATTATTTAACCGGATTTGAAGTTCAAATCAGCCATCGGCAAATACATTTTGTAACTTTTTCCTAGTTTAATTTTATTAAAAGTGAATCAGAGAAAATATCAGAGAAAAATATTTCTACCATGCGGTCAAGGGCCACCCTACCATTACATAATAGCCGAGTAACGGGTCGAAAGATTTGCTGTTAATAAAATTTTTTTTTTCAAATATTACAAATACTCACAATGAATGTTGTTTCAATAAGTTTGTTTTGGTAAATTACCTGAAACAAGATAAAATAACAAATTATTGTAATTAATAAAATAAATAATAAAAGACATATTTGATAAATTTTAATATATACAAAAATAAAAGTAATGGAACTTAGTAAACAATAGTTTTTATAAACTTATACAAATAAAACAGTAATCGAAATTAAACCAAAAAAAGGATGGGCATATTTGAGGTTAGGAAGAATATTTTCACAAAACTTTGAACCACATTTTCCAACAATTGCATTAGATTTGTTCACGTGAGCCGGTTTTTCGCGGCCAATTGTGCTGGTCCCAGTGAGAAAACGAAGAGAGAACTTTACAATTCAAGATTGTAAATTTTGCTTCAAATTATTCTGCTACTATTCCCACACAAAACTAACTGACAATTATTCATTACAAAAAAAATTTGCATCTCAATTATTTTGAGTTAATTTATTTTTTTTTAGAAATTAAAATTATTAACACATACTAAACATAACATAACATTTCCAAAACTTTTCATAGATAAAAGATATTATTGAGGTCTACTGAGTGCCAAATTGTATCTACTATTTCTGTTGTTGCGCCCATTGTCATATTCATTCATTTATTTATAAAATTGATTTAATTGAAATTCAACTTTTCTTTCTTTAGTATAACAGATGGTGTCATATTTTTGTGCAAAAAAAAAAAGTTGTGAAATTTCTTTCAAATGCCAGATTATAAAGAAAACAAAAAGAGACAGAAAAAAGCGGTGGTTTTGCTAAATATATTAAAGTAACAAAATGAGTACAAAAAAACTTTTAAGCTTTCTTATTTATTTATATGAAATCTTATCTAATTGTACATTTTATTGAACATAAATTCCGCTGAAAATACTTTAAATAAGTATTTATGTTGGCTGTATCAACGTTCTATTATAAAATTATTCCAAACCTTCTTAAAAACTTTTTCAATACACAATTTATATTAAGAGAAAGAGGATTTAGGGTATGATAAATTAAAATATTTACTTAACTTGGAAAGTTTTACATAATAAAAACTTGAAAGTAACTTTATTAATTTAGATTAAGGCTGGAAAATTAAAATTTGGAAATACCGAAAAGCTTTGGCTTCTTAAAAAAATTGTTGTCATCTATTTCAAACAAAAGCAGCGGCACAAAAACTTGAACGAAATTTCACATGTTGTTCACGCTGATTCACAGTTCGAAAAATTGTTCCGTAAACTTTTTCGGAAATCCTTTAAGTGTACTTTACAATATAAACACAGCACATCTGCAAGATATATGTTTTTCCTTATAATGGTATTTGGCAACATATCACGGAATATTTTGAACATAAAAGGCTTCGTCACTCACACTATATAAACAATATTGAAAATTAATGGAATATTAATCACAAGAGTTGGGGAATTTCGTTAAGAAAATCTTCGTTGAATAATTGGTTAAATATCGGGTGTTTTTTATGGAGTGACACAACTTTGAGTTGGCATCACTGTTTTATTTGACCACCCATTTAACAGCTGATAGTTGCTTTTTGTTTAATTTGCTTTGACATTTCATTATGGATCGACTTACACCAGAGCAACGCGTGCATATATATAAATTATCTTCCATTTTATGGCGTACATAATCGTCCTTCAGAACTGCTAATTCGAAGAACAATAGATCGTTCTCAGACCACATTTACTGTTACTTATAATGTGCATCCCCACGATCGTGTGATTTAACCCTATTGGTTTATTTTCTTTGGGGTTATGTAAAGTCACTTGTGTATGCCGATAAACCACAAACAATTGAACACCTGGAAATCAACATTCGAAGAGTTTTCGGCGAGATACGGCCGCAAATGCTGCGAAAAGTTTGTGAAAATTGGTGTTCCAAATTGCGCCTTGTACGCGCCAGCCGTGGCGGCCACATGCCCGAAATTATATTTAAACATGAATGTCATAAGATTTTCTATCCAATAAAGACCGTTTCATTGATATCAAACATATATTACTATGTTTTATTATGATTTAAACTTGTATCACTCTATAAAAAACAACCGATAATTGATATTCGTGCTGAATAGTACTATCACGCGGAAATATCTAAGAAAGGACGCTGAAGAGATGGCGTAGAGGTCTCCAAATCAGTACTGATACCTGCTGCTGGTTTAATGGTTATGAAAAAATATATTCAAAATATTCCACTTTTAATAAAATTAAACTAGGAAAAAGTTACAAAATGTATTTGCCGATGGCTGATTTGAACTTCAAATCCGGTTAAATAATTTTCAACTTGGTGATTTAATCAACTATTTTCGTATTGTATTGTTGTATCTTTTTAAAAATTCCTAAGATTAGAAATAAAAATATTTAAAAGAAATTATTAAATAATTTACATTTCCCTTTTTTGTCCAAAGTCACGTCAAGACAATAAAAATATATGACTATTAGCAACTCCTGGTGGTCAACATTTAACTACTTCGAACATCTTGTGACCACTCTCTAAAATCTTCACACAGTAAAGAGAAATGCAAGAATAGTTCACCACGTTCACATTAACTTGAGTATAAAATCAAACCATATAAAATAAAAATATATGACATAAAAAATATAATCACAGTCGTTACGGCTATTTGATCTCTACATGAGTTTAATATTGAACTAGTTCTTTTAAGAAGTTTTCTTATAAAACTTTTTCTAAATGGGAACTGTTTTCATATTCAACTAAGTCACCCAATCAGTAGTGGTAATAAACAAATACACACGAATACTGATGAGAAGGTGTAGCGGTGTTTGAAAACTAACTTGACATCAGAAATTTTTCTCCCTATTTTTTTACTTTTATGGATGCCAATTGATAGAAAACGACTACACAAAAAAACAACTATCAATCCTTGAAGATTGAGGCGTTTCGAACGCACCCACAAAAATATGCATTAATATAAAAATTTCCTCTAAGAAGTTGAAAGTGTTTTCTGTCAATTCGACAGGCTGCTAAAAAATATTTAAATTTCTTCAAATCCCAGCTTTGAAAAAGGGACAAGAAAGTAGAAGGAATTAGAGTTATATGGCGTTATTAAAAATCTTCAAGATCTTCAAGACTTTTAATATAGTTTGGTCTTGAATGTAACATCTGTCTGGAACGTGCACTTTTAAAAATGATTTTTTAAGTTGCCATGTCGACATCACAAACATGCGATTATTTTGTAAAGTGTTTTTCAACACGAAATTGGAAAAACTAGCAGTTCAAATGCTGACATTTTAGAAAAAAAATTGGAAGCGCTTAAGCTAAATAAAATTTGTATTAATAATCTTGGGGTCACTCTTTAGTTAAAAAATATTTTAAAAATTATTTTGATACCCTCCTGATATCATTTTCAGGACATAAATTATAACTAACAGTTTAGCTAATTAATATTCTATACATGCTTGGTTGCACAAAAATATTCACCCTGTCAGAGGATGTTATGGATTTTGCAGATTTTGTTTTCTATCAATCGTATTTGACATTTATGAATTAGAAGTCTGCAGAATGTAGCGCTATACCTCGCAAGAGCGTGGAATAATTATGTCGATTTCTTTCCAAACGAACAGGACGTTTTTGAGACGAACACAATCAGAGCGACGAGGCGCATTTTCATTTAAGCGTTTACGTCTATAAGCAAAATTTTCGTTTCTGTCAAAGTTTCTAAAAATTTTAGTGGGCGTGTGGGACGTTTTATTCTTTACCAATTGATCTGACGTGTTTTGTGTGGTCGTTTTATAATAATTGGCATCCATTTGAGAGATGAGAACTCCAACTTTAATTTATAAGAGTCACCCTAATACAACACAAAGTATTTTCCTTTGGGAGAAAAATCACAATATATTACAGAAATATTATGCAGAGGCTTTCACAAATTAATTCCGCACGCAAATAATGATAAATATTAATTATCAATTTCTCAGAATTTGAAAATGTTTTTATGCAACGATATTATAAATTATTTCTGTTTAAATTATACACATGAAACTAATGCAAATATGTTAAATGTAAAGATAGAAATTTCACAATGTTTATGGGAAAATGGAGATAAAAATTCTAAAGGGGCTGGTCAAGTTTCTAGAAAACTTTTTTAGGGCTGCTTATAGAAGAAATGAAAGCGGCAATAATAGACGTTACCTAAAAGTTTAAAAAATCTTTTAGCATGTTTTTCTATTATCCTGCAATTTTCACTGTTTTAATGTAGTGTATGATGTTATTAATAAAATTTTTTTTATTAATATTAGGAGACCACGTAGTATTTTTTATAACGCATAGTTTTTATGTCAGTGTATGGACGTCAAGCACACAGAATTTCTTAATATGAACCCCTACAGATTTTTCTCTCTCCCTATTGTATCGCAGTGTTGCTTCAAAATTACGACTAAATATAAAACGTTAATGTATGGCACTCAATTAAGGGTATAGAGCCACTTGTGAGATGAAGCATATAAAGAAAATTAAATAATAAATAAAATAGATAAGATAAACAAGTTGTTAAGAGTAAATAGTCCACATAAAATTGATTCAAGTCTTATCGTTAATAATAATAATAATAATTAACTGCGGATCGTAAATGTCAGAGAAAGTCAATAAAACTGTAATCAAAAAATAATTATCAATAATATTTTAATGTCGACATTAAATATTTGAAAAACAAAAAGTTCAAGAAGGTTCTTTTTGTCATAAATATAATCAGGCCGGTACTTCCATTAACCGCAAACATCAGTTGTAATATCCAGTTGAAAAAGTTACTTTGAAAATCATTGACAAAAGTTTGTCGCACCATGTTGTTATTAAGAGCAACCGACGAGTTCAAGTGTTTGCATTTTTAAGTATTTTATTGTCATTTGTAATGCACCCTCTGAACTACTATTTTACTTATTTCACTGACATGCCTTCAGTCTAAACCACCCCTTGGCTCACTTGAGAAAGGACATTTTGCTTAATAACCCAACCATTAAAAACTTACAGTCGATTTCATAGAATTTGTAACTTTTTCTGTTTGTTAAAGAATAATTTTGTTAAAATCATACACAAGAAGCCAACGCAATTATGGAAAGCGGAATATAATTTTTTATCCTAGAGAAATAGGAGCGCTACCTAAGAGCTAAAAAAATTAATTTGTTTTTTAATTTTCAAATTATTACTGAGGTCGAGTTCAATTAATGACTGCTTTCATGCTTTAAGGGACTGCTTTTCAAGGTTTAATATTTTGTTAATCCGAATATTGTAAACATTCTGTTTCAAAATAGTTGTTGCTGCTGACCAATTTCAATAAAAAAATAATTATAAATTTATTTGAAGCGTGCTTTAAGATACAATTCTCATACAAATTTTATTTCAATGCTCCCTTCAAAGCACTTTTATTTTCTTTCATACCTGAGTAAAATACACGTATTTATTTATATGAAATAATGAAATTTTTTCATGAATTCTCTTCTCAAATTGACGTACAAGCTAAACTGAAGGCCGATTTCTTCTCGACAATGTTTTCCTTAAATTTCTTACAGTTTTCGTTAAGAACAGGGCTGGCGAATCTGAGTCAATTAAACTAAGTCAAGAATTGAAGTGCCACTCTTTGAAATTTATTTAATAAAAAGTTTGGAAATATTAAGCATGGAACGCTACACTCTTAAACAAACAATTTGAATCGTGAGAAACTGAACTACACAAACACACGAAAACAACCATTTTCAATAGGCGGTTGTATAAACGAACGAAGTGTGCCCTTAAAGGGCTCACAAAATCCATATATCGTCCTTGATAAGCCGTTACATCCAAAGAAAGTGACCGTATGAGGCGGCATCTTCGGCCAGCACTCTTTTGAAAATGAGGAAGGAAACGCCGTTACCCTGAATTCTCTGCGTTACCCAAAATAGTAATCGATTGATTTCTTTTTTGTGGTCACATAAAGGAAGCTTCAAAATTTTCTGGAAAAGGGAAGTCTGCCAACGTGCAATAAAACAAAATTTGTCAAAAAAGTGAATTTTAAGGCAATTTACTTACTAACCTCAAATTTGTCCAGCTTTTAATGTGGC
The DNA here is from genome assembly GCA_963675445.1 of Linnaemya vulpina. Lineage (NCBI taxonomy): Eukaryota > Metazoa > Arthropoda > Insecta > Diptera > Tachinidae > Linnaemya > Linnaemya vulpina. The sequence continues at coordinate 45,488,627 of OY776277.1, forward strand.
TTGTGCGTTCGGTACCACCATGAAGTTTTATAATAAGTCGATATTCTTTTATTAGTTGGTACAAAATAGAAGAAGCCACTTTCCATTCAAATTGACTAATTCAAATGAAAATTTATCGCTGTCTGTTACATATAGAATAGCTGTAATTGTGGTTGCAACTCTTCTGAGTTTCATTCAATCAAAATGACATCGTTTGACTGTCTCCTTGATCTGGCACATTTATTTCACATAATTTTATTTTCACTTATAAAAGCTTCAGTTCTAAAGACCATTCAACTGTCAGAAAAACAAAATTAATATTGTTCTCTTCCATTTTCCTAGGATTTTGAAACTCCAGTGAACGTCTAAAAAATAGCTCTATTAAATAAAAAATTATATATTTATTAGCATTAGAAAGAACATCAGTTTGACATTCGCTCTTTCCACACGCAAACTTCCAGCGTAAATTATTTTATACTAACGATTTGTTATCATGTTCTCGTGTTGAATAATATGAAATAAACAAACAAAAACATAGAAAAAACATAGTCGACAAAAGCTTATGCTAATTCAATCTGGCAGCCAGCCAACTTTTCCAATTTATATATTCGGCAAAACTGTCTTAAATGTACTGTTCAACACACGATATTGTCAATTTAATTTAATATTATATTTGCAAACATAAACATTTTGTAATTAATTATATGTGCTAAACACAAAACAAATTGAAAGAAAAAAATATAAGCGAGAACTTGCGCTTAATTATCGCACAAATACAACTTCAACTACCGAACACTTGAGAGCATCTCTTGGCTTCCAAATCGTCTACTTGTTGGAAAAAAGAAACTATTCTTAACTTGAAAAAAAAGAGATACTCAAACACATTAAATAAATGAAACTTAAAAAATAAAATCCTCAAGTTAATAGTAAATAAAATAAGACGTGAAAAATATACAATTTGCTTAAAATTTTAGTTTGTTTGCCATTTTATTTATTTTCTTATTATCTGCTTACAAGTATTTGCCAACAAGTTATTCAAGTTGTGTCAAATAATGCACTTTAAGTGTTTGCACAAGTAACTGACGGAACAATACAAAATCTGCAGATGTAAAGTTCATAAATTTTTTTTTTTTTTTGTATTTCATTTGAAATGCTTCAGTTACAAATAAGTAAACTAACAGCCTCGATAAGGCAGTCAGTGGGCCGTCCCGTCGAATAAGCCAACTAACACACATGACTTGCCTTTTGGTAGCAATTGTTGCAAGATAAAATATGAAGAAGAATATAAAAGAAACTTCAAATTGTCAAGGCATTTCTCACAAGTTGCATTTTTAATGCCATCAAATGCATTTCAATTACCAGCTGAAGGCATAAAAACGAATAAAATATTGTAGACATCAGCTTTCGTAATAGCAACGAAGCGATTTAGCATTAGATTTGTCAACTTGTTATTTTGTTTACCACAAACAATTTACTTGGAAAAAAAAGAACACAACGAAATTTCGCATGTCGAGCAAAAGTAGATTGTTTCTTTTTTTATTAATTTATTGTGTCAGTTTCGCAAATGCGCTGAACTTATTTAGTGTTGGCTTTGCGTTACTAACTTCCACAATACTGATTTGCCATGCTGGGGAGTCTATGAAAGTCTAGTGTGCAAAATATTTTAAAAATGTTTTTTGCTTTCCAGTTGAGGGATACATTTTAAGTGAATGATATCTTATGGAAACTAAACTTGGACTTCGCTGACAGCCGTACTTTCGAGAACTTTGATATGACAAATAGCTCAGTATATATAAATAGTAGGCTTTTTCCATTTTTAGTTATTGATTGAAATTTGAAATTTAATTAATAGGCCAGTGTTCGTAAGAACTGATAAATAAGCCAAGCTTTAATGGACCGAGGAATCAATATTAGTCATCCGGCTCAAAAATCAGGCTGTATTTGACCAATGGAATGGGTTATGCTTGCTTCGAGAGCCGCTGTATTTTGTGGTTTCACCTGCAATTGCAGGATCCCGGTGGCAAGTTCACATCATCTCTACGTGAGATGGACATGCCCGCAATTTACTACTGCAGAATATCCACTGCGAGATGAAGTGTTTAGCGCGTACTGCTGAATCCACATGTCTTTGGTGTCCACATCATTTATGCAGAAAAAAGTTTGTGAAGACCTGGCCGATGTTCTCGTATTTTTCTTCATGCTCTGACGTACAGTGACGGAGGTTTCAGTAGATCTTTTATTTCGTCTGCTTATGGGTGTTGTTTGATCTCTTACTGAACCAGTACACTTAAATTGATTAGCAGCGTCCGTAAAATAGGCGCTGTACGTTGCCTGAATGGAACACCCATAGCACTCTTGCTGTACATAATTGTAACACTCAAATCTGGTGATATGCTTTTTGGGAAATGGATCCACATTTTTTATAACTTTTTGCCAATAAAATTTTAAATTTAAAAAAATCTGAACTGATTCAAAGAGCCCGTCTGTATGTAAGTGTATGGAAGTAATGTCAACCGCGTATATTTTTTAAAAGCAGAACCATTCTGAAGAGCCATTCCTGAACTGAGATTTCCCTTTAATTTCAACCGATTCGAACCGTTAAATTTGAAAATGGCTTAAAAAAAACTTATAAAAAAGGATTTTTCAAAGATTTTTTTTAGAATAACTTCTCAGATGTTTCCATAACCAGTCAGATGTTAACAATTTAAAACCATGTCGAACACTGCAAACCGGGTCAAAATCGTTAAATCCGTTCGCGAGACATCATGAACGAAATAATTCGATAAAAGTGATTTTTTTTCAAAAACTCTGAAATTATGTATCTCATCACTTAGTGTTGCCGATGCTCTTATAGTAATTGAAAACTACATCAATTACCGCTTACCACGGAGGAATCGGTTGATTTGAAAATTAAAATGACAGTTTTTGGCTTGAAGAGCTCAAAGGATGTTGGCTAAACACAAGCTTACGATGCCTTTACATCTCGAGTTCGACTACGCATTCAGTCTGAACATGGTTCGAAATTTTCTGATCTGCATTAATGCAAGATTGTGCTAATTTTTTCGTCTTTTCTCAATAGTGAAAGCTCAACGTTGCCGATTCTGCTATTTCAGTACGTCATTTACTCAAACAGCAGAATACAGCAGCCTCCTTCGTCGGTACCTGTAACAAAAATATCTGTTCACTAAACACTGCTCATGTATCATCCCCTGAGTGCTAATCCAATACACAAAAAAAAATCATAGAATAGCATAAAGATTTGCGGTTAAAACTAGCGAGAAGTTGGCCTTTGGGGTCAACCATTTTCCATATATTTTTTTGCTTAGAAGTAGGCATAAATTATTATTTTACTTTAAGATAAAAAAATATGTCCTTTCGTTCTTTTTGATAAATTAAAATGGGCTTCTTTCGAAAATGTTTTTATATACCAGAAGAAGGATCAGCTTCGAATGGCGGCAAGCAGTGAATGTAAACGGAACTACCCATTGAAGTTTATTTATGGTCGTGTCGTAAATTGAGTCTGATATAAACTGACACAATTAAGAGTCAAAAAAGGAAACCATAGAATGCGTCACAAATTCAAGCTTCGCTGATTGTTATAATTTGAAGCTTTTGGGAATAATTTTAGTGAAAGATACACGTCCTCTTGCATTCTGCATGTTGTAGGTGTATTCAAATTTAAGAAAGTGGCAACGAAACAGTTCTTTGCTTTTTGTGTGTTAATAACAAATTCCGTTGTAAATAAATTAAAAACTCTCTTAAAGATGATTGTATTACAAAGCGAATGAATGTGCACGTACGTAAAAATGTTTGTATTTATTTTTTTAAGAATTCAATTATTTGCATTAAAGTCTTATGAAATCATTTGCACAATCTTGACTGAATGATGATGATGACGGTGTGAATAATTTTCATAACAATATTGTTGCTGTTGATTATGACACAATTGTCAGTGAATGCATCAACGGGGACATTAACAAAAGCAACAACAGCATCCACATCCATCAAGCCACAACATCTGCTAAAATGATTGTTGCTGCAAAAAAGATGCATGTCAAGACGCAATCACTTTCACTAACACACTCACTCTCGCTTTAACAACACAGAGACACTGTTGTGCGAATATATTTTTTTAATTTCCACTTGCATTTTCTCGACATAAAACATTTTATATGTAAATGAATAAAAGAAGGAGAGTACTTCGAGAAAAAATCGTTCAAAGGAAACATTTGCATCTCTGCAAATACGTTTATTACGTGACGGCAAGTTGAAGCGTTAATAAAAAAAGATTTTTACTAGAACAGAGCCTGCAGCCAAAGTAGATACTGGCTGGTTCCAACTCTAGAGCTCTATATGGAGTACCATAGGCCCTTTCATAAGACGTTGTTATTGTTGGCGGTCAATGGTGGATTCAAATCTTCTTAATGTTTAGCTAAATGTTTTTTGTAAACCGAAATTCAGTCAGCATGACTCGACACTTTACCGTAACGGCAGATCGTTTCAAAAGAAATAAAGACCGATGATAACGCCAGATTATTAACTGCTGCAAACATTCAATTTTAATAGAATTTCTGGTGATTCGTTACGACTTCAGGAGTTTTTTTTTCTAATAACGTAGAACTTTAAACAGAAACAGTCAGCACAATTCCTTGTTAAAAATGTTCTATGACCTTCAGCATAATTTTTTTTTTATCAGTGAATCTCCACAATTTACATAAAACAGTTCTTGATGACTTGCCAAATCTTGTGAAGCAGAAATGTCAATGCAGTTTGACCATCTCAACTGTCAGACCATAATTAAAGATATTTTGCAGCTCAGGCAGCCGTCGCAATTAAAATCAGCTTCGCCAAACTCGCATGTAAAGATGAAATCTGATACTGAAATTATTTTTATTTGTTTTAAATGCGGAACAGTACAACTGAATTCAATCGAATTTGGTCAGTTTGTTTGGTTTCAGCTAAAAAGATAATATTTATTTACCTGTAGTCAGACTGGACTACAAGTTTTTTAACATTATTTTAGTTGCTAAAGCGATCCGCGGCACAACAACGTTTATTGAAGCCAATCGCTTCAAAATGGTCTCATAATTGTTATCTTAGATTTGCTTTCTACAGCTAATTGCTTGGATTGTTTGTCCTTTTCGTGCTAGGATTTTAGCCCAGTTTCAAACTACCTTTTTCCCTTAGTATATTTCAAAGTACATGTCGTTATTTTCTCGATGTTAATGAAAAACAAAATGTTGAAATTACTTGTCTATCTGCAGTACTTTGGCCATCATCTGCATGTTGTTCTGTAAACTCTTGTATGAGATGTAAAATAAATATTAAAAAAATTAACAACTTGATAAAAAATGTAACGAAAAATGTAGCAACTGGATGAAGTTAGACGCGCTTGTGTGCATTCTCTTTCATTTTGTCAATGCGTTTTTGCTTTCCACTTTGCAAGTATTCTGCCATATTGTAAATGAGTGGTTTCTCGCGGGGATTTCAGCACATTTCAGATGAGAAGAATAATGTTTAGGAATTATGCTATAAAATGGAAATCAAATTATTTTTAAGATCCAAATCAGACAACTAAATATTCTTTGTAATTAAATGTTTGCTTAATAGTTTCACTTTCATATGACATGACTAATTGAGTTTTCAAAATTATATAGTAAAATTTTGGTTTTAGTATTTCATGCTTTAGTGAGATTCATTCTTTACCAAACACGTAGCCGATCAAATTTAGTGTGGAAAGTGCAGCATTGGCTGACCAGCGGGGTAGACCGTAAAAACCACACATCGGCTTTAGGGAATATTTGGTTTGAATTAATCCAAGAGATTAATTTAAACAAAAACCGTATAGTTTTTATATTAAAAAAAACCATTTGTTTTAAATAATTCGTATCAATTTAATTTTAAAAGCTAATTCTTAATTCGCAAGAAAACAATAATTTCTTAAAAGTTCAACGTACGCAGCAGGACAGAGCATCTGTTTTCGAAAACCGCTACACTTTCATCATCAGTACTCACATGTATTTTGATTTATAGCCGCTTGTTCGGTGGCTGAATTAAATGCGATAACAGTTTTTCTTTGCACCAACTTTATTATAAAAAATGGTACGAGAACTTTGTCAAACTGATTGCAACACACTTTTGCTATCTATTCTTATTTGCAAGTTATTAAATACTAAATCCCTTTTTCTCTTGATATAAATTCAAAACAACGTTAAAAATTACATAAACTCCAACTAGGAGTCGATTATTCTTCAGGGGACACGCAATTTAATTGTCAAAAATAATTCTGTGTCAGAATTCTTTAACCGATTGCCTTCACTTAGGAACACCCTAGAATACCACATTTAAAATATGCAAAACCATCCTTAGCACTATAAGATTTTAATTAATCAATATTTTAAACTACACGGCAGAATATCATTTGACAACTTTTTATTGCTGCAACATATTTTCAACTCTGCTGCCATCATAAACTATCGTTAAATGCCGAGCAAAAAGTACCAGCACAACTACTGGCACATCAAAAACAAACTTTACAAGCTTGTCTTTACTTCTGGCAACAAACGCGAAAATTTCAGAAGTGTAATAGATAATATGTGCGAAATTTTCGAGAAAATAAAACTATAATAACATTAATAAAGTTTATTAGTTGAATATGAATACCGAAATGAAACAACTTTAAAGGAGATTACAAACTTAAGGAAAATGTGCAAGTTCAGCTTAAAATTTAAATTAAATTCAATTTTAATACAATGTATTTATAATAATTATTTTGAAGGATATTTCCTTTGACTGCAAAAACTATTTATAAAATTATCCTTTTTTACAGCAAAAGAAGTTTCTTCTAAAGCCTTTAAAATATGAGAATTTTTTTTTGTGTATAATTTGCCAAACAATAATATTGCTGCCAATATGTACGAGGCCTGTTTCAAAAACAAGATGAATTTTAATTTTTCTCAAAGAAAATATTTAGTTTGCTTTATAAATTCTTATTTTGTAACCTCTGATATAAAACACTTACACACCCCTAGCGATGATATTACTTAAATCTTGGCAACAGTTTCACACGGTGATTTAAAAGCAGGCGTAGAAAAAACTTCACGATTTCATTTGCACTTGCTTTCTTGCTATTATGTTTTATTCACGCCACGCAAGGCTATCCACTCTGCAAAAAAACGTTAATATCATAGTACAAATGAAAGTGAATTTTAGAAAAGACTTTTAAAGATAAACAAAAAACTATTTTAACCAGAGATGTGGGTGCATGCTTGGGATCATGAAGCATATTTTTTAACGCATGCTAAGCACAGCAGGATTAAAGGCTCACGATCAATTACGTACACTCACGCACGACAGTACCAATTTGGCAAAATAACGCACGCTCACAACAACATAGAAATTTTAATAAATATATTTATTTTCTGTTTATAACGATTAAACAAACATAAATATAATTGTAATATAAAAATATAGTAGAACTGTGTGTCAATATTTTACTTACCTGTGAAAGATTTCAGAAGTCATGTGGATGTATTTGCATAGTGTTTTGTAAGTTTATGTATCGAAAAGGACTTTCTAATAAATTCTTCAAAAATCCTACAAATGTTTTAAGTACAAAAAATTAAAGCAATTAAAAATAATTAATTAGTCACAAACGTTCGTAGAGTTTTGAAAAACGCACGCACGCGTGATCTTAATAATTTGTAGTCTTGATTTGAGCTTTCATAAGGACATACATGAACGTTTTTTGGTATTCTTTGGTTTAGCAAAAGCCATAACTTTTTAATATTTCCTATTATTGAATTAAGTGTTAACTCGAATTACCGAACAACGTGTACAATATTTAATATTGTTTATGTAAAAGTTTGTTCTCCAGATTAGTTTCTAAAAATTATCTTCAAAATAGTCCCCAGCGCGCTGAAGAATCAGACGAAGTTTCCAAATCGAATATCAATATTTTAATATCTAAAATAGGAAAAGTATATCAAAAAGTATTTTTTTTTTTTTATTTATTTTACTATCTTTGGTACAATTATAAAATATTAAAAATTAAACACAGGAAACATTAAAGATGAAATGTCCAAAAAAGTACCTACAAATTTCACATATATTTTTATCTCTTTTTTTAATTAAAAATAACAAAAACGTCGTATGCAAAGCAAAATACTTACTAATCCTTAATTTTGCATGATTATTTTAAAAGACATAAATACATAAATTTTGTAAAGCATTATTTAGTTTATTTTAAAAATATTAGTTGTTCTTTTGTGATGAATTGTTTTCTTTTTGTTAATAGACATGTTAGTTTAATGTTGTTTTTTTAACTAATTTTTCAAATTTTTTGTTTGAGTATTCGAATAAAAGTTTAAAATTAAAATGACATTTTATTCGAATCCTTTCATATTTATATGAAGAACATTCGTCAACTGCCAAGTTGTCAGAGCGTATGAGTAATTATATTTCTAATAAATATAAATATAACTTATACATATATATATATGTCAGTGCAGCTGAATTTTTACCCTAGTTCAGACTGGAGAATTTATCGGAGTTGAAAAATATCCTACAAACCAAAAATATTAAAAAAAATACACTTGGACTTTCAGGGATGGATAACTTTTTATATTCCATCTATTTTACATATTATTACAAATATTTTTACTTTGATATGCACCATAACACCAATTTTTCATCACTGTTTTTGCACTGAGATTTAAAGTCTGGTCTTAGCATTAAAACCATAAGCATGTGATTATGCATTCACACTGCAGATTTAAAAAGAAAAATCAGGTCTTAACATACAGATTGTCCAATAAGTTAAATCGCAATAAATTCAATCTCTAACACAAATTGGTTTCACAGACATTTTGTCGTGTTTTCCTGTATATTTTATAACACTTAATGCACAAACTGTACTGCAGCTGTTTTTGTTTGTATAAAAGATAAAAAAAAGTCGTTACAGTTTAAAATAGGAATTTTGTATATTAAAACAACAGAGCGAATAAACGCTTCAAAATCGTATAAAATCATGCAAATCGTGAAAGAAAAGACGTACTAGAGGTGGTGGATTTTTCTGTGCAGCACTCGACTTAGCAGAACCAAAAACAGGCATTTTACAAAACCAATTCAAAAAGGTTTTAAATTGGTTTTGGTCATAATAAAAATAGTACTTAGAAACTGCTTGTAAAATCTTTATTACACTAAATTTTTCTGACGAAGCGTTGGAATCACTGAAGAACTCAAGTTCGGTTCTGCATACTTGCCATCATCGATATCTTCTTTCGTATGAAGGATGTACAAAACAAATTCAAGAGAAGAGAAAGCTGGGCATGAATAACTGATCGCTTGCGATCCCAATCACCCACGCGTGATTTATTCATTTACAGTCAAGTTATTGAAAAAGGCAATTGAAAATATGTCCAAGTTTCAAACTCTTGATGTGCAATTGAATATTTATTTTAATATTTCAACTCAAAACTTTAATTTCGCAATAAAAACAACACGACGTTTGAACGTTATCGCATCCATTATTTCTTTTCAACTCTACGCATACTTTTAAGTAGTTTCCATTAAAACATCAACGTTTTCGTAACAACTTTTCTTCTTTTTTAGTTTACTTTACTTCTACGAATGGAATGGAAAGGAAAAAATAAAGAAAATATTTATTTTCATTTAACAAATAAAAATGTTTTCTCTCTGCATTTTTTACTCCTTTTTCGTTGCAAAAAAAACATATGAGCCGTTTATTTTGAAAATGAGTCAAGTCCCTTTTTAGTAAAATAAATAAATAAAATTGCAAAATATTAGTTATTCAATATATTTTAACCTTCTTAATCACTTAAAATCACAAAAGTTTAAGATAATAACTCTGGTTTTTCTAAGAGAGTTTTCGGGAAAGGTTCCCATTAAATCCGTATTTAAAAAAATTTTGATTTCCCATTATACTGAATTCCTTATGAAGGCAACTGACTGGTTTACTTAATAATCACGAGCCTTTGCGCTGGAGCGACGCTGGGATTTATAGGAAATTGATATTAAAAACAACCCGCTCCCCCGCCTCTTTTGCCGCGGTTGGTGCAGCACTTTAGATTTCTTTACAACTTTTTTAAAAACAAAAAGGGAAAGTCACCCACAAGAATATTTGCCATAAAATTCGTGCCATCAAACACATGCAAACTTGAAGTTCAACTGATGCATCCAAGGCAGCATTTACAATTCTGATTTAACCGCTGGTCCGAAATTCGCATGGCTAAGTGTTTTAAAATGGCCTGAATAATGTATTAAAATTTTCACTTGCAAATTGAAAAACATTTTAGTGCATAATTTTTAGCGACTAGTTTTTGGCTGCATGTTAAAAATAAAATATTTCACACAATAGTTGACTTGTCCCACTTGCAAAACAAATGGCTCATATAAGTACATAAATAACAAAAAGGAAAACAACATTTCAAGTAATAAAATGTTTTTTATAAGTATTTCAAAACTTTTACAAGACCTCTCAGCTACAAATGAAGTTTTGTTGAGCACAAAAATGAGAGTAAGTAAATATTTGATTTAGGAAAGTGCATGTGAAAATGTATTTTCTTTTCGTACACTGTTTCTGAGTTGCATTCAAGTATTAAGAAGTACATATTGTTGTTGTTTCTGTAATGACTACTACATGCGTAGTTAGTTGTTTTAATGCTTCATACATACGAGTATAACAGATCGTAAAACGTGTATAAATGGTGTCGCATGCCCTGCAGTCAAACGAAAAAATGTTTAAACCAGTGCCACCAAATGCAGGCCACTGAGGCTCCGGTATGAGATTGTGTACAGAGAACATATACATTTTAGACATTGAAGTCGATGTAGTTGAAAATAATTGTAAACTTGCTCCGTTTTTATAGAGACTGGTACACCCACATGGCTGAGTCTTAATATGCACCCTCTTTCATCGGCTCCATTAAGGAAGGACATTTGTTTTTACTTGCAATATCATGAACACAAGCAGCAATTCGCAATCAACTATATTCCTGGAATTCAAAATTAAAGAAAGAACTCAATAAACAATTTAATCATTTTTCCATAAAGTATGCCCGTGATCGATGTTTGAATAGAATTTATTCGGCTTTATCTCATGATTTCACATAAATAATATATTTCATTATATCCAGTACTTTTTCGTAGAAATTATAAAAGAAAAACGAAATAAAACTAATTGGGAAGCGAAGTCGTTGTAGAGAAAATATGAATTGTAAAGAAAAAGTGCTGAAGATAACAACGTCCGTTGCAAAGAATCTCAATTGCCTATTAACAAGGTTGCTGGAAAGCAGTTCGCTCAAAAAAAAGATATATTAATTAAATATAATTAGAGTACGAAAAATTATCAAGTATTTCCTTTTACAAATGAAATGTGGGAACAAAGGGAAAATCGAAGAATGCACAATCAATTTCTCTGGCGAAATAAACGCAAACACAAAAACACTTTCTATAACATATCGTAAGCTTGTACGTGTGTACACTACACATTGTATCGATACTTGAAATTCAAAAGGCCGCAAATAACAAAGTTTTAAAAATGTTTATTTTGGTTGATTATGTTGTAAATTAACAAAAATAAGTCTCTGGCTTAATGCAAACTTAATTTTGGTTTAATGTAAGTGAATGCTTTAACCAATTCTAGAATTGCTAAAATTCTGGACGATGTTATTCACCGCCAATCAATAACACAGCTTTACAAAAATTTAATTTGAAAAAATACCAAGAACGCCACATGCCTAGATAAGTTAATCTGGACCTCCTGAACACGAAAAATGCTGCAATTCTTTTTTTCTTAAGTACCGTTTTTTAGATAACGGTGCTTTTGTGTTTTTCGGTGTATGGTCCCACTCAAATCTTTTTGGAGCCCCAATGAAGTCCGATCGTGATAAATCGGATATCGTTGAAAAGTTAATTGAATGCCTTTGCCGTCGATGTGCTGAAAATTTCTATGAGACAAGAAATGGCTGAGTTATGGCACCTCAAAGTTCAAAATTTGCCTATTTTTTACTTTTTTTTCAAAATATTTTATATTTATTTCGTTTTTTTTCTACGTTATAGTAAAAATCTGGAATGTTTTATTTTTTTACCAAATAGTTTATTTAGTTACCAACATTTTAAGCGTAATTTGAAAAAAAAAAACGAATGAAAAATTAAGTTTTTATTAAGGATTTCGTGGAACGACAATATATTCATTTTCATTGCTCACACACTATATTCGGCGTAAATTCAAAAAATTTTAATTTAAATGACGAGCGACTTGAACTTTTGTGTTTTTTTCGGATGGACCTTCGCAATAGAGAAACCAACAACAGTCCGCCATCATTTGTTCATCCCGATTTCTTCCATTTCCTGGTGAAATCTTTCAGCTTGTTCCAAATTAACTTATGTAGGCATGTGGCGTTCCTGATGTTTTGGCTGTAAACCAGTGTAATCAATTTTAGTTAGTAGCAAAAGGTTCTCTAATAAATATTTCTCATATTCTTGCCTGACTTTCTGTAACGCCATGAAGTTGTTTTTAAAAGTAAAAGAATATGTCAATCAGTCTCAAGTATTTAATGTGAAAGAAAGGCGTGGGTCCTATTTTCCCGATTTTTTTTTCACAATAATATTTGTTATGTTGGCTCATTATGGTTTTGAACTTATTTTAAAATTAATTTTTAACCTTTTAGTGTTTTTGTTTCCTTATAATATATATTTCTTTTGAACAGCAAAAAGTTTTAAGTATCCTTAAGATATTTTCAATAAAACAAGCAAAATACTCACTTGTAGATTATTTGGAACAAGATAAACATATTGGCTTCATAAAATAATTTTCAATTTGTAAATTAATCTGTAAAACTTTCAAGATAATAATACACTTTCATGTTTGGTAAAATGTTAATATACAAATTCCTTAACTTCCTGCGATTCGTGGACATCAAACAAAATTAACTTCCCATTATCTCACATTTACTTGTGTATGAATCTGCCAGCCAGTCAGTCTGCCATCTTTAAAACTGTTCTTTTCAAGTTAATTTCAGTTCATAATTATTCCAAATATTCATTAAAAATTGCTTTCTTATTTGCATAATTCATGTTTATTAATCTTTCATTAATATTAACCTCCAGCTCATCTACCATTTAAGGGGTTGCCTCTCCGTAGTGAACTTAAATTATAAGTTACAAGAACTTAATTAACTAATAAATACCATTTTCTTATTAATTAAGCTTCCATATTCTGTAACACTGTAAACTCGCTGCACATTTTGTCCCGCAAAGCCGCTGCTAAGTGGTAAATTAAAATAGAAAATCACTTGACATCAATGTGGCAAATGTAAGTGTTTTCTAAAATGTTAGAAAGTTAATCTAATACGAGGGCAACTTGATAATTAAGAGGATTTTTGCTAAAAGGCAGCAAGTTGATCCCTGCATATTTGTTTATATATATTTTATCAAAACTTAAGATTTCTCAAAGCCGTTAAATTTGAATTTGGTTTAGCGACGATCTCTTCGTTGGATCTATTTTCATTACAGATCGATATTCCTTTAAATCTTTATATAACCACAAGGGGCTAAATCTGGAAACACAATTCTCGGTAGGGTAGAGTATCAACAGCACGAGAATATCTTTTAAGTGTACAAATACTGATTTACCCTGCCGCTTCTGATGTCAGTTACCGTAATCATTTTCCTTCTTCGAACACTCGAAATCATTCCATACACCATATAGACTTTTCTGGAGTAACGATAACTACTGCTTTTTGCCTTGAATCTATTTCGTCACTTGCGCTGGTACTAAAATAAAACAACTCAGTGAATTACTTGTTAAGAAATAAAATGCATGGTGACTTATAGCATTATTTTAAGTGGCAGGTAGCCAAGTAGTATATACATAATAATCAAAATTAATATTTATCTACCACTTGAAATTCAGTGTGTGCTTTAATGGGTGTCTAAATAAATTTAAAGTTGGCAGCCCCCAAAACACGTTGCATCTTTATTAATCAGAGAATTTAAAGACTGTCTTTAGAATATGATGACAAGATACTTGGGGTATTCACACTGTGTGCTATTTAGTGATGTCGTCACCAGAAAGGCGACTAGTGCTCTCACTACTTTGGTGTTCCTCTATTACTGGCAGAATGCTACATAACCATAGAAGTTATAAAGGATCAAACTAGACTCGAGCTTTTAACTTCCCGCAGTGTTGAGACCATCGTCAGGTTGGTCCTTAATGTGACGTAATGACGATAATCATAAACTCTTCGGTACTTTTTCTGTATATATAGCTGTTTATACTTGTTCAACACTATTATAACAGACTGTAGTACAATGTACACATCCCATAATTAGTGGGCAGCTTTTGAAATTTCGTATTGAAAAAGTTTACATTTTGAAATATATGCAAAAAAAAAAAAAAAAATATATATATATATATATATATATATAAAATTAAAAATTTTCTGCAAAGATGTAAAAATGTTTAGCAGTGGGTTTTTTAATTATTAATCATTCTTGATCTGTGCTTTTCTACTTAATATATTTTAGGTATTAAATATCAACTTTGAAAAATATTGTATTACTTCTATGTGTGTTAAACAATTTATAATAATAAATTTGTCAAACTAGTTGCACACTTCATTTATCACCGACAAACATCTACATTTGAAATGCAAATACTGCATATTTTAAATGTCTAAAAGCAAGAAATATTATTTTTTTTTTTTTTAATTTATATATTTTGTAGGCGTCAAAATATTCTTTAGGCCTACAAATAAATCAACTTTGCTCCTACTCTTAGTGTACATATAGACGTAATTAATTCATATATATTTTTTTCTGTTTTCATTGCAGGTGAGTTTTAAATAAATAAATATATCAACAACACTGGCAGTGAGTACATGAATATGTAAATAGTTAAATTAAAATTTTTTGTAAAGTTAAATTCTAATTGATTCATTACATATTAAGTTAGTTTGTGTCAAAATAAATTACGAGGGTGGCTAAAAAAATTTAACGAGTGGAAAATATAAACTGAAACTAAGAAGTCTCGTGTTCTATCGGATGTGTGATGAAAGTAACAAAACTATTTTTTAAAGAGCAGAACAACTGTTTTAGAAAGCCTTGACATTCCCATCTTCAGTACTGATGTGTATTTATTCATCTTCTTTATACAGATTTGACGACTTTATTAATAGATACTAGAGATGTGCAAACTTGGTAATATTTTTGTGTCACGTGTGACGCTCATTAATCGCGATTAAAAATTATTAAAATCCTGTGTGTAGCATATGATTATATTACATTTTTAAGCACCAGTTCTTGTTCTCTCGTGCAACAGGGTGAATTAAAATTTATTTGTCCCAATCTAAACCACCAAATTTTTCACATTCACAAAAAAAAAATAAAACATCCGCTTTTGGAAGAAGGCAAAGATTAGCTCTCAAGACTTTACATCAATAAACAAATAAATAAAAACTAAAAGCTTTAATTATAATTTTATGTTATTTACAAAAGTAGGATTTTGTCAGCCATATAAAAAGTTGTCCTTTATTTTAATTTCACTTAAATTTGTGAGAAATAAATTGAAGATAAAATGTTAATATGTCCTATTAAATCCTTTTTTAACTGTCATGAAGTTGTAATTCTGATAAAGAATTTCAAATAATTTATTGATGTTATTTAAGGAAAATGCAAGCTTAGCTAAATAATACGATTAATTATTTACTAATTGGCGATTAATTGCGATTACTATTTTCTATTTTCAATTAATCATAGAATTAATTAATTAATAATTAATATTTTTTGCCATGAGTACAAATAGCTACTGGCTTCAGTCTTGACGAAGTTTGCTATACTCTATACTAGTGGAGTCGATAAAATGAATCAAAATACAACACACATTAAGTGACAAAATAAAATGAAAATAAACGGACTTTAGTATTGAAGTTTAACTGGAGTAAAACTAAAGCAAATAAAAGCGGTAAAACCAGTGCGCAGCAGTGAATTAAATTAAGTGTAGTTTAATGAATGTAAATCTTAATTTGTCGATTCTGTTTGAAAATAGTTTGAAATCGTTCAGTAAGCTTTTGAGCATCTGCTGCCAAATTTGGTGACCTTGGCGCCCTACTCATTGCTCGATTTTATGAGAGAAAATTTTATTTTTATCGGTATTGATTTTTTTTCATATTCGTTTCTTGAGTTCTGGTGAAATTTCCCTGTCCTGCCTTTTTACATTTATAAAAAATAACATAAAAAGTCTCAAACCATAACCGCTGCCTTCCAAGTTCTAAAAAAGTTTCAATAGATCAAAAGCAGAACTTAGTAATGAAGTATTAAGGCCGTTGCATTATGACGTTCAGCTGTTTTCTCCAGTGCTACCATTCCTTAATTAATTCTGGTTTTCAGTGCTACCATTCCTTAATTAATTCTGCTTCTTTTCTGTTTATATAATTTATCTGGATTATATAACATTTAAAAAATAAACTTTCTTGAATCTGAACTAAATCTTAAAAATTCTATCTGTTCGCTTATAACTTAAAGACTATTTCAAACAAAAAGCTTTTGTTTCAGATGCCAGGCATTAAAAGCGGTGTTTTGGTTTCGATTAAAATCCAACCGAGAGCTCTAATTTGAATACATTATGAAGAAGACAATTCATATTATACTTATATATTTCTATATATAGCTAGGAAGTTATAAATACCCATGAGTATGAATGATGAAAGAGTAGCTCCTCTGCTCTGCTGTGTAATTTGCATATTTAAAAAACTGATGCTGACTTTTCCATACGCTTTGGAATATATTACATGTCTTTCTAAATAAGACTTTAAAATTAAATTTAATATAGCTATGGCTGGTGCTAACCTAACTAAAGGACAACACAGAAAGTGCGCACCAAAAACGATTGACTTAAGAAACAGGCAACAAAAAATGCAGAAAATAGGATATTAGCAAAAGTGCGTCACCGTCGGTTTGGTAGAGCTCTCGTATCCTTTTTCATAATAAAATTGGTATAACTGGAAACTATTATCACATTCAACTGAGTTACCTAACAAATGGAAATACTTACAAATGCTCATGCAATGTTGATGAAAGTGTAGCGGCTTTCGAAAACTGCTAATCTGCTCTGCTATGCAACTTGAACTTAATAAAAAATCTGAAGACTTTTCTTGTGCTTTCGAATGTTTATCACGTCTTTATGAATTTAAAAATTTTTTCCAACTATTAGCCCATAAAATCAAATTTTATATAATTAAACTGTATAATCTCACTGGAACTATTTATTGCCGAAGTAAATTTAAATAACACTGAAAGGCTAATCCTCATAATGTGTGGTTAATTAAGAAATACATGATATATTTTGCAGGGAAGAACGAAGATTATTTAATTGTTCAACAGCAGACCAGAACAGCTTTATTTCGAAAGCCGATATGTTTCCAACAGTAACTAATGGTTTTTTTCCCTATAGTCATTTATTCATATAGATTTTATTATGAATTTATATATTAATGCACGTTACGAACATGCCTTAAACCCAACTTACGTAAGGCATGGCTACGTTTAATGTAACTCTTTGCCATAAGTAAAATATGTCGCTATAAATAATTTGAAATCTGGGTGTTTTAAGGCCCTGACATGTATTTAGTATATTTTTTACCAATTAGCACCGGTCTAAGGGGTGAAAGTAGGAATAATCAGGATTAAAAATAACATCATACAGCCAGGGGCCATCCTAATGTTTTTGCAAGCGTAAATATATGCCCTGCTACAATTCTTTAAACTTATAATGGAATCAACTTTATTAATTTGCTTACCATCTTTATAAATTTATGTAGTCTTGTTCAGAAAACATCAGCAAAACTGTCAGAAACATTTTTTAATAAAAAATATAAAAATAAAAATAAAAACTTCCTTGAATTCTCAAAGCTCCTTGTTGTCATTAAAAATTCTTAAATTTTAAATGAGACAGCCGTCAAAGCCAACGTCTCTGTTTAGATAAAGTATGTTTGTGTCTAATGTTGTAGCATAAACTTTTTAGCATTTGACTTTCCAGTTTTGAGCTCAAGTGGCTTCTCTTGTGCGCCTAATAGCCATGATATTATCTATACAAACACAGTCTCTTTAATAATATGCTACACATTGAACTTGTTTGATTTCTGTGAGTGCTGAGTTGACCTCTTTTCCATAGACAAGAAAAATCTATTTTTCTTACTGGAAAAGAGGAAAACAGTATAATAAATCGTTGCCTTCTAAACTTGATTGTATGGATAGATGATGGTTGATGGATATATGAAATTGAAGAAACTTTCTTCATGTAGTCAATGCGTGTGATATGTGAGTGTGTATATTAAAAACATATGCAAACAATTTTGTGTGAATGGGTGTAAATATATCCTGGAACGAGAACTTTGTTTGATAAATTTAATTTAAAAAATTGCAATTATTTCTGTTTGCGTTAGCTAACTTTAAGAAATAAATTCCCTTAACAGATCAAGATAAAAAGTTCGTTTGATAAATTTAAACAAAAATAAATATTCTGCATGATGAGATTTTTTTTTATATAGCATCAATATTATTGTGCTGAAAAAAATCATTTATTTGCTCAGTTAAAATAATTAAGACATGTTTGTTTCAATTTACTAATTTCGTTTGAATTTCTTTAATTTTTGCTTACCTTTTCGATCTCATGTTATCATACTTGGCATTTGATATTTTTAGTCATATATATTTTTTAATTGAATTTCTACAGCAATAAGACATGGCTAAATTTCTTTTAAAAAATGTTGCATACTATTAGTGTCATGTTCTTAAAAATATATAAAGCATACTTTAAGGATGGCTTAAAGACTTGATTTTATTGAATATTTTTCTATTACATAGAATAATTAACATAAAGAAATAACGATAAGAAAATAGAAGCCAAATGAAATAAAATTCAATTAGTTTATTACACTTTCAAGACGAATGACGTCATGCTGTCTGTAGGATTTCTTTGATTACAAAATACAATAACAATTTACGTGATTGCTGATTATAATTTTATTTATAAGAGTACTTTTCTGTATTTGGAATTTGGAGCAAAGAAATGTAGAAAAATGCAATTAAACATTGTGTGTGAGCTATTTAAATAAATAAATAAATAAATAGCAACATAAAACTGTACCAAATATGACTCGTATTTTCGTGTGACTGACCACATTTGCGCTCTATGGCATTTTATTATTCAAACGTGAATTAATAATGAATTTTAATTTTATTTATCATGGCTGCAACTGCCATTAATTACGCATAATAAAAATGAAAATTGGTGAAGCTGCAATTAAATATAGATTGAGTTGCGATTAAAGTGCACAATTTTTATATAGTCTCTTGCATGAATAGTGCGAAATATTTATGCACAATATTAATACATTAAATGTGATATTAATTTTTTTTGTGTCTTGTCAATTTAAACATATTAAGTTGCATGTGTGTGTTTTTATGAGATTGACTACTATTTATATGAGTTTTGGGTTTGCTCGAGTAAATAATCAACTGATATTATGCTTTTAATATTGAGCCATTAATCGAGTAAGATTTTTAAGATGTTCGAATATCTGCATTAATTTAAATTATATTTCAAGTAATAATATATACGTCCACATAAACAAATTAATAAAATTAATAATTAATATAAATTAATGAACACAACAAAGCAGTGAAATAAAAATACTGAATTTTTGCGGACTAAATATGTCTGCATTTCATTGAATATATCATGACAAGATCTCCAAGAATTATTTAAAAATTATAAAATAACATTTCAATTGTAAATATTTAGTATCGAAGTATTTATTTCTATTTTAAAGTCAACAATGATAGGCCAATTGCTCGAAAATTATTTTCAAATCAGAAAGAAATAAATATTCCAAAGCACAGGGAACGTCAACATCAGTTTTAAATACACCACCTCCACTGCGGGTCAGAACAGCATTTTTGGAAAGCCACTACACCTTCATCATAAGTATTCACTTGTTAGGTGGCTCAGTTGCATGTGATATTTTCTATTTGTACCAATTTTATTATAAAAAGCGAGACTGAACTGTATCAAACTAAAAACTATTCCCATATTTAACTGAGCAAATCCAACTGATAGTCTAAATGAAAAGTTATTTTAAATTCAATTATGACAGACTGATCAAGTTCTGATCTCGAGGCCGCTACCCCATCTCGTTATATCACGGTGATATTCCACCATCGTGAAAACTAGAAAACTTGAACTTTCAGTGTAAAAACACTATAAAACAACATGCAGAGTTACATATGAGTTAAAAAGTTGACAAGTCAGACGTAAGACTTGAGCTCAGTTGACACATACATTTTGATCAGATTCAGTATAAAACAACTGTTTGCGCAAATTTCATCACAAACTTGTTTCTATTGTATCCTGGTTTGCTGTTTTTTTGCAATTTAACTTTGTCTGTTAGTTAGTTAGACTTTAATATAATTATTGTTTGCTTATTCTAAATTCTTGATAAATATATCTTAAACACTGTACTCGTAAAATACGATCCCGGGATAGAATTTTTCCGATCTGCATTAATGCGTGATTGTGTTAATTATTGTCGGCCTGTTTCAATAAATAACGCATTTTACTTCTCACTGGACATTAGATACCGATAGCACTATCATTAATATACGGCTTCCCTTTCACTAGATTGGATAAATTAAAATGGCTACAATGTCATATTTTCATAGTTTCGGCACAATGCAGGACGGAGTGCTGGTAATAAAAAATGGGCATTATGTAATAACTGACGAATTTTGAAGTTATTATTAATTTTTTTTTAAGTAATTATTAATTTTTTTATGAGTAGGACCAGCACTCGGTGCATTGCGCTGGAACTGGCAAAGAAGGGGTTAGTGCGAAGAGAACAGATGACAGATTAGAGAATAGAGAATTTCTTTGTAGCTATTTTCGTTTTTTAACCTCTTGGCTCAATATTTTTTGCTACGGGTGTCAACGAAGGAGGCTGCTGTTTTATGCTCTTTTAGTACATAAGTGTTAATCGTTTCAGCGACCAGTGTTAAGCCTTTGGCATTGAGACCAGCCGACAACAATTAGCACAATCCTGCACTGATACAGATCAGAAAAATTCGATACCATTTTCATATATATTTAAAAATAAATGCTTTCAGAATAAATACAGCATATAATTCACTATTAAGCGAATGAGCTGGAAATTAAGAGAAAAAAAATATAGGGACTAAAAAGAAATACCACAAAATTAACATTCCTGGGTTAATTGATTAATTGAAAGAAATTAATCGTTGGCTACTTTCATTATTCAATCAAATAAAGCAAATTCTCATTTAAGCGAAGAACCAGAATATGTTGGAAAGTTTGGTTGCAAAAACAGGTGAAATTTCATTAATGGCATCCAATTTCAATATTAATTAAAGACTACCCAACAAACACGTAGTGTATTTGTAACAGACTCAGTGCATCCAACTTTCATCAACAAAACTCGTCCTGGTTTGTCACGTACTTTAACAAAATGAATAATCGTTCGTCTTGAGATAAATTGAAATATAATCTTCCAACAGTATTTTATATACATACAATTCGCCAAAATGTATTTAAAAAAAAATGTAAAATTAATGATGTATCCAGCTGGTGTCCGTGCTGTCTTATCAATCATGCATATTTTATGGAAAGTGCAAAGTTATTCAAACATTTTAATTCACTCTCACAGCGCCTGCCAAAAGTACAATTTACGAGTACGAGGTCAAAATAAAAATTGTGTTCTGTGTATTTTCAAACGGTTTTAGCCAACTTTTGCAATTCTATTTGTATATGCCACTAAATATTTCACAGCCACGAAAAGCTCTTTAAACATTTTGTGCTTGTTAAATATGAAAGAATGTCTTAAAAAGCTGCATTTAACTATTTAATTAAGTAAATTTCTTTGTGTAAAGTTTTCAATTGAAAAGATCTTTGCACATGTCCACAATATCCTTCTTAGCCATGTGTGTTATTGTTTTTTGCGTTATTTTAATATCAGCACGTTCCATTTTTATATGCCATTAAGTAGAATTATTATGGGACTAAAGCCAGCATTAACATTAAAGCTGCTGAGAGTGACAGTAAAAGGTGTTTAGAATGTAGCAGATGTGTATAAACTCGTAACTGAAAAAAAAATATCTGACCTTAAAATCTCTTTTATAATGCACAGTGGTGTAAAGGCTTTGTATTGCAGATAATTTGGTAACTCGTGACATGAATGTGCCCGACTGCTTAACACAAAAGAAGAAGGATGAAAAGTTCAATTTTCTTATAAATTGTCAGAAATAATTTTTCATGGCGGAAAAAAGTTAAAACTGCGTTAGCCATGCACTGCTCGCGAGACAGTGGGAATGATGGAATACTTTTTCACAGATGGTGGTGGTATATCTGAAATCTTCTGAAGCTAACCATCCATGTTTGCGATCTGGCAGACATGTCATGTGTGGTACTAAAGCACGGCAACTGTATGGCGGATTGTTTTAGCAAATCATGAGATTTGATAAAATCCTTGTTGTTGCGAAATATTGTAGCACATGAAAAACCATTATGTAGCGATCTAAAAAGTCGACCAGACTTTTAAGCGAACCGTATGGGATAATGAATCATGGCTTTTAGCATAAAGGTTGAAGGACGAACTATTTCCAAAGCTAAAGACTTTTAAACCACTGTGCAATATATGATTGTTGATTTTACTTGAGTTTGCTTTTAGTTTTAAGACTTTGTACAGCAAAGAAAACACATAAAATGTAAAAATATTCTAACAGTGTTGCTGGCATTTTTAAAATATTTGCTGCAAAATATCAGGTACCAATAAAGATCATGATTTAGCACACAATTCATAGGATTATAATAAATAAAAGTTGGCCATGTACTGTATGTAGAAAGTAACACTCTAATAATGATATTCCAGCTAAAAGTATTAACATGTTTATTCGCTTGTTTGTGAGTGTGTTGTATATGTTACAGAAAAGCCCTTTTAGAACATCAAGAAGTACAATAATTGCTTTGAGAGCTTCTAAACTGCTAAAAATCACTTTCACGAAATCATAAAATGAATAGAAAATTCTTAGTTAAAGTGCTTAAAAGCTAAAAAGAGCTGAAAGCTCATGGCATTGGAAATATCGTTTTTATGGCTTATATGTTCCATTAAAAACAATTAACGAAGTGTGTACCCCAGCGAAAAACCGTTTTTATCAAAAAATCATTTATAATCTCGTTTAAAGAAACCCTGCACATTTATCTGTCTGTTTCTGCCACCGTGCTTTCTTTAATAAAAAGCTTTAATGTGTATATTTTTGAATACACAAGTTTAAGGGCATACTAGGGATGTACCGAGTGTCTATAATGATCCAGCATACATGAATTATTGTAAAGAGAAAGACTCGGGTATTCGATTAATAGGGCGCAAAATGCCTACGATTTTTTCAACGTAATAATTGTGTTATTGTTCATTATTATATCAAGTTTATTTTAAAACTATCCCAAAAGCGTGTTTTTAGGCTGTTAGACTGTGTTTATTTTTTAGTTTAATGCGCTACGAAAGCGTGTAAAAATACTTACACGCTATAAGAAGATAAGAACATGAACCACACCAACCGTGTACGAGTACAATTTGATGTATGAGTAACACTATTAGTAATATTGACTACATGCCTCTGATATACGCAAACAAATAAATATAAAATTAAAGCTAATAAGAAGCGTCTAAAAATAATGTTATAATTTGCTCGTGTATATGAAAGTTGATAAAAAGTTCTCCAAAGTCTTAAAGGACAAAAACACAGATATCAGTATCAAAAGGGGGCGGCAACGCTTCATGAAAAATTTTCATAGAATAATTTTTTTTTGAGGAAATTTGGCTCATATTTGGGTCGAACCCATTCATTCTTTCGACTTATACGAAAACTCATAAGCAATCCGATGGAATACAAACAACTTCTGTCCTAGACTTTGGGTAAGAAGAGCGAATAAAAGAGCTGTTTAGTTATCCGTAATTTGGTTAAACAGTTTTTTTGTTGGCATGAAATTTTTAGATGTTGATATTTTATCAGCCGAGTATTCATTCGCCAATTTGAATACCAACACGAATATTCGCACATCACTATCTTCAAAGTGTAATACAAAAGCGTTGAAATAAAGAAACTTTCGAGGAACATACTGGAATATCTCCATGAGTTCTTTATTCCAGCATATTCTCTATCATTCAAATGTAACGCATTTTCTCTTTTCTTTCTACCCAGAAGGTTAAGAAGTCGTTCGTTATTACCTTCCTCAGGAATGGCTATTGAATTTATGTTATAATTGAGTAAAATATAAAAGAGTTTTCGCTTTTAACAATGTTTAATCTTATTCTGGTACCAACTCAGCAATTAAAAGCTGATGTAATTCGGTTACACACTCAGTCAGCGATACAGGATCGAATATATCTTGTCAACAATAGTTCGTAATTGGGCTAAATATCTATTATTCCCTGCAATATTGAGAGTGTTCTTCAAATCTCTGAAATGTAATTTATTTACCTGCTAATGAATCATTTGGTTTTATTAATTCTCTGCTGAAATGAAAGAAAAAATCATGCAAAGTTTTGCAAAACTTTGGTAGCTCTGAGTCTTCCCCAAATGTTTTACCATCACATACAGTCCGATTCAGTTAAGCGAAAATTAAAATTTACAACGATTTCCTTCCACATATACGGAAGAAAACTGAGTTCCGAAAAATGGATGCTGTTTCTCTAAAACGAGTTCTGTATTTTTGAAATTTATGTATAAAAGCAAAGTATTTCATTGTTATTATATGGATTGAAATATAAAATGCATTCTTCGTATATTATTAGATCGTCAGGACCATAATCCAGAAAAGAAAGATTTAAATTTTTCTATTTATACAAACTCCTCCATATAAATTGTGATATTTTCGGACAAAATATGTTTTATTAATTTAACGTTTTTTAGATCAAACGGAGTTTCTTTTAAATCATTCTAAACTATTAAACTGAGAATATTTTATTTGAATTAAGCGATTTTTTTTAATTAAACAGCGTGCGCTTCTCCGGATCCGAGTGGGCCAATATTTAATCTAATTCTTGTTAGCGTTCGATACCAACCGATATAATGCATTTGCATAGAGGGCCACCCTAATGTAAATGGTACGTGTAAATGCCTTAAATTATTTGCGTCTTCAAAGTTGAGTCATTTATTTAATGTCAAAAGTCTATGCGATAAACAAATTACTTACATTTCTTGTGATTCATTTTGCTATTACTTTGCTTTTCATGTTATTGGTTTTTGGCAGTCTCACTGCGTCTCCAACCTATGGATTTTGGTAAAGAAAAGCATCAGAATATATTAATTTTTCTATTAATTTTAATGCTTTCGATGTTAGATAATCAAGTTAATAAAGCGTACACAAAAAAATTTGCATTAATACCCGTTTAAACTTTGTAATTGAATATATTTGATGTGAATGAAAATGAAAGAAAATCCTTAGATTGTTACACATAAAAATATATTTGAGCAGCTTGGAATAAATCTATACCTTAAGCAGCTATTTAGCATAATGGATGGATGGTATTTAAGATATCTTGTTTATGGGTATTATCAGATTTGTTATTTGCTATTCCAAATGAAAATTACTTGAGCAATTTTACATATATTAATATTTACATAGGCTAATAATAAAAATCACATAAAATTTTCATTAAAATAAAAATCACATACATATTTATTTTACTTAAGTATCTGCAAATAAAGACATAATTTTTAGTGGCATATCGGACTGTTTATCGTTGGTCTCATATAGGGACCCAGATAATTGAAACTTTACACGGAAGACTAGATGTCATAATAAAAAGTGTACTGCATCAATTGCTTGTAAATCCGTAAATTTAGACGATGTCTACTTGTTTGGTATGGATTAAAATCATTAATTTTCTTTATATCGGAAAAAATACCTTCCATTTATATAGTGAACATAATTTATTCGAATTATTTTCTTTAATTTTTTCACTGGAACCCCCATAATTTGAGGACGAATTAATTCTAATTCGCTAATCGTATTGATGCTAATTCTACACTGTTATTTTAGTTGTAGCCAAAAATATAAAAACTCCCACATGAGATCGACCCATGAATGTGAACACAAGTTCTTAAATTCAGTTACGCTGGAATTAACTTTTACTCGATGTCTTAAATAAATACTTGTGTACGAATACGCACTTAAAGCATAAAACATTTGAAAGCAGTTCTGACCTATTTCTAATTTAAAGGACTGAATTGAGTCTAAATGTTAACATTCAACTGAAAACCCTTTTAAGTTCACAATAGTCGCATTCACATGTATAAATAATAAAATTAATTTCGGCAATCAAAAAATTTAAATACATAAAATGTTGTAAGTATTTTGTGTCGTTTATTATTATATTAAATTTGATTTAAAGAGTGGTAATAAATGAAAATGCGCGTGAGTATTGATGATGTAAGTGTAGCGGCTTTCGAAAACAGCTGATCTGCTCGGCTGAGTGAGTTAAATATATAAAGCTGACGTTGACTTTTCCTTGTGCTTTGGAATATTTATGATGTATTTCTGAATTAAAAACATTTTTCGAACAATTAGCCTACAAAATGCAATTCAATAAAACTTTGTTTAGAGTGAAACACATTTTCATATATACACGCATATTATTGTTCTTATAAATAAATAAAGCGTAATTGCGGGGAATCACACAGATTTTATTTTAATATATGAAATATATGCCCACCCATTTTAAACCATTAAACATTTGACCAACTCTTCCGTCGCTAATATGTGCAGATTAAGTCGAATAAAAACAATATATTTATAATTCCCTGAAATCCTATAATCTTTCCCCTGACCTTTTGTCTAGTGAAAATGAATTTACTGCATGTTTTCTTTACATGTACCGGGACTCCGGGCCCGAGCCCCTCTCATGCAATGCATTGTGCCGGAAATTTCAACTACCTCAGTCACATTCAATTACTTTTATCTTGCATTAACTAGCTTTTTTGAAGTCATGTGATTTTAAATCATTTGATCATTTTTGGATTTTTTAATACTTGTTTAGATATTTCCTTAGATTTTCCATAATGTCGATAATTTCGATTGCTGCTACTGCGTTAAAATTCTTGCTATTTGGGATTTTTTTTATTCAGTTTGTCTAATAAATTTGCTGCCATTAAAATTAGAAACATTGCTCAAATATTTGTTTCGATAAACAGTCGAAATTAAAAGAATTCTCCAATAAGAGTACATCTACTTTGGAACTGTTAGATGTCATCTGAGCAATTAATCCATTAGTCTTACGGGATTGCTAAGTTGGTTGAAACATTAAACCTGAATAAAAAACTAATGCTGAGATGTTTTTTTAAATAAACTGTAGTTTACCGAAGCCTGATTTCATGATCAATCCGGGCTGTAAAAACCAATTAATTTTGCTTCAAAATAAATAAATAAACGACATTCTGCATTTATGATTACCACTCCTTGTTAGAAATCCTTTATCAGGAAAAATACAAATAAGTTGAATAAAACTGATGTTGACTTCCTTTGTGCCTAGGAATATTTATCATCATGTCTTTCTGAGATTTTAACTAAGTTAGAACAATTACCCTATAAAAATATGAATATAGCAAAACTAAAATGTTCATAAAATAAACAAATCACATACAATTTGAGCTTGGGCTTGAGCTGCCAATGAAAATTGGAAAAACGTTCACATATACTTAAGTATAAAATTCAAACCAAAAAAGTTTGACTTAATGTATAATGGAACAAAAAATTCAGAAAAATGGGACACGAAGAAAATAAGCAAATGGTAACACAGGTATCATACCACATAAGTGTTAACATCGGGTTGATACAATTCTCGGATTCTTTTTCACAATAAAATTCGTGTAAATAGGAACTGTTATCACATTCAACTAAGCCACCTAAACAGTGGTGATAAACACAATATACACATGAGCACTGAAGATGAAAGTGTAGCGACTTTCGAAAACAGCTGTTCTGCTCTGCTGTGTAAGTTGAATAAAACTGATGTTGACTTCCTTTGTTCCTAGGAATAGTTATCATCATGTCTTTCTGAGATTTTAACTAAGTTAGAACAATTAGCCTATAAAAATATTAATATTACAAATAGAATATTTTTTAGGGGTAGAAATACACTTTTTGTAGTCACGTTAATTATATCAAATATTTATTTAAATAAATCATGACCGGAATATATCAAGATTCGCTGTGTGACATTCCGGCTAAAGAATAATCCGACTAAAAGAGAAAATGATGATTTTGCCATTAAAATATTTTCTTTAGTACTTATATTCACTTTTCGCACGCTTGTTATTCTTACAATTTAGAGATTCATCACGGCGTTAGTCAGCACTCAGCAAATGTTTTAAAATATTTTTATAAGTTGTATTTATGCTTTTTTCTTTCGTAGCCTGAAGTATTTGAAATATGGATAAAAGTGTAACACAAGAAAACACTTTTCCAAAACTCTAATCAACAGTTAAAATATTATTTCCACAAATCTTCTTATCTTCCTTAATTAGGGAATTTAATTTCTCCATATTTTGCTTTCCTCGGTCAATCGCTTGCTTAGCCAAAGTAGGTTTTGCTTTAATGTTTAATACAAAACTTTTAATAGAGGTTTTCAAATTTTAAAACAAAAACAGCAAAATTAAAATAAGAATTCGTGCATTTAATAAAGCAGAAGAGTACTTGATTAACATTTAAAAATAACAAATAAGAGAGATACATACTTTCGTTGTTTTCTGAAATGGTAATTGATTCAGGCATGATAAAGGCGTTGCTCAAAATTGGACTTATTATATTCCACTCCTAATTGCATTAACCAATCATAAATATTTCATTATTAGTATTTAATTGTATAAAAATATGGAAAACAGTTGAAGGCCATCCCGGTTACTTCCGCAAAGCTATTGTTCTACTCAATACTTTTGAGCTGTTTGAGCTAAACCAATCACGTTTATGGATGTAGTTTTCGATTACTATAAAAGAATCGAGAACATGAACTGATCAGATCCATAATTTAAGAGTTTCCCAAAAAAAAAATAATCGCATTCAACGTTTTTATCTGATGAGAACTCTATTTATTCAAAATGGGGTAAAACCAACACCTTCCCGATTTTTGAAAATTTTCATCTTTTTCTAGTGAAAAGTTGGATGGATAAAGAAGCAAAAAGTTTTCTAATTCCTTGTATAGC
This sequence comes from Linnaemya vulpina, assembly GCA_963675445.1. NCBI lineage: Eukaryota > Metazoa > Arthropoda > Insecta > Diptera > Tachinidae > Linnaemya > Linnaemya vulpina. The sequence goes on from OY776277.1 coordinate 45,517,898, forward strand.
GCATTGTTTACCTGGTATTATGCACTCATTTTGAAGGCTGTGTTTCAATTGACTTGTAATATCTGCTGCAACTTTTTATATATTATGCAAGTGATGCTGCATAAAATTGCTGCATAAAATTCACTCAAATTCGTTGTTACAAAATGTAGGTCACTCCAACAGATTTTGCACTAATATTTTTCTTAAAAGACATCATCGTTTTGTTCTCGTTTTCCAGTTTTGAAGTCGTTTATTTCAAAAGTTTATTTTATGCATGTTAGAGGAGGGAAGATGTTATAAAAACACACTTGTCTTGTTGTTAATTGGATGCTTTAAGCAACTCAACAATTCCTTTTAAATGTTACGAGAATTTATTCATGACGTTGATATATTTTCCCTTCATTTTGCCATTTTATAAAATTTAAATGTTTTTATAGAGCAGATTATTTTTATATGTTTTTTATTTAAAGCATAGATTTATCAAATAACTCGTCTCCTTATGTTTACATTTAATTAAAAGGAGTAAACGCTAAAAACATTAAAACCTACTTTGAATTTAATACAACGTGGTTAGTGGCAGGAGCGGATCTAGATTCAGCTTTCAGAAACACTGATTATTTAGAAAGCGTGTTGATTCATGGCTAGTGATGCTAACTTAGCATTAATCTTACATTCTAATTCGATTCACACAATACAAAAACTTTTCACTACTCTTATCTGTTTTCGATTTATTACGGGTCTACAGAAAATTTTCTAAACTCATAGGAAAATATTTCGAAATACCAGGCAGGCATTACTCTCGTAATTTATTGTGTTCCATACCTTAAAACATAAAAAATGAGATAATGCCGATTTTTAGGCAAACTTTTCGAGTTCAGTCGATCTGCCTTGTTAGTATTGTGGTACTCGAGATGTGAGACATGAAAAGGACTTTTTTTTCAATATGAAAATTTAATTGTGGTTAATTTAAATATATGCATTGTAAAGGATTTTTGGTGGGAAGCGAATAGAGTTGAAAGGACAGGTAAGGAAAGTTGAAAAGAGGGAGAATTTTTGTTTTATTTATTTTAATTCGTCTGCAAATTTCCGCCGCCAAAGCACTGACGAATCGGATTTTTATTATTATATTTTACTTGGAATGGCACAACGATACAAGCCTATTAGACCGGAACTATGACAGGAGGAAGATGATAGTGTTGAGAGGGCAGATTGAAATAAATGAGAATATAGAGAATTTCTTGCAGCTATTTTATTTCTAATTAGATGATCTTCCGCTTTTAAAACATGAGAAATTCAATCGCTATGGGTAATGCACAACGACGAAGTCGTTTCCAAGATTTAGCGCGGTGTCGAACCAGTAATCTACGGCACCATAGTACCGCTTTAACTACTTCCGGCAACAGCTCCTACAAGATTATGGAATAAAGTACGCATAAGCCCATGTCTCCCCATAATACACAATCTTACGATTTGAAAAGTATAATATATTTGCCAAAAAAAGAGTGGTGGTGTTGCCTAAGATATAACTGTGTAATAGATTTCTTGGCAAGTCGTGCGATTTGAAATAACGCTTGCCCGAATTGTACCGGCGCTAATAATCGTCATCGGCTCTAATTATTCCAAACAGATTGAATGTCACCTTAGCATTCGGTCAAATTTCTGAAAGACTAAAATTTACAATATCTGTCTGAATACACTACGAATGTTGGCCAACGCATAAGAATTTATCATAATTTTTCATAAAATGTCTGTCAAAATGTCTGAATTCCCGTCAAGCATTTCGTATACGATTCGTACTCTTTTTCGATGTTTTTCACTGCTGACTGGGATGTTAGAGAAATTTTTTAATGTGTACAACCATCATTAATTTTAATACTCATGATATATTAACAACTACTCTTGCTTACACCCATCAAAGGCAACCGATTAAAACTTTTTTTATGCATGAAAATAACGAGACAAGAATTTTATAATTAAACGTTTTAGCATTTTACATATACAGAAGTATGTATCATGTCTTTCTGCTATTTCCTTCTCTGACTCGTCTTATATGTATTCCATCCCTTGAAAGGATATTCTAGCGTCGTAATTTTGCGAAACACATACATAAAAATGAAAGACAGAAATCATGCTTAAAAGCAATATATTTTTGACATGTAGATATCAAATATGAAACTTTGCCTTTTCACATGTTTTACATGTGTAAGTATGTGTCTATACGTGCATATGTACACATGTATGTGTATACACATATATGTAAATATAAATACTTGGAAATAAAAGGAAAAAATAATATTTAAAGAACTTTGTCATTACTTGCAATAAAACTTGTTCATGTTGTAGGTACATACTCGCGCATACGATTTGTTTATAATATTCCTAAAACAAATAACAATTTTATGAGCCATTTTTTGGCAAAAAAAAATTGTACATCTAAAAGAAAAAGAAATGTGTGCAATATAAATTTTATTTTGTTTGCTCATCTTTGAAGAATCATAAAGGGAAGAGTATTTATAACATCGGAAGGTTAAACAACTGCCGGTCTTATGTTTTATAGTTCATGTACACATGCGGGGATTTTATACCATCTTAACTTTCAAATGTCTGTACAGATTTGTATGGATGTAACGATGTATCTTTACAATCCCGAGTGGCACAAGTTGTAAAATGTTGTAATAAATAAATTTTTAAGTTGAAAATTAATAGTCCGGCTTAAGTTGAAACCTGGGAATTCACAAAATGCTTGTTATATTTAAGAATCTGTATTGAATTCAAATGTTTATTGAGAGTGGAATATATAAAACTCATAAGAGAATGTATCAGTACTAATTCCACTAAGCCACATCATCAGTGTTCCTTGTTCAGATTTTTAAACTTTTCCAGAGAGTTCTCGTGCCTAAGAGTATGAAAGATATCACCAATGTAGCGAAATAAAATATGAGTTCTTCTTCATTTGGGAGGTTAACACTCTCTCACTCTCTTTCATTTTCCTTTTGCTTTCTCCATTGCATACGGCTGCTGAGACTAAAATTGTTTTTGTACTTTCAATATAATTTTTTCTAAACGATATGAAGCTTTGGAGCCGCATTCGTGTGAATCACTCGAAGAGAAATAATATCTTTAGTTATTCTAAGAAATTTTGCATTAGCCCCAATAAAATGCGCATGGAATCACTTTAAATTTTTTAGTAACATTTTGGCAAAAAAAAAAATCAGCATGAAATTAAGATTAAAAATTATTTATTTTTTTAAATTCTTGCAGGAAAATTAAAAATAATCGGGAAATTATTGGTTTAACCCCCGTTTTCAAAAAACTTCGAGATCAGATCTCCACGTTTTGAGGTTAAAGGAAAAGTTCACTGACTAATTTTGAGAGCACGTCACTATGTCTGTATATGTGTGTGAGTATGTGACCCGCTTATAACTTTTGAACAGCTAAACCAAATTAAACCGGTAGCGTTCTGAAGAGCATTCCTGAACATAGATTTCCTGTGAATTTGAACCGATTCGAACCGATAGATTTCAAAATATTTTAAAAAAGACTTACACCTAATTTACACGAAGACCTTTATGATGTCTATTTTTCGACGTCATTTTTGGTTTGATAGCGAACGGGGTAGAGAAGAAAGATGGGTAGAAAAACTGACTCGATTTCTGTTTTCTATGATTTTTTTATACCCTTCACAAAAAAGTGAAAGGGTATATTTAGGTTTGTCATTCCGTTTGTAATTTCTTCGGTATTAATATGCGACCATATAAAGTGTATATATTCTGGATCCTTATGAATGGCGATGACGATTGAGCGCTGTCCGTCTGTCTGTACGTGAAATCGGTTTTCCCAAACCCCCCAGAAGAGCTAGAGACTTCATTCTTGAACTTAAATAGAACTTAAATAAAACTATTTTATGCCTCATTAAGAGTTACGTTGGTAAAAAAACAAGCAAAAAATAATAATAAATTTTAGCTTCCAGGTATGGAAAATTGAAATTTTTTTATACATAAAAGCAAGGAAAAAGCAACTAACGTCGTTTATTTTTACTTATTAAACTATTTTTTAATATAGGAAAAACAAAATTCGTATCAAATATTTAAAATAAGTCAAAATTTCGATTCCAGGTTTGAATATTTGCAATATTTTGTATCACATGAAAGTTACCGAAATGGTTATAAATTTGTAGTTTTGCATAAATAAAACCGCTTTACACATTATAAAGATTTGTATTGGTAAAAGATTAAAATCCAAGGGTGCGAAATTTTAAATTTTTTTATGTATAAAAGTAAACAAAATATGCAACTGAAGTTGTTTATTTTTTCGCTTACTGAAACTATTTTATAAATTAGAAAGTACAAAATTGGTACTTAAACATATATATATATATATATATATATATATATATATATATATATATATACATATATATATATATATATATATATATATATAATGCCAGACGTATGCTGGTGAAGGGTATATAACATTCGGCACAGCCGAATATAGCACTTCTATTTGTTTTATATTATTATTAAAAAGAAAAGTAAACTAAAAATGATATACCGATTGAAAGATAAAAATCAAAATCATATCAAAAAATATAAAAAAATTAGACATGTAAAATTAATCATCGTATAAACCCAAAGAAGTTTTGAAAGAAAATTCAAAAGTGAATCAAGAAAAATAGACGTCATAAAGTTCATCGTCTAAATCCTGTGTTAAAAAAAGATTTTTTCCACAACGTCTTCTTTAGAATAACTTTTCTATGGCTTTACCGATCAGCTCTTAACATTTTCAAAACCACTTCAAACACTGTAAACCGGGTTAAAATCGGTTAATCCGTTCGTGATATGTCGTAAACGAAAAACTTGAAAAAATAGTCTTTTGAACTATGTTGCTCTAAATTAGGTCAGTTAGTGTTCTCGATTCTTTTATAGTAATCAAAACTACATCAATCACCGCTTATCCTTGTGGGTTGATTTAAAAATTAGAACAATTGTGTGTTAGTTCGAAGAGCTCAAAAGTATAGAGTGGCACGAAAACCAGGCTACGATAACTTTTCGGTTCAAATTAGCGCGAAGTTACAGTAAAAGTTATGTGATGTGAAAACTGCAAAACCGTCGAGCCTAGTAAAGATTTCGCAGGCCTAATTGAAGTAGTGAGAATAGTTGTTGGTTCATATTATGGGAAAAGCTCAACGTACTTACGTTTATATTATTAATTATATACAATTACCTTTATATACTGCTGATACAATTACCAGCAGTCCCGTATATGCAAATATTAAAATTTTGTATTTTAGCACAGATGGCGCTATTGTCAAAGTTAACCATAATGGGCGTGAAAAACTCTTCACGCCAAATATTCTTCATTTGTTGACTCTTATTTTTTCTCTACTATAAAATATCAAAATTGAAATACTATTTATCATCATATTTTTTTAGGATAATAAAATTTGTAAGACTATTCAAATGCCATAAAATTGTTTTAGTTTTGCTTAATTTATTTTCATGAGAACGTAACAATGAAAGCGGTAATAAATTTAACGTCTCATTTACGTTTGCATAATAAAAATATAATGTTGAAAATTAAAATACAAACAAACATAATTCTCAATTTGAAAGTACATAAATTTTGTCATAAATATCAATCTTTTGCTGTAATTCAGAAAATCTGTCAAAATATTAAGATATAAACTTAAATAAAGGAATAAAATTAATTGAACACTTAGAAAAAATTATTTTACTAATAAAAAAACAATTTACAACAAACACATGCAGACATAGTATATGCTATAGAAATAAGACAGTGAAAAATTATTATTTCATTAAAAATGCTAAATTGATTGCTGTTCGTGCACTGACACTGGCAAATGATACCAGCAAATGAGAATGAAGCGTTTTTATATCTGTTCAGAATAATATTTTTTATGTAGATGCAAAAACTCATAAGTTGAAATATTAAATATAGAAATTTCAAAAGTAAACTTTTCTCTAAGCTCGAGATCAAGGCTGATTCACGACCTGTAGTCGACCTGTCGTAACATGGACTTGAAAAGGACAACACCAAATCGGCTCACAGTCACATTTGTGACAGGCCGACTTTCTAATTTATAGAACATTCCAACGAAGATTTTAGGGAGTGGATCCGTTCACATGATATGTCAAAGAGAAAAATAGTTTCTGAATGGAACTTAATCCTCATTAGAATTGTATTCAAAATAAATTCCAAAGCGTACTAATATAATGGACAACAATTATATAAGACACTTGATATGGCGGACTGATGTATATAATACCTCATCGCATAAAATAATTGACTTAATAGGTTTAATCTCCTTTAAAGATCATTATATACCAGTACATAATAATAATGAACTGTCTTGTTAATTTTTAATACGAATCAAATATAATGAATAGTACTTCCAACAACTTTTCAACAATAGAAATATATTTAACAGTTTGTTTGTTTTTATCTTTCCATCATAATTAAAAGGCTCATAAATCACTTAATATTTACAAAAGCTAAATTATGTGTAACGAAATACATATTGAACAAACAGATTTGAAATAAATTCCGTTAAGGAAAACACTTTTTTTTTTTTTAAATTTTACAACACATTTTTACTTTAAAAAATCATAAAAAAAATCTCACTTTAATATGACCCATAATATTGGAACTTTCTATAAAATTTTACGACAGAACAGTTGTAAAAATATGACAATTTAATTTTGTTAAAGTTTGCTGAATACGATAATGATGAGTTGGGAGTTGAAATATTTGCTACGTTAAAGGAAACTATTAAAACTAATACGCGTGTTGAAAAGAAAGAGAAATAATCAAGAATGAGAATAAAAGCATAAAAATCCTTAAGCAGAAAATCCTTAATTAAGAATTGTTAGACTAGAGTACAATTATTTCCTTATAGAGTAGAATAGATTTAGCATTAGACAGATGCTTTGGTGTTGTTTGCATAGGCAAACACCCATGATTTGAAAGTGTCAGCTGCTTGTGTTGCGTCGGAAAACACCCATGATCTGAAAGCAAAATATGTTGTCCCCTTTACTTTGTGACTGCTTGTCGACGTCAACGTTAGCACAATATCAAAACTGTGTAAAACAATTGACTACTGCTGAGACCCACCGTCTGTCCTGTCTACTCCTTAACGCCTGGGCAAAATAAGGCTACTTAAGAACCTTATATATGGTACAATGCATACATTTCGACTAACCGATCAAGTAGCACTTGGCCTATTGATTTAATATTTCGGTAGAAGTCTTGTATAAATTTCGATGAAAATAGAATTCATTCAATTCTTTTGATTGGCTGACCATACGTCCCTGAGCACCAGTACTAAAATAATAATAAAAAAAACTTTGATTTTCTATAAATGAATTATGATTTCAATAATTTCTGGGGCGTTGTTTTGGCTGAAAAAATTTAAAAAATATTATTATTTGCAATGCCAAAAATGCTTCAAAATTTAAGCATTTGCGTCTTTTTTTTTTAATTACTTTATATATCAAAATCAATTAAATTTAATTCAATTTAAAGGTAACAATTAGAAACAACAAACAAATGAATCAGCCATTATTGCTTCTGAAATGCACTTCATGTCAATTGTTTGTTTGATTTTGCTACCGCGAACGTGATTGTTAAGTGTGATTTGCTGCAACGAGGTGGCAAGTTCAACACGTTTTTTTAGTTGCAATTTCCATATTACAACTTGTTGTAGTTATTGCCGTTTAGCCTGCACTTCACTATAAATAGTAAATGGGTTTAAGTTTCTTTTTTTTTCAATTGAGTTTTAGTTTTTGCTGTAGTAGTCGTTGCTCTCAATTCGCTTAACTTTTGTTGTCATTGTGGCGTTAGGATTATTAGCGAACGAATAGAATTCTGAAAGCACTTGAGCTTTTGTCATTGAAAAGCTTCAAACACAATATCTTATAACGTTATTAAATATATATAAATTTTATACTAGATAGATCCGAAAAGGTAACCCAGACATGGAATCGGATCATTCGATCGGATGTTATTCCAAAAATAGCTATAAATATTAATATATCAATATTGTCCGATTTTAATGAAATCCCTTATTTTATACATATTTTGCTATAATAAAATTTGTTTCTTATAACAAATTTTTGGAAAAAAAAACTCAAATTAACACAAAATTGTTCCATATATGTTTTAGAAAGATTTAAAATTAATGCTTTCGCAATTATAAATTATTCCGGACCGGACAAGGATTGACTTATAAGATATTGAATTATAAGATATTGTCGACAGTATTTTAAATTCATATGCTTATTATTGAATTTTTTAATAAAAAATTAATAAATTATTGTATTCATATCCTCATTTTTAAATTCTTTTTCATATTCAACAAAAAAAAGTAGCTACAGAAAGCTATTTTCATTAGATTTTATATAAAAACTGTTAAGACTGCGAATTATTATCATGGAGATGTCCAGAGAATATAAAAATATTGATGACGAAAATAGATAAGAAGATTATTAATAAAATAGTCTACACTCAGGAAGTAATTTTTTAATAAAACTTTATGAAAAAAAGTGAAACTATAATCAAGACTAAAATCTTCGTATATGGCAAAACGCTTTTGAGCTTCTTTTAAAATTCTCGAAAGCGAAAAAAACTACATTAAAGTTTATGTAAAAAATATTTTGCAAATTTAAAGCCAGAAAAGGCTTGGAAGGCCTGCAGTTGGCTTGAAAAAGTCGGAAGTTTAAAAAATTATATATATATACAGGTTTATGAAAAAAAAGCTTGCAAGAATTTTTACAGCAAGAGTATCTTAATTTTCAACTGTTTATTTGAGCCTTTTAACAAACCACATGAATTAAATTACATTTCAATAAAATAGGACAACTTAGGACTAAAATGTATTATCCTAATTACAAGATATTAATACAGTAACAAACTTAATTTAGCATAGATAATAAATTAGAAATTGTAAATCCAAATATGTATGTATTTTAGCTCTTGCTCCCGGAGCGAACATGATTTAAGAGAGTATTTCTCTATAATATACTTAAAATTAATGTTTAGAAACTAGACTTAAAAGTAATTTAAAAATAATAATAATAATAATAATAATAATAATACAAATAAAAATAATAACAACACAAAGCCATTCAAATTATATGCACTAGCCTCTATGAGTGCCTGAAGTACTTTTAATGTAAAAAGGTGGACGCAAACCAGTATTTAGATTAAAATCTGGAGGATTCTCATTAATGAAACCAACTGCCGATAAGTAATTTGTATTTGACCAACTAAAATTTATTTGTTCATTAAACGCATTTCTCATTATATCATTCTCGTGACTAGAAAGTCTTGCTATAAATTTCTTTAAAATATCACAAACGTAAAGACCAATGGGAGTAACCCTTGATTTATTGTAAATATAGAGATTTGTATATCTGCTACAAGATGATTGGAAATGTCTTCCAATACAACATCTTAATACCTTTCTTTCAAATATTTCCAAATGTTTTATAAAAGAAGGTGAAACATTAAACCAAATAGGAAACGCATAGAGAAATACTGGCCTTAAGCTAGTCTTGTACAGTAATAGTTTAGTTTTACAAGGCAAATTTTTGTTATACAAAATTTTTGAAAAACAGCCCATAATTTTATAAGCCTTATTTAATACAATTCTTCCATGTTCATTAAATTTTAAAAGTTTATTGAAACTGATACCTAAATACTTAATTTTATCACTAAACTTAATTTCAATATTATTAACAAATAGTCTAAGATTTTTGCTTTCTGGAACAACAAAGTTTCTGCATTTTCCGGAAGCATTTCTAATGCAGATTGCTTCACATTTAGAATCATTGATTTTTATACCCCATTTATCATAAAATTCTTTGACCTCTAATAAATGGCTAGAAACTTGCGATAGAGCTGTTAAGGGTGATTCACTGTGTGAGTAAAGAAGTGAGTCATCGGCATAAAGTAAACCTTAGGAATTGTCTCTCCTATGAGGAAAATCAAACATAAATATATTATATAAATAGGAGCTAAGATTGAACCTTGAGGAACTCCACAATTTTCGTTACCAAAATCTGATAATCCGTCTTTAAAGCTAATGCAAAACTTCCTAGCTGAAAAAAAACTTTTGAGCAGCTTAATTTTTGCCATCTATATATATAAAAATAAGTTAAATTGTGTTAGTAATTGATGTTCTGCGGAATGCCTGAACCGATTTTGTTCCTGCAAGTTTATATGAAAGGTGACGTCAATACCATGGTTTTTATGTAAATACAGTTTCTTTATGTGTATTGGTTTATGAGTTATAGCCATTTTAGTGAACACTTCAATCATTTCGAAATATTTGAGTTAATATTTTGAAAAACTGAAATACAATTTCAGTTTTAAGTTCATTACAATTAAATTTTGGTCAAACTATTAATTTAATTTATATACTTAGCTATTCTAAATCACAATTTTATTTTAAATTACATATAAATACATCACTAAAAACTTAAATATTTAAATACATTATGCACAGCCCACGTCATATGCATAAGTACGCGAATAAGAAATCTGTTGAAGCTTTGGAAAGATCGATGAAAGATCTCCGAGATAACTCAGAGTTGTTTGGTGGTCCGTTGATTTTATTGTCAGGCGACTTTAAGTAAACATTGCCCGAAATTCCTAGATCGACAGCTACTGATGAAATTACCGCTTGCTTTAAGTCTTTATATTTATGGAACGATCCATCTGCTGATAAGTTCTGTAAGCAATTGCTGAAAATTGGGAATGGTGCAGCCTGTTGATGACACAGGATTGATAACATTGCCAAATGATTTTTGCCGTTTCGCACAGTCAAAAGAGGAATTGATTGAATGTGCTTCAATAACATAGCACAACAATATACATACATGCCCATGCATGGTTGAGTGCCAGAGCGATTTTAGCGTCAAAGAACAAAGATGTTACTGAATTAAACATGACTATACAATCAAAGATTCTTGGCGAAGTGGTGTTGTACAAGTCTGTCGAGTTACCAATGAAGGATATGTTGTGAATTATCCAACAGAATTTTAGAATTCGTTGAACTTACTAGGATTGCCTCCGCATAATCTCCAATAGAAAGTTGGAGCCACTATTATTATGCTTCTTAATATCAATCAACCCCGTTTGTGGAATGGTACAAGACTTGCTATTAATAGGTTGATGGCTTATGTAATTGTAGCTACTATTTTAACTGGAAAATTAAAAGGCGAAGACGTATCCCAATGATTCCGTCTGATATACCATTTGAATTTAAACGACTTCAGTTTCCTGTTCGCCTTGCGTTTGCGATTACCATTAATAAGGCGCAAGGCCAATCTTTAGAAATTTGTAGACTGAATTTAGTGTATCCAGCTTTCTCACATGGACAGTTCTATGTAACCTGTTCGCGCGTTGGCAAACTATCGGTTTTATATATTTACACCGAAAATGGAAAAACAACAAATGTTTACCACAGAGCATTACAATAAAAGCAGTTTATCACTGATTAAAATGAATTCGAATTAATTTTTTTATTTCCTTTTTTGCACTACGAAGTGTGCAGGGGTTCGCTAGTTTTATATAAAATACTTTTATGATCTGCATGATCAAAAGCTTTTTTCACATCTAAGGATACTACAACTGTACAAAACCGTCTTCTAAGATTGCAAACAATGTCGCTCTGAAACTTGAACAGTGAATCAATGGTTGAATGATTTCTCTTAAATCCAAATTGAAGATTATGTATGTATTCTCCGTTTATGAAAGTTTTCCAATGTTCGAAAGCAACGATATCGGACGTAAATTGTTAATGTTTATATCGTTGGGTTTTTTCTGAATGGGAATTATTTTTGAAATCTTCCATTCAGATGGAAAGTACGAATTATTTAGACAGTTGTTAAAAATTATTGTTAAATACTCAAAAGCTTTCATTGGTAGTTTTCTTATTATAAAATTTTAAACATTATCTAAACCAGATGATTTTTTGTTCTTGATATTTTGTGAAATAACTACTAATTCGTCCAAAGTCACAAGTTCTGAAAAATTTGTGTTATTAAGAGCTGTTGTATCTACATTGAATGAATATTTATAGTCGGGGGTACTATTAATGATGTTGTTAACCATTTCATCAAATTGTGGGGTGTAACCACTGGGTATAGAACCTTTATAAATTTCCGAAAAGTGTTCTTTTAATTTTCCTAGTCCAAGATCAACATTCTCTATAATTTCATTATCAATAGAAATATAATTTAATCTTCTGTTCTTCTTGTAACCTAAAATATTATATATTTGTCTATGTGCTTTTGGTCCCGGCTTAATATTTTCCATTTTCCTAGTAAAAATTGCAAACTGTTCTAATTCGACTTGTTTTTTAATCATAGTGCTTAAAACTTGTATTTGTTTTGATAAAATTATATAATCTGGGTCTCGACGGTATAAGGTTCGATGATAAATTCCTTTCAATTTTTTCCCCAATTGTATTTAATCTTAAAAAGGTTTTTTATGTTCTCTGACACCAGGTATTTCCTACGATTCATATTTACTTCCTCAGAATGAATGTTAGTAAAGTTTCTTAATGTTAGTGAAAAATAATTTACATGATCATCAATGTCTGGTATAGAAAGATTTCTAGTCGAAGACGGAAAATGACTTAATAGATTGTTTCTAATATCATTTTGAAAATTATTCCAATTGGTATTTTTGAAAGAATTAAAGTTTGCTGGGGGGGACCAATAAAATTTCAAAATTTTCGAGATAAATATGGAGTTTTAGAGGATAGTGATCTGAAAAAGATGGTAAACTAGATATTCTAAAATTAGAATTTGTAATACTTATAAGATTTGGGCTTATAAGAAAGTGGTCAAGAAAGGATGTTCCATTCGGGTATGATGGATGACTGTCACATATCCGAACAAAATCTACTGGATTGTTTTCTAAGAAGTTAAAGAAAATATTACCATTGGAATTAAACGTTAAGTCACCCCAACTATTATGTTTTGAATTGAAATCACCTCCGATAAATGTCCCATCATAATTTTGGGAATAAAAACACAATCTATTTCATCCGTTGTTTAATGTTTGGGCATTAGAGTTGCAAGGTAAATAAACCGATCCAATCAAAAACTTTTTTAAAATATTATTAATTCTTATATCAATTGAGGCTAAGATATGTGGAAAATCTATTCCACAGGTTTGCACAATGGAATATTTATAAGAATTTCTTAAAACAATAGCAACATCTTGTGGACTAAAATCTCGAATAAAATTGTAATCTTTATATAAAACTCTATGTTGTCTGTTAAGATGAGTTTCCTGAATAAACGCAATGTCAATTCTATTCGCGTTTATTATATTTATTAGCTCTATTCTTCGCCTTATTGAAACGATCGATCCTACATTAAAAGTTAAACATTCGAGGCCATTCTGGTACATATTAATTATTTAATTCAGTTAATAGACAAAGACAATGTTGCTTTGCCTCCTCCCTTGTAAATTTTCTGTAATCTTTAAGAAAATTAGAAATTTTATCTTCTATAGATAATGTTTCTGTAGGACAAAGAATTTGAGCAATTTTTAAAAATTCTTTTATAATTGGAGAATTCGAGGGCTTTTGTTGAACTGGTTTGAAATTATTATTATGAAAATGACTAGCAAATGATTTGCCTTCTTTTATGAAACTGTTGTCATGAAATATATCAAACACATTTTTGAAATTTTATTCCTTTTTTTAATAGCTTCTTCTTCTCTAACTTTTTTTCCATGATTTACTTCACATTTGACACATTTGTATGGTCTATTGCAATTGTTTGACATGTGGCCCCATTTTTGACAACGCCAGCACTGAACTTCTTTAGAATTCTTTTTTGGAGATTCCCGAAAAATTCTTTGATTTAAGATATATCTTATGTTGGTCAATTCATTAATATTTCTTCCAACTTTTAATTTAACAAGAAATAAACCTGTATCCACTTCATTCTTTTTTGAGAATGTAGTTGTGAATTTTGAAACAGACTCGATCGTGTCTGGAATAATTGAATCTAATTCATTTTTAATGGATATTAAACTAGTTTTAAAATACAATCCTCGAATAATTATATTTTTGCATTTTTTTCCTATAGGTGTAAAAGATATTTATTATCGATTCAGCATCATTCGACATTTATTATAGATTATGCATCATTTCTTCGTGTAGTTGGTAATCTTTTAAAAATAATTTAGCTTTAGTACGATTTTTATTAATTATTTTAAAATCAATTTTTTTGAGTTTGATTGTTCAACGAGATTCTCGATATTCACATAATTTAAGAATATAGGAGGACAATATGAGTATCTTAAAAATAAATAAATAAAATAAATAAAAGAGTATCTTAACTTAGAAACCAGTAAACATATCGGTTATATGTTTTATTTTAAAAACTATATATTAATAACTTTTTCTTCAGTTTTACTTGTTCTCTTAGAAAAAAATTATATTCTGTATATATACATATAAAGAATATAATTCCTTGCAAAATAAAAGGTATTTCTTGACTTTTATTTGTTTCTTACAAAATAAAAACTATTTTCTAAAGCTCTGTTCTTTTCTATAAAAGAATGCTACATTTCTTACACTTTTTAATAGAAAACGGCCACATTTTGTCAGTTGAATGTAAAGAATACGTTGGAACTTAATCCTACATTCCCTATTTATATTTTAAAACTCTTTCAAACTGCCGCTTTTTAGAAGAGAAGTGAACAATTTTGCATATTTTACCTAAGAGAAAACGCAGTTAGTTTGAATTTCGAAAATAATCGTTATATGTGGTTGGTGTTTCGCAAAACCTGTTTCTTATTTAATTTTTTCCCACGTTTTTAACATTTTCATATGAAATTTTTATAAAAGCTGTTGTTCTTATCAGCTGGCTGACACTCGCAATTGCACACTAGGCTTGTTTTGTTTTACTATTTTAGAATATACGGCATATTATGTAAGTTGTTTGAAATATTTTTTCAATTAATTTGCTTTATTTTCTTGAGGGCTTCCCTCATTTCAAAAGGAAGAAACGTTATACATAAATTTTCAAAACCAATTAGGAATTACATAAGAGAAAGCAAGTCGTTTTGAAAGTTGATATGAAGCTGTTATAATGATTTGATTTAAGTGACAAAGAAGTTCACACATGAAGATATGGCAAATGTTAAATAGATGATATGAATTTATTTACAAATTTATTAAACTCTAATATGAGTAACATATCAAGCAATTAAACCAATAAATATATTGTTTGTAATATTTTGATTATGTTTTTCTATTTACAGGTGGTTCTGATAGCAATAAAGGAAAAAGTAAGAAATGGCGAAAAATCCTTCAATTTCCACACATATCACAGTGTATACACCTGAAAGACAAATTAGGTAAGACATGTCTATATAAATAAATAAATAAATTTGTGTTTTAATGCAATGGGACTGTTAGTACTGATTTGTGGGACACAAAACGTAAAATTATGATGTAAAACGATTAATTTTAGTGTAGTTTTATTGCTACTTCCTTTAAAAACTATCAGAATTTTATGTGTACAGTAGAAGTATATAATGAGTATTACAGTTTTTGCAGATCATGGCTTTTAACGGCGTAGCTTTTTCCAGTCTTAACAACTGTTAAACATATTAAAAGTTACGCATCTGATTTGGTCAAGTTATGAACTTCATCTCTTGAAAACTGCCTTTTAGCAGATATTCAGAGCTGTCTAAAAGCTTCTTTTAATCTATTTCAGCTTAAACTTTTTTTCATTTCTCTCTTAAAATATTAAAATTTGCTAATAAGTTGAACACTCGAACAGTTTCTTCATAATATTATTCGTTTGAAGAATTCCATTTGAAATGCATGAAATATTTCATCTTAACTTAAAAATTAGGAATTAAATTGTCCATTTTAATTATATTATCATCGTACTTTTGACTTATTGCACTTTTATCCGTTATTTGTGGACTTTAGCACTCCAACTACGATGCTTTTCAAGGATTAATGTGGATATTGATTTTTTAAATATATATATTTAATTATGCATCAATTTCTGTTTTATCCACTTTAAAATAGGCCTTCTCAGATATAATACACTTGTGGCAGCCTTTTTTTCCAATCCCCGAAACAGTTTTGATGTGCACTTTTTGCTTTGCCGTCATTTCATTGCTCTGTTCAATTTTATGAAACAAAAGAAGTCGCAGGGGCCCAAAGATGACGAAGAGACAATTACGAAGTTGTTTTTGCCCAAAAAACTAAGTTTTACTCTTAAAAATATTTATCCATTTTGGAATGAACTTCGCTGGAATAGCTTTCATGACCAAAATTGCCGAAAAAATTGCATAACATGAGCGAGCCGATATGCTGATATGCTCAGCAACTTCTGTAATAAAAATTTGACATATCCCATAACAAGTTTCTTCACTTTCTCAACATTTTCCTGGGTTGTTGATCTGCTGATCTTCTAGGACAAGCGTCGTGGCTCACATCTCTCTGCACAGACCTTCTTTAAAAAGCATGTGTCACTTCTAAACATTTCGCTCACCCAACGGCCATGCCAATGCTTTTGAGCTCTAAATTTAATTTTTACAAAAAAAAATTTTCATAAATCAACACAGAAGGATTTCCAAGGATGAAATATTAGTGTACAGCATATATCACCAGTAGTTGTCAGTAAACTCTTAATGGGTTAAAATCAAATTGTAAAATATAATAAATTTTCAGGGTATATGTGTATAATATTTTTTATTAAAATAATGGTTTTAAATTAGGAGTTTTATTTGTTTTTGTGGTATAGAAAATAAAACATCTGGTAATATTAATTTAATTTTTCATAGCCGCTCTACACCATAAAACAAGAAAACTCATCAAACCTTTAATAAAAAGTTTTATGGGAAATCAAATATGTGGTTTTTAACAATGTTATCAGATATTTATCTTAGAAAATTATTCTTGCAAGAATGACCGCAAGGATAACATGCTTCTCTATATGTATGTGTGTCTATTAATTTTGTGTGTTTCAGCAAAAAAGGGTAATCGGCAAATAAAAGGGTGTAGCATGAACACAAAACAAATTCTTCATAAATTTGAAGAAAGCAACGAAACAAATATGAATGAAACAAACTTTTCAGAAGAACTTTTACTCTTATTAAAATCATTTATTAAGAAGTATTTTTATCAAAACTCATAATGACGGAAATGCAAAGACCAGCAGACATATATGATGTTATATGTAGTACGATTTTAATTTAAAATTTGGGATATTTATTCTTCTTAGATCGTGAATGTCAGGAATCAAACCATTTTCTATTGTTCGATTAAATATCGATTGTATTGTTTTGTATCAGTGATCCTCGAACATTGTATGAAACCTCTTTGAGACCCTATTGTTATAATCGACACCATTTAGACGTTGAGGTTTTATATATATTATTTTCTTGGACCACCACTCAGGAGATGACCCCTGCATATGCAGTGCATTGATCCAGAACTAGAAAGGAGTGGATATTGTTGGAGCTATTTTTACTTTTTACTTCGCCGCTGAATTTTTCGCTGCAGTTGCCGACGAAGGAGGGTGATGTATTGATTGTTGAGTACCTGACGGTATTTATTTTTAATGTACTCCCGTCAATCGTGAACATTTTTACAATTTTATTTATTCTATAACTATTATATTATATACTAAATATTGGACAATACTTTACTACTGCTGACAGGCTTTGGCTATTCTGTAAGTCCTATAAATTAGCAAACAGATGTTGAAAATAGTCAATTGCTGAAGAAAACGAGTAAATAAGTGTTCTTTTTGATATTGTCTTGACGTTGACGACGACAAATACATACAGAATAAGAAGGATTAAGTTCCTCACATATTAAACGCAAACACTCGAATCGAAGCGAAAAACGAACATCCAAAATTTAAAACGATTCTATTTTCTTAACCCGTTTGCCGATGAACTAAAACGTGAAATGAAACAAACATAATAAAATTAGTGTCCAAAAAATGTATCTATTGTTTCAAATATTTGCAATATTTTATAAAATTTTAGTTTTTCAGCTTAAGCTTTAAAATTTATTTATACTTTTGTTCAAGCTCTCGGTCAGACAGAAGTGTGACAATAAAACACAAATTATGTTGTTTTAGAAACTACTTATCCACACTTCTATTGAAATGTAAACTTAATTTTCAATTCTCCTTATTCTTTAATTATTTGTCGACGACAACGTTAAGACAATATTAAAAATAGGACAATCACTTACACTTTTTCTGCAGAAATTGTCCATTTTTAACAGTCTTTTGCTATTTTCCATGCATCAAGGGATATTCAGGGCTTATCAGCACTAGTCAATTGTTCTATACAACGGGTACAGGAAAAGGGGGAATATTTCGAACAACTTCGCTACTCTTCAGCAGGAACGTCGAGTAAAAGAAAAAAGTTTTAATTGAAAAAACACTCAAAACATTTATTTGTATTGAAATATTTTATTTTGAGTTTTCCATATCTATTAAAATATATAAAATTGTGTTCGATTTTCTTTAGATATAAGCTACGGCTATGTCATAGACCAACAGCCAATTGGACGAGAACTGTTTCGACTGTTTTGTGAAAGTAAAAGGCCACTCTACTTTCGATATATATCATTTTTAGACCAAGTCCAAAAGTAAGTGTAAAGCAACAAATGATATGCAGAACTGCCTCATACAAACCTTATTTTTTTCAAGTTTGAACAAATTTCCTTTTCATCCATTTTTTAGATATGAAGTAGAATATGACGAACATCGTCTTACAATAGCTCACGATATTAGTAGTCGATTTTTAGACATTGATGTGCCCTCGTCATTGGACACTATAAATAATTGTAATACAGGTGCAGGTGATGGTGCTATCAATAATGATGTTGGAGGAAATGGTGTTATTAATGATGATAGTCTGGAAGAGCAACAGCTGCAACTACAAACCACCTCAATTGATATGGAAAATATTAATTCAACGCCAATAACCACAACAACAAATCCTGTAGAGACTGAACTTTATAATAATACCACCGCCAATAATACCAGCAGTAGTTGTAGTATCAACCATAAAAATTTTCAACATCACAATGGCGATGAACATGGTGGGGATTCTGGTGTTCCTTATGACGGCGATGGAGGAGGTGGGGGTGGGAAGAGTAATGAGGAAGGTGATACAATAACAATGATTGCCAAGTTAAATGGCAATTCTAATAAACCTCCTTTATCAGCCTCTGATGAATTTGTTTTGGACATTTTGAATGATGATCTCATTGCACGGGTACGCAGTAAAATTACCAGCGGTAGTAAGGAAATATTTGAGCCATGTGTCAAAGCTGTTAAAGCATTTCTAGCTGGTGAACCATTCCAAGAATTTGAAACATCAATGTACTTTCATCGGTAAGTACTCTTTAAAAACTAATACATCAGATTGTTAGTAAAGCGCATGCTGGATTGTCAGCTTGCGAGTTCCATGTGAAGCTGACTCATACGCTAAGAGTATCAACTAGAAAGTTGCAATAGAGACTAGCGGCAGAGAACGAAGTGCATAAAGTTGCAGGTGTTGCGCTTGTTTTTCAAAACGTTATAAATTGATATCGAAAACAAAATTAAAATGTTTAAAACTTGCAAGTATAAGCTGGATATAAATTCCACATCTTGGCATGATTTGGTTCCTAATTTGTGAAGGTCTTATGATCTGTAATTATAGAAAAGTTTGACAGATTTTATTGGCCTGACTTAGTAATCGGATTTTCTTTTCATGTAGCATTCTTAAATTCTTTTCTAAAATGTGACAGTTTGGAGGACTTTCAAAACAAAAATTATTTTTCGTAAGGAATCTAGGATGAATTTGTAATAAATTCTTTATTTTCAAATCATAAAATATTGTAATTTTATATTAAAATGTGCAAGGAATGTAGAATTTTTTTAGAAAAGAAATTAGCTTAAGGTCATATAATTTTCAAATTAGTACATAAGAATCAGCACAAAATTAGAATTAAAGAGATCATATAATTTCATTTTTAAAATACCTAACACTCTTACAGTAGATGTAAATTCAAATCCGTTCCCATAGTCTTAAAGAAAAACAAATATAAACCGCAAAGGAGTTTTGGTTTGTCTGCAGAGAGAATCCAGAGCTATGTCTATAGATACACTATCCAATAAATCTAAAAAATATTGTAATAGTAATTAAATATATGTAAATTTATTGTATAGCAATTTGTATACTATTCTGCAGTTATCTACAATGGAAATGGCTTGAGGCACAGCCCATAACATATAAAACATTTCGTATGTACCGTGTTTTGGGTAAAGGTGGCTTTGGAGAAGTATGTGCATGTCAGGTAAGTGCGCAACCGAAGTTACTCAATGTACAAAAATTTTATTATATACGATGACTAGCATTTCTACACTTATTCAGATTAAAGCAGCAAATAAAATAATTCTCTTATATTTTTAAATTCAAATATAATAAAGTGTGTGTTATATATTTTACATATAAAGACGTGTTCTTACCATTATGTGTGGAATATAATATCTATCAAATGTCGAATTTTCCATGACTCATTATAACCCCACAAGGAAAATTGTGTTAAAACGTTACAACACCTAAATGTGAGGGAACCACTCTCTCAAACCGCAGAATAGTCAATGTGGCGTAACGCCGTCGTATTGAAGTCAAATGGCGTTAGTAACCATGTATGGGTCCATGCGCTCCCCCGTAGAAAGTGATACCCTGGCCAACTTCTTCGGATTTTCCCGCACAATCTCAGGGACAACGACCATGTTTTCAGTAGACGTTTGGGTGTTGGTCGATCGTTCACTTTGAAGTTACCTCATTGTTAAACTGGGATTAACTGTTAGCAAATCTAGTTCAAATCTCAATTGATCTTAAAAAGCTTAAGAATTTTTTATAATGCCCAAATAACAAATGTATTGTTGGATGAAGAGACATCGAATAACAATTTCCGATATCTTCTCATTCGCTTTTCTATAGCAAATATTTATACAAATCTTGTAGATTTGATAACATCTCATTTCCAATGTTATATATATATATATATATATATATATATATATAACTAACTTCTAACATACGAATCCTACCTGCGAAGGTATTCAATCATTCAACCGTTAAAAGGTCACCCGATTTGATGTGTTCCATTTATTATCGATTCTCTAATACTTTGAATGAATTTGATGTGATGGACAGATTATTTTTGCAAACGGCTACGGGACTTAACACATTTAAATATATTTGCAACGCCCACATTAAATATACAGTAAATCGTGCAGAATTTTTTTTTTTTAAATTTCTGCGTGCATTTCATTTCTGACTTAACATTTTTACAAACAATGTAAATGGAGAGATTATTAATGAGTTTGTTATTTTCAGGTACGTGCAACTGGTAAAATGTATGCTTGTAAAAAATTGGAAAAGAAACGTATTAAGAAACGTAAAGGTGAATCTATGGTTTTAACGGAAAAACAAATTCTACAGAAAATAAATTCTCGTTTTGTTGTCAATTTGGCATATGCTTATGAAACAAAGGATGCTCTATGTTTGGTGCTGACCATTATGAATGGTAAGTTTCTTGAATTTTTCAAACACTAGCCTTGAATAATTTTAAATGGGTATAATATTAATCGAGAAATAAAAACAAACGGTTTAAATCTGCCTATAAAACTAAATCAAGTTTTCAGTAAAAGTAAATAAAAGCAAAAATAATTTTAATGATAAAACTAAAAGGGAAACGTTTATTCCTTTCTTCGGTGTCAACCACTGAATGCAAGGCCTAATAAAAAAAAAAAACTTAAAAACAAGCAATTACAGCAGCCAAGATCAATGATAGATAAATCGTTGAAAATTTTCAATAAGAATTTCAAAGGAAATTTGGGCAGCCCTACAACAGGCTTTATGCGTCCTAGGTTAGGTTAGGTTATTAGGGCCATTTTTGTTCTAACAAAGCGAAAATTGAAGTTAGCTGCATTTTATTATATTTTTTATAAAAATAGATCAGGAAATAACCCTGTTTCAATACACGTTGCTTTACATCTACATCAACTTTTATAATCCCAAAAAAATAAAGTTGCTAAATATATTTTCATTCCATCTTTTACAGGTGGCGATTTAAAATTTCACATCTATAACATGGGTGGTGATCCGGGTTTTGAAATGGTACGAGCAAGATTTTATGCTGCCGAAGTTGTTTGTGGGCTGGAGCATTTACATCAACAGGGTATAGTCTACAGAGATTGTAAACCTGAAAACATATTACTGGATGATCATGGCCACGTGAGAATATCCGATTTAGGTCTAGCCGTTGAAATTGATGGCGAAACGGTGAGGGGTCGTGTGGGTACAGTTGGTGAGTTGCATAAATTATAAATATTTACAAAATCATTTATACAAATCTTATCTTATTCACAGGTTACATGGCTCCTGAAGTAATAGACAATGAAAAATACTCATTTTCTCCTGACTGGTTTAGTTTTGGTTGTCTTTTATATGAAATGATTGAAGGGCAAGCGCCGTTTAGAGCGCGTAAAGAAAAAGTCAAACGTGAAGAAGTCGATAGAAGAGTCAAGGTTAGTACTCTTTAGATAAAAAATGGGATTATAAATGTATAATAATTGCTACATTTTATATTAATAGGAGGATCCAGAGAAATATTCCAATAAATTTATTGATGAAGCAAGATCCTTATGCCAACAATTACTTGCAAAATCAATAAAACTTCGCTTAGGCTGCCGTAATGGTCGTTTTGGTGCTAGAGAAGTAAAACTTCATCCCTTTTTTAATTGTATTAATTGGAAGCGCTTAGAGGCTGGCATGGTCGAACCACCATTTGTACCAGATGTGAGTGTCAAATATTTATAAATATATAAGTTTTTTTGACGATATCGGTAAGCGTATTGAATTTGAATTCAAATGTTTGCTTTATTACCATGTAAAATTGTAACGTAATAGATTATTGATTATTTAAAATTAATTTAAATTTGTCTTTGTTGTTTCTTGATATGTTTCTAGAGTATCTAATTAAGCTTAAATTCGCACTTTGTGAACAGTATTATATCATAAGAAACTTCAAAAGGATTGTAGAAAATTTTTCTTAAGCGGTTTCGAATCTGCTTTAGTCTAAAGTAATTCCTAGAATGTACAGAAATCGAAATTGCGATGAGTACACTAATAGTCTAAAGGGATATCAATTTTTTTAATCATGTAACTTGTTTTTTACTCGTTTGGTTTATGTGTTTGGTTATGTAATAAAGTTCATAGGAAGAAGGAGATCGTGGTTCGCAAGTATGAATATGAAGAATATAAGATATTTCGGATCTTGCACCCAACATATATATATATATATATATATATATATATATATACATATATATATATATATATATATATATATATATATATATATAAACATGATTAAATATAAATTGTTGTGGTTATGCGAGTAACCACATTATTTTCAAGATTTCATCGTCATAATTTTAAAAGTGTAAATAAATAGTAGCTTCCTACAAAATATATATGTATACAATACTTTGAACTTTAGCTTTAATCCTCTCTGTTCAATTTTAAAAATTTATTACGCATGAGATTCACGGCAAATTTTCTTCTTTACCAACTATAATTTTAATCAAGTTATTATATTAACCATATAATGCATTATGCCGGAGCTATGAAAAGCAGGGAATAGTGTTAAGAGGATGGATGGAGAAAGATGAGATAGAGAGAGAGAGAGAGATAATTAGTGGCAATAATTATTTCGTCCACTGTTTTTCTTTCTGGTGAACAGTACCGACGAAGGCAGGTGCTGGCACTGTTTTGCAGTGATATGCCTTCGCTACTTGCAAAGACCAACTAAAATTATCACAACCAAAAGCGCTAGTTTGTAATTCATGCAGCTCCGGTTATGGTTTCAAACAAAACTGGCTTCAGATTCCTTCGAGCTAGATAAATATACTAATATAAGAAATAACTAGTATAAACAAAGTAAATTCCTAAGCCATATCGCAAAGCTGCTGTGAAACCTAGCTGTTTTCAAAAGAGTTTTACGTATTCTGCTGCTCTTAAGGAAGGAATTTAAAAATTCATACACTTTAAATTTGTAACTTAAATAAAGTTATACGACACAATATGTTGTTGTTTATTTGGTTACTTCATTTGAGTTTTTAGACTTTGAAAATTGATTTAGAAACATAAAATAATGATATATGTACATATATGTTATGTAAATAAAATATTGTTTATCATTAAAGCCACATGCTGTTTATGCCAAAGATGTCTTAGATATCGAACAATTTTCAACAGTTAAAGGAGTGAATATTGACGAATCCGACTCCAATTTTTATACGAAATTTAATACGGGCTCTGTGTCAATATCATGGCAAAATGAAATGATGGAAACCGAATGTTTTAGAGAATTAAACGTTTTTGGTCCCGACGATAACCCAACACCAGATTTGCTTATAAACGCCACACCACAACCCGATACAACAGGCTGTTTTCCCTTTAGAAGAAAGGTAAGTTTGACATAAGTTGGAGTAGAAGGGATAAAATTATTTTGGCAAGCCCCATGCATACAATAAACTAGCTTTAACGGGGCAATTTCGTTACATCTAACACAGACCTATAAATGTAGTTAATTGACAGTTCTCGTAAAAACTAGACCTAAAATATAAAGTATGCAATTTAATTCAGTGCGCTTATTTAAAACTATTCTCTTGCCTCTTTTTTTACAGAAAAAACAACCTGCTAGAACGCAACCCATACCCATTCCTGAACATTTATTAACTACTAGTCACAGTGTTAGTTCCACTACTGTTGAAAGCTGATAGAATACAATATATGTTCCCAAAATCACATATACCAATTGTCAAAACAACTCTTGAACAACAAAAGTTACTTTAAAAAGCACAAATTTTTTAAAATGGCATGAAGCATTTTAAATATTCAGTCGTAACTAAAATTCACACATTTCGTAAAAAACATCAATATCATCACATATTATGCATTTTCAATTAGTGTACAATTGCTTCTTTTAATTTTATTGAGCAAAGTTGATAACAAATACAAATATCATGCATAAAACTAAACTAATTAAGAAACGTAAGATAAAACGATGCACACCCTTGATGCTACAGATTATGTTTAAACATTAAATAAAACAAAACAAAAATTAAACTAAAACGAAAGTTAAACCACTCATCGGTAGAAAGTAAACACAACAGCCCAACCAACACATTATCCTGCGAAGCTTTCAAATTGCTCCTAATGTTGTAGGAGCAGAAATTAAATATTAATTTTATTTAGACAAGTAAGTAGATTTCAAGTTTTCATGTCATCATTCTAAGTTTTTGTATATACTTCATTTACTATTATATATTATTGGAAGTTATTTTGATTATATTAAGCGAACGTACAATATGTACCCAGATATTATACAAAAAATGATATATATATATATATATATATATATATATATGTGTGTGTGTGTAATTAGTTTTTTATAATATGAAGGTCGCGTGTATATAATACTAAGTTATATATAATTTTTTTTATAATAATATATTATGTTCATTTAATAGAGGGGTCAATTGTTTTTTATGAAAAAGTCAGTATATTACAATATTTAGAACATTAATACCTATTTTCCTTTGGCAGCGAATCACGTGTGGACGGCTGGACCGATTTTATTTTTTAGGTTTTTGTTGTATTTGTCATTGTATACGAAGGAAAAAAATTAAGAACGTTGCACGTAACATTACACTGCCTGATAAAAAACCACTA
The DNA here is from genome assembly GCA_963675445.1 of Linnaemya vulpina. Taxonomy (NCBI): domain Eukaryota; kingdom Metazoa; phylum Arthropoda; class Insecta; order Diptera; family Tachinidae; genus Linnaemya; species Linnaemya vulpina. The sequence goes on from OY776277.1 coordinate 45,543,710, forward strand.
GTTGAAATTTTTAGAATGTGATACTATATTTCTACCAGCTGCAATCATGTATTCAATATTCGCAGTTGTGACGGCAGCAGAGAATGATAGTTTGAAATAAAATGCTTTTCTTTTTTCAATTCAACACAATATTATTATTAGTATTGTCAAAACGAAAAAATTAACACTTTTGAAATATGTAAATAGGTTTCTATATAACCAAACAAAAATATCTTTATATTCTAAAATATGGTTTTCGATTGTTATCTAATAAATATCTATATTTACATATGAGTAGCATTAGATATATCTGCTCTAAAAATAATTCTCTTATATATTGAAAGGTTGAAAATCAGTAGTCTCTCTAATATGTACTTACCCCTATCTGTATTAAAAATTGCTGGAAATCTGGAAAATGGTTAATGATCTCTTTTCTAAGGGAAATCTATTTCTTAATATTAGATTTGATCTATAACCAGATAATCTGGTTTTGAATTTATTTTTAGTTGTGCCGATATATACATAGTTTTTGCACAATGTTCATTGCTATTACCAGTATAAAGAACTTAATAAAATATATATGTTCTTGTTAATCATTTTATTTTATCTCTTCTTTTGCTAAATAATTTATTTGCTATTATCAATTAAAATATTTCTTTTTATTCTCATATTTTTGCTATGAAATTCAATATCAATTACTGATATTATTATTTCGAAAAGATTTTTTAGCTGCATTTACAATCATGCTCCCAGGATGTTTCGAAATTTTTTAAATTATTTTGCAGAAGTTGCGTTTTTTTTACCAATATATTAATGAACAATTACTTTTTTATATGACTACCGTGTCTAAATATGAAAGTCTTGCATTACTTTCTTATTCATTTAGGAATATTGTCAGTAAGTGATATTAAATAAGGATTATTAGAAATATATAAGTTGATAATAGTTTCACTAATAAATTGATTTGGCACGTATGTACCAAAATTTTCAGAAATATTAGAAAAACTAAAATTTATGATAATAAGAAATAATGCTGAACGGTATATAATACAGTAGGCAAATATTTACCAAAAGAAAATAAAATATGCAACTTTTAAACAGATTAAATAGTGGTAATAGTAGTGAAAATTGTGATCAAGTATAAGTAGAACAAAAAATAAATTTAAACCAGATTAGGTGGTCATAGATCGGATCTAAAATATAGAAATAGTATTTTCTCACAAAAGACAGCAAGAACTAGTATCTCATTTTGTAAATTTTGATCATTTTTCACATTTCAATATATTAAATTTAAATATATATTTATTAGATAAAGAACAGAAACTAAATTTTATATACTTTTAAACACATTAACATATTTTAAAATTATTCGTATTTTCTTTTTCACAATAATACATTTTTGAATTTGTATATTAAAGAAATATTTTTTTCAAATAATATTTGTTTGTAAGCCTTAAATTGAAAAAAGAAAAATATTTTGTAATATCAAATGTATTTGTTGGGTGGTTAAGCAATGTCTATATGCATTTCATTGGCGCTCTTTACCAAAAAATACTTATCATATTATAGTAACACAATGACAACAATATGTCAAATGGTAACTATATTTACTTCAAACTGAACAATTTTATATACATACATATGTATATATACATACATATAACTAAAGAATTTGCACAAAGAAAGTTTAGAATAAACGTAGCTTTTTTGTAAAAATTAATTGACCTTATCATTAAAAAATATTTTAATATAAAAAATAACGGTCGAATAAATTTGTAAAATAAATTATATGATATTTATTTATATTTTTAAGTTGTAAGAAATTCAAAAAGACTATAATTTTCTTAAGAATTAGGATATAAAAAAGCATTTATGCATAAAATATGTGTATAACTTATCACAAGCAACAATATTAAATACCGCATAAATCGAGAAAAAGTATGTATATTATATTTTGTATTAAAATTATATATATATATATATATATATATATATATATATATATATATGTATATTTATATATATATATATATATATATATATATATATATATTTCAAACTTATTTTATATGTGAAAAAACAGCAAAATATATTGAAGACAGAAATAGTATCAGCAAATGTGTTCGGATTAATATATTAAAAAAATTAACAAAAAAGTAATTGAAAACTAAAGTGTGCTGCAAATTTTTAACATGTTTTAATAATTCAGACACAAGTTGACTGCCTGTTTGACGATGTCAAAACGAAATATGAAAAAATACTTTTGTTTTGAATATTATTTATGCCATCAAGCAAAAAATAAATAATGAAATATTATTTCCATTAAATTTATAAATAGGAATGGCGGAAATATATTAGGATGGACTTGGTTTTTACTATAATAAATGCCCTTAAATGATCTGATCTCAAGTTGAAACAATTACGTGTATACGTAACGTAGTACGTACCAGTTGCAGTTTTGGTCTGCTTCGATTTTCTACATTACACACGTATTACACGCATACATGCACATATGTAATTTATATTTCTGTTACAAAATAATTATGAGAATATCTCAAAGAAATTCAATTTTGAATAATCCTTTTTACAAAACAGAATGTTAATATTTCACCAAAAACATTGTTTCCAATTTGTTATTGTCAGGATATGCCTACAATAACTTTTAGAATACAATAACGTTTCCAAATTTGTAATGCATCTTTGCAAGCAAAACAGCAATGACTGCAAAAATTAAAGATGTGCAGAAGTTCAGTGTTTTTAAAAGCAACCTCGCACTAATACAGATTCCCTTGCCTAATTCACCTAAAGAGTGCATTAATCTAATCTTCTACGAATATTATATAATTGTATATATATTTTATATTATAAGCACTCATTACGTTCACAATAGTTTTATGAATATGGCAGATAAATAGATCACGATGTATAAGTACATAGAAAAAGAAGTCCAAAATAAATCGAACAAAGGTCAACAAAATCAAGAGAAATAGATACATTTTGAGGGGGGAAAATTCACAATTGGAGAAACATCTTGAGTGACAGCAGTTCAACAGTCCAATAAAGTGAACATATTAGAGACAAATTTTTCGCTCGAAACTATTTAATAAAACGAATTTGAAAAATTTCAGAGTTTTTTGCTCAAAATTAAATTTAACATAATTCAAAAGAAGAAAACTTTGGCTGCTGAGTAGCAAGTTTTTCTACTGAAGGTATTAATATAGTGATATATATATATATATATATATATATATATATATTATATATATATATATATATATATATATATATATATATATATATATATATATATATATCCCATGATTTATAATTCTAAAGTTTTCGATTACTTAATATATTTTTAAATAGTTTTGGTTAATATCCTCAACATAGAAATACTTTCGGGTTGAAAAAACAATTTTCTAAAATGTAAGTAGGAATTAATGTAAGCACACATGTTATAAATAAAATTAGTAGAAAAACAAAATTAATTTAAAAAAATATAGCAAAAAACTATTAAGATATTATATTATGTACCCTTCACCAATGTTTGTAGAAAATAGAACTTTTTCAGAGTTAGAGTCTGTTTGGGATAATCTACCAGGAATTATCATTATTTTTCTAATGTTTATGTTTTGTTATTATTTTATATTTCTAAATTTTCAATATCAATCCAATTTACAAAAATTCTGACACATCAGTCCAACACCGTATCTGAGAATTTCATGCATAGTTAAGTTTGCATTCTGCGTAGACACAGAAAACTTTACTTTATAGGATCGCAAATGAATATTGTAAATGTTACATATATACAAGATGGCAAAACTAGATACGTACATATATCCCTTTCCATGTGTATATATGTAAACGCATTAATTGAAAGGAACTACTCGTAATTTTAAAGCTATATATTACTTTAGTAAAGTAGAGAAGCGAAAAAACAAAAAGAAAATAATTTAAGAATGCATTCATATTGAAAACAATTATACATAAATATACATACATATAATTAAATTGAAAAGAAAAAAATGTAATTAATCATAAATCCAAAGCTCATGAAAGGAAGCCATTTCTTCTGGAACATCGTCTTACTTAGTGTTCGGTATACCAACATATTTGTTCTCTCATTTGTTTAGTTAAGTATTAGTTAATTGTTTTAGCCATTTTTATTAATTTTATAATACTCCATTTTTAACAAATAAATTTAAAAAAAACCAAGAATTTTGCTTAAAGTGCCTCCTTATATATAATTTAACATATAAAAAATGCGATTCGAAAGCAAAAATAAAGACGTATTTTAATTTGTTACATCCGCCTTTTGATGATTTGTATATTTTACCTTAGTCAATTCGCATAAGTTTATTTCTAATACCATATATGTAAGAAAAATTAATAACGTGCAAGTATTAATTAAAATGAAAGTAAAATAAGTAATTGTAATGAAAATAACGTAATAAAAAACATAATGCAATTATTAATTATATATAGTTTTTATTTCTGATGTGCATAAAATCGACATACATGCATTGGATCAGGAAACCTGAACAGAAAAATTGTTCAACTTTTATTGTTTAATAAAACTAGAGGATAACAGCTAATTTGTGAAATATGTATTCAAAATGTAAATACATCTGAAAATGTAAATACATCGACATACATACATACATTTTTAATTCCCCAATTTGTGTAAAATTCTATTTAATTTTTTCATTTCTTATATTTCAGGCAAACATTCAATTAATGAAAAGAAATACATAGAAAAAAAACAATGCTTAATGCAAAAAGAGAGATATTTAATTACAATATGCAATTACACAAGACTGCGATTACTTATTATACCACAATGGGGTACGAGTACAGTTTGAGAGCCTTGTAGTACTTCGTTCCCCGGTATAATGAAGAACACATTCGGCACCGTTATTTTCAAAACTGACTTCACCGATCATGTATTCCGGATTAATGGCAATTCGCAATATGTATGTGTTATTGGGTGGCAAATTTGTGACGTCAACCCATTGGCAATCTAACCCAGTACCGTAGGTATCCCAACAACCAATTGAAATACCTAAAACAGAAAAAAATTTAATTTGTTTCCAATACACTCTTCCTTGTAGGCAAAAATTTAAAGTCATTTTATATGCGCAGATAAAGCAACCTACCCTGTGTTCTATTGCCGCAGGTATATTTTGGCGTTATTCCCGTTCTACAAGCCGTATCCATGAGACAAAAAGAGGCTTTGTGTCCCTGAGCAACCTTCTGATACTGCATGTTGTATATATCAAATGAAGCAAATGATTCCATGCTATGGTAATGATTATGACATTGATGCCACTGCCACTGCTCATAATTAGCATATGGACTGAAATCAGCGCTTCCAACATTTTCCGCTTTTGTGGTGAATCTTAGTAATTTGCGCAAAGCTTGTGGCTGCGTTAGAATGATACGATATGCATCTCTTGATAAACAGTTTTCTTCCATGGCACATCTTAAATTTGCCAATGGCTGACTATCCAAGTATGCAGACTGTTGAATTTCTGGTAAACCCAAACGCAAATCAGATAATTTCTCTACACATCTCACAACTGCTATATTTTTGTTGGTGGCATTACAAACTCTAGGATATTGAGATTCACGAAAACAATCTCTCAAGCTACGTTCAGTGCCACGACATAAAGTGCCTACCATAGCCCATGGGTATCTTTTGCTCGTTCCAAATTGTTGTGTTTGATTGGAGAAAGCGGCGTAACCTAAATTTAACTGTTTACATACGACATTTGCTTCACGATAACTCCAATGTGTTGCACAAATTGTTCCCCAAGTTCGGCCATAATTAAAGCTCACCTCAACTCTGCCTTCGCGTAAGTGGACCGAGGGTTTCACATTATCGTGGCGATTATTTAAACGTAGCAATAAATTACGATGATTTGTTTCAACGTTAAGAGGCTGTTTAATGCCAGATCCAACTTTACCATAAATGCAATCAATATTAATAGCAACGAATTCGCTTATTTTATTTCAATACTTACAAATTTGGCTATTATAAAGGCATGTCAAAACCAACAACATAAACAATTGAGCGAGCATTTTTTTAAGTATTTTGCATGTGTTAAGTAACGCTTTATAACTGACATCATTTTTATAAGGGTGAGCCACTTTTAATATTTCCATTACTTATTTAACTTCTTTTCTTATTGACATTTCCTTTGTGACATCTGTTTCTTTTGTTTAAAATTGGATTAAAAAGTTTATTATGGCATTGTTTAGTCGAAAAACGTGGAAATATACTTAAAAATGCTTTTATTTATAAATCGTTACAAAAGCAGATATGAAATTCAATAACTTTGTGCAAAAACAATCCTGGTACATTTGCAGCAATTTTTCTTTCAACTCAAGTATAAAAACAAAATAATAGACTGAGAGCACAAGCTATAAAATAATAATGAAATTAAGCTTTGAAAGTTACTAAGAGATATGAACAAAACTGTTACTTTATTTTATATGAGTATCTTCTACTGAAAAAGTAATGAAATTGTTTAAAGATTCTGCAAACTTTTTTATCCCCTTCCGTTGAAAGTAGCAAATTTTACCGTCTTAATACGCCTTCGATCCTCATACTGCAATTTCTTTTATCCAAAAAAAGCGTCATCACTAAGAACAATTTTTTGATAAAAATATATGAATTTCGTGAACAGATTTTTATTATAGTTTAGAAACTTAAAAAACCGCCGATATATTCACACTCCTCTCTATCTAAGAAAGTACTTAATTAAATATTTCACGGTATTTGATTCCCTCTATTTCATAGTTTGAAAATACGTTTCCAATCAAATCCTAACAGATATTTTTTCGGTTTTATCCAACACGTCTAGCACTAATGCTATACTTTAGCACGCTCAGCCTAACATTATTGTTGTTTGTTTATGTTTATAATATTAATATATGTATATATATATATATATATATATATATATATATGTATGTATACATATATATATATATATATATATATATATATATATATATATATATATGTATATATATATATATATATATATATATATATATATGTATATATACATATATATAATGAAGAACAAATATTTTACCTGCAAAAGGTTGTTCTTTTCATCTTTTCAAGTAAAGAAGCAGTGGGAGCATAATAACTGTTTAAAGTCTGAAAAGCTTTTTTCAGTAGAATTTAAAGCAGCGATTTTCGGTCTTTCCTTTAATTTTTTTTCGAGATATAAACAATATAAATCGGTTTACCTTGTATTTTTTCAAAGATCAATGCTGCTATGTTGAATAATTCTTTCCCATAAAATGTCCATTAAAAAATCCAAATATGAAAAGATTTCTATTTACAGAAAATTATTTTGGGTACGGGAATATTTGGTGTGAATGAAAGTACATGAAAAAATATTAATGATGCTATGCAATTCCAAAAATTAATTTTTTAAAGAAAATATTGCATATGTAAGTATTAACGAATTATATTGCAAGCAAAACAGACATAAATTTTGCCTCTCGCTGATTTAAAGAGACTTAAATTACTTAAATTTATTTTTAATGCCGAAGTAACAACATCGTCTGTATATTTTTCAGTCATTTATTTTTATCAAGAATATTACAAGAATAATATTTATCGCTGAAAACACAAATTCGAAAATTAACGTAACATGTGCTCAGGAGATTTCCATTTGTCAAACTTACATAAAGTTCAAGTAAGAAACAAGGCAAAACCCAGCCTAAGTTTTTTGGATTGAGATTGCAGATTTAAACTTCTAAAATATAAGCACTATAAAGGTTTCGTTTCACATAAAAGAAAATAGGTTTTTGTTTTAGGGATTTTTACGATTTTTTATATAGTTTTACTTAAAAATGCACTTTAAACCATTTTATCTATAGAAGTATGTATGGGAGTTATAATTTCTTCTTTTTATTCCTTAAAAAAATCAAAGCTGCATTACTAAAATTTTATATAAGTTAGATTATTCAGTATGATAATCCTACATGGCTAAAATTTCTAATAAAATTACTTAATTATAGTTGAATACTAATATTTTTCCTAATAGTGAAAACTCGACCTAAGAATTCTAAGTTAACCGTGCAACACAATTTAAGTCTTGATTATATATGTTCTTATATATTTCTGGAATTGAATTTTAAGTTTTTATGTGTTTGTAGGTTTGTCGCATATGTTAGGACTCATACAGATAAGAATACGGTATCCGATAGTATACAAATAATACAATAAAGCAAAATATATTTGTCGATATTTTTTATTTTTCATAATTGCGAAATCAAAACAAAGAAATACCATGTATTTTTTCAACTCTTTGACTTAAAGTTTCATCTACCAACAATTTTTCTGCAGTTTCTTTATAATAATGTTTTGAAGAACAATTATAAAAAATACGTACATATACGTACATATGTATGTTTGTATACATATATAGCAAATAAGCATATTAACAGTATCACAACGAAGTGTATAGAAATGTTACAAAAATGGTGCGGTTTTAATTCTAACTACTTTAGATACTATTTTGTTAAGTGAATAATTAACAAAAATATTTACTACAAAAGGAAGGGAAAGTTCTTGATTCTTACAGGCTATGAGACAAAATTCTTTACAGGTCTAGTATAGCGCTTATTTCATCTTTTAGTTTTTGTGGACTAAATACACCACGCTCCGTTATTATACCAGTAATTAGAGAAGCAGGTGTAACATCAAAGGCAGGATTCCAACAGTTAATACCAGGTGCAGCTATTCTATGCTCACCAACATGAGTCATTTCGCGATCTGGTCTCTCTTCAATTATAATGTGATCGCCACTAGGTATTTGCAAATCAATAGATGTTAAAGGTGCAGCCACAAAGAATGCTACACCATGATGTTTAGCTACTACAGCAATTTGATACGTGCCAATTTTATTGGCTGTATCGCCATTTGCTGCCACCTGAAAGGAACAGAATCGGAAGCTTAATTATCTGAACTAAATTATTTTAAGTCCTGAGGATCCCTATGGGATTATATTCAGAGACATGATAAACAATCTATGGAATATAGAAAAGTTAACATCAATTAATTATCCAACATACACAGTACAGCAGAACAACTGTTTTTGTAGTCCTCTACAATTCTCTCAACAATACTCATGTTTATCACCACTTTTTAGGTGGTTTAGTTAAATGTGACAACAGCTTGATTGATTTTATTATTAATGATTATATATTGATTATGTATTAGGCGAAAAATTTATCTCTAGTACAAATTACAACAGATAATAAAATGATGTTAACATTGAACTCTCTTCATTATTCACACATTAAAAGTCTTATTAGTAGGAATAGTTCTATGCATGCATCTGTGCGTTTCAACAGTGTCTCATAGTGTAGTCGCTTTTAAACATTGTGAGATAAGCTCACAAATAAAGTAGCAATCTTTTTAATAAGACTTTCATTGTCTGAACACAAGCTTTGATAAAATTCAACTTACTCTGTCCGCTCCTACAATTACTGCAGCAACGTTTTTCGCACGTAGCAATGCTGCAACCATGCTATCTAAAACCAGTGTTGCTGGTAGCTTATCATGCACTAATTCGTACGCTGTCAAACGGGCTCCTTGATTATAAGGTCTTGTTTCAGTACAATATACATGTTCTAAAATAAATATAAATTTTTACTTGGACTTTATATTGAGTTTTTTATAAGTACCTAACTTTTTTAATTCGTGTAAACTTCTTACAACTCCTAGTGCTGTTCCATAACCAGCTGTCGCCAAAGAACCTGTATTGCAATGAGTCAATACGCGAACGGGACCATCCTTTTTAGCATGCTCTAGAACAGCTCTAGCACCATTTGTACCAATGGCCCTATTGTCCGATATATCTTTTTGAAGCATAGCTTCAGTGGCTTCCAGGAATCTGTAAAAACCAAGGAAATTCGAATTTAGGAATTTACTATTGTTTCATTTCTTACTTTTGTTTCATTTGTTCCATTGTTATATTTTCATTTTTTGTCAAATCATTGGCCAGAGCAATTAGTTCATCTGCTGCAATTTTCATATTAACTGCTGTTGGTCTTGCAGACACCAAATAATTAAGTTTGCCCTCTATTTCTTGACGCAAAGATTTTTTTGAATCAAATGTTTCTGGATAAATTTCAACTGCCAATGATAGACAACCAACTATAGCTATAGCCGGAGCCCCACGTACCTAAGACAAACAGAAAAAATTTATTAATTAGTTCTGTATATACATATATTTATGTATGAAATATGTATGTACATATATGTATGTATGGATTAGTTTTATGCATAATGTACGTGTGGAGATTAATCCATACACTCTAAATCGGACGAACGCGCTCTGTTTAATTGCAAAAATCGCTTGTTTGAAATGCCATGATTCTACTTTTTAGTTTGGAATGCATTTCAAAATACTCCGTTTAATCGAAAAACCATTTAATAACAATACGATTTGCTTAGAAATAATATACATAATTTTAAAAACACATAATAGAAAAAATAAATTTACCGGCCACAAAATTTTCATCATAAATTTTAAGCAGGTGGACAAAATTGTATTACTGCCACACTATACATACATATACATATGTATATGAATTACAGAATGTTTTAAGGCCCGTCGGCGTACTTTGAATGTGTATTTTCTTCAAAAATTTTCGAACAAGATTGATATTTTGGAGGTATGGAGATGTTCCAAAAAATACTAGGAGAGGCATTGTTATTAATTTTCTTTTGGTGTAAACTTATTCTAAGTTGCAGAACATCAGCAAAAGATATTGTGAAGGGATTTTGGTATATAGTCATCGTTCGTTATACTCCGCAAGAAGGTGGAATAATTGTATAGAATTTATTAAAATAAAATGAAATGGCAAATATGGCAAATATGCTAAATATTATGAGAATGGAAAGGTTATAACAAAACTGACAATAATTACACGGTGATACAAATAAGAAAAAATATACTTTTAGAATGATCTTACGTAGGTCGTAGAGACTTGCGTAGATAATTTCGAACGTGGTTTTGACTGTCAATTACAAGGTCTTTTTCGCACTCTATATTCCTTTAAAGTGGCAGGAAAATGAGTTTTGAAAACTACCTTTTTCCGTCAAATAACTGTAAAATTGATATTTATCAAAAAGTAAAAATTAAAACATATTGCACAAACAGATGTTCAAACAATTCGTCAAAATCTCCTATATATGTTATTCATACAACGTCCACATGTTTGAAATTAAAAACAAAATCTTTAAGTGTCTAGCACCATATGAATGGTATGAATTGTTTCTTGTTGAGTAATTAGTAGTTAAGTTGATAATATCAAATTGTTTAAGCATTTCATTATTTTTAAGAGAAATTTTATGTATTTCATTTGAAATGAAAATAATTTCAAAACTGATTTCATTGTTGCTATACAAATTCAAATAACAACAATTAAGAACTAAATTAAAAAACTTTTCATTTCGACATGCAGAACAAGCCCATTTTATATGCTACATACATATGTATGTAAACATAATATTTTAAAATGTACATATGTATGTACATACACACATATTTGCTTATATTCTTAAATTCTATGCAGTATTAAATTAATTGCTTCTATATTATAAAAAGTTCTTGTAGTCTCTTTATTGGGATAATCTTATGTATGAATGATTTCTTAAACGTCTCAAAAATTGCTGAAATGTTGAAAATTCTTTGAACATACATAAATAAAATAAATATTTATGACAATTAATTTTAAGATATATTTGCTGAATTGTAGCAAAACTTAAATTAAAATTATTATTTTTAGACTTCATTAGATTATTTATATCAGAAAAAGACGAAATGTATTAATGGCATTTAACGTTTGTCTGTGCAGTTAGTGAAATTCAATGAAAGCATATAAACAGGAAAATTAAAATGTTAATGTTGATTTTAATAAGCATTTAATTGTGATAATTTGTGTGCTTATTATTGAATACTGATGAATAATTGCACAATCAATTTTTGGCAGTTAACTTAATATGATTTATATATTATTTTAACTGCACGTAGTTTTCTACCGTAAGTTATTCTACTAATGAAGTGAGCTGTTTGAGGTTTATAACATTATAAAGTTGCTTAGTGTTTACTTATTGTTAAGATAAAGATAAGCAGATATTCATCTCTTGAAATACAAATAATTAAACGCTTTGTTTTCTATTAAAGCATATATATAATTGATTTTAAGTAGAAAGGCCCTAACGGACATAACTGTAGCTTTCCAGGAGAAGATAAAAACACTACAGAAGCTGTTTGATAATAATAAAAACTAGAGTTACAAACCTCTTGTAAAATCGTTACTTTTGATAGTAGTTCACTAAATGTTTGTGACGGAATGTATATGTATTGGAGTCACCGAAAAAATCAATTTCGTATAATATATAAATACTTGAGAGCTTTTCTGCAATATACCGTTTCTATCAACTATACACATTTAAGATTTGTAAGAATCCAAAAATTTAATTACAATTTTAGAACAAGTGAAATTTTCACAAATTCACTTTCAAATAAATATTTTCAAAATTAATACTTTATTGGAAAAATATATTTTATGGCATTTATTTTGGAATACGATTTCTTTCCATAAATTAATTAATTCATCTTTTTGTAAGCTTTTATTTCTTTAGTGTGGCGAGTATACATATTGTACACGATCAATTCTAACTAAACATGCTCCATTTTGTTACTTACTTTTGAGAAATTTTAAGTTAGTAGGGCATACGTAATTTTTCGTTTCTGATATTCTGCATGTAGATATTTGACAAAATAACAAAAATAATTTCCTAAACTTTAATACATACAGCCTAAACTGGATCAAGTACTCAGATCCGCTGATTGAAATTGAAATTGAGCACATCATATTGATGTATCTTTTCAAGTTACTTAGACAAATTTTTTATAACTATGACATGTCGTCTAGTATATATTTGCATAAAATCTGGTCTCGTAAAGTACCAAAGACGATAACTACGGTACAGGTCATTATCCAGCCAGAACTGCGACAAGCCCCTTGATTTCCCTACAGTTTCTTGTAGTTTGTTAATTGTATTGACCGAATTTTCTATGTATTTCTTTTTCGCCATTATTTTACTATATAAGTTTTTATATTAAATGAAATGATGCGAAATTAAAAACTAAATAAAACTCAAATACTTTTTAATTACACTCACCTGCATTTTATTAATAACCTTCCAACCATCTTCTACTCCTCTGACGGACAAGTATTTCGATTGAACCGGAAGAAGCAATTGATCAAGTATTTCCAATTTACCGGGTGTGTATTTTATTGATTGTAAAGTCATTTTTACAATTAATTATTGGTCAATATTTACGTAGGCGAGAGGAATGGATATGGCTAAAATAAATTTCAAAATTTTGAAGCTGAATACAAACGACAATTTGAAGTACTTTTCATATGTACATATATATACATACATCCATACATACATATGCATGCACGCCCAAATGTATAGATGTATTTCACAAGTTCACTTAGAATGATGCGTAACAAAAATGCCGTTGAAATGAAGAGACAGAAAAGTCACAATATGATGTTATCAATTTGCTTTTAAATCTCGTGCCAAGAATAAAATTTAAAATAATTAAAGAAGGCACCTTTTTTGATAAACTTTCACTGTTGATAATTTGCTATCAATTATTCAAAACTGAATAACAAAACGATGTTCCGAAATTAACTATTACGAAATTTTTTGTTAATGTTTAAAGTCGTATTCACAATTATATATGTATGTATGTATATGCTTATAAGCTGAAATTTCGTACAAAAAACTTAAAATATTTTTTTATAAGTACTTTAATATTAATTTTATAATGACGAAAAAATATATTTTTATAGATTATTGAAATTTGAATTTTTAATAGTACTTAAAACACAGATTGTTGGGCTTTATGTTTTTCTAACAACAATTGAAAGAAAAATTTTAAAAATTCCGCTATGTTAATACCGTTAAACGATTTAAATTCAACTAAATTTTTGTCTCAACTTGTTATTTTAGAAATGTTCCTCAACTAAATGTACTAGTCAAGTAGATAAAATGAGCACATTTAAGTGATTACAGTACTCATCTTTTAGAACACAACTTTCTAATACATATTAACATCTATTCATCATTCTAAAGATTTGTGCTTTAAATCAGAGCCTTTAAGGTATTGTTTTTTTAACGAAAAGGCATTGTGAAATAACAATTTTCAGTGTTAATGTCTTTAATGTACGATGAATACATTACTTACATGTTTCTGTTGGAATAATAAAAATATCTACTAAAATATTAGTTGTACGGATATACTGAAAAAATTAAAATGTAAAAACAAATATGTAAGCAACTTTTCTATCTCCTCAGCCACTGGTCCGTATGTCGAAACTTAAATTATATTTGATATACATAATATGTAAGTGTTATTAAAAATTTTACCAATAATTTGGGTATCTGTCGATGATGTCGTAAAAATAAAAATAGTTGTTGTACATGAGAAATGTATGAATTTGTATATATATATATATATATATATATATATATATATATATATATATATATATGTATTTGTACATATATGTATGTTTGGTGACTTCAAAAGATCTTATCTTTGAAAATATGTAAATAACAAAAATAAGCATTTTTTATATGTGTTTAAGGCACTTGACAACATTTTTAGTACGGAAAATTACGAATTAATCTTTCTTTTGAATGACAATACAAAATATAGATTAAATAAGTTTTTTAACTCTTTTGTTATAAACAATTTTATATGATTGTAGAGATAATTATATTAAGAAAATATGGATAAAATCTTTTAAAAAAATTATAAAAAGCAAGCAAAGTAAACTTCTGTTCTGTTATGATAATACTTTAGTTTTCCCACATAAATTTTAAATACTTACATATTGGAAACAAACATTTTATACATCGTCCCAAAACTAGAATATTTGTTTTATATTTCATTTGGTTTCTAAATCTTTTTTGATCATGGCAATAAAATAATAATTGTTTAGCGATCTATATATATATAGTTCGGCATCCAAATTACATTACCTACATGCACTAAATTTTTAATGTTTATCTTTATAGCGAACATAGTGTATACCGAGTGAAATTTTCATGTTCTGTGTGAAAAACCAAATTTGGAGAATATAACCAGCGCAATTTGAAAAATAGATACACATAGCTGGATACATAGAATGATTTGTAAGTATCATAAGTATTTTCATGGAAGTTGGAAATCGTTTATGGGTTTAACTCATGATCTCAGGTTTATAAATTAACGTTACTGTGAGTATAAGTTTTGTACTTAAAATTTCATGAATGATTTCAAGTATCTAAAACACTACTCTATTTCATATCTTAAGTATCATTAAAGTTTCTATTTCTAATTATAATAAGGGCAACTTATTTTACACGAGATTGAAAAGAGGGGTCACAAGTTGTGTCAATCCGTTACGGATTGTACCTAAAAGAATTTGGGAAATATTCCAAATAAGGATTTAGGAAAACGGTTAATGCTAAAGTCCATCGTAGCCTAGTTTTTGTGCAGTTCCATGCTTTTAAGCCCTTCGAGCTGAGACACTATTATTTTAATTTTTAAACTGATATAACATCGAGCACACTAACTGCTTTTTTCGAACTTTTTCGTTCACGGTGAACTCGGTTTGCTGTGATCGTCGTGGTTTTTCCATGATGAGCAATTGAAAATTCCACAAACTAATTAGCCGTTTAATTGTCGTTCTTAGTTTTTTTGGGATTTCTTGAAACCTATCAGCTCAAATCGGTGGAAATCCACAGGAAATACTCCTTGAAACGCCGCCAGTTGGCTTGATTCGGTTCAATCGTTCAAAAGTTATAAGCGGGCCACATAATTACACACACCCACACTCACATATACGGGCAGGAACGCTTTCTGGGTACTGAAAATGTCGAGATCTGATGAGAGCTCAATTTTTTCCGAACGGGGTTAAACCGATTTCTTTAAATTTATAAAAATAAAGATTTTAATAATATCAATAATGCTTTAATACTTTTATAAATAAATATGAGTTTTTTATAAATTAATATAAAATGTTAATTTTGGCCCTAGAGGACTTAAATACAGACAGACATACTCAAATTAAAAAGTTATATTTTTGAGCTAAAAATAAAATATTGTACAAATAATGAAATACAATTATATCGCAAGTTATCGTTTTTAATATCAAATTAAAACGTTTTTAATTAATTAATTCTAATTATTTAATTGTGCCTTTAAAATTAATAGTGAAGTTTTGAAATTAATAACTGAAATTCGAAATATGCATTGCATTTTTACATTAATATTACTTAGCATTTACTATATATTTTGGAGTGCAAAAATCAAATATCTGAAGAGAGATATTTTATTATTTATTTCCAATAAGTAAGTTGGTATGTTTATATGTATGTACATATGAATACACATATTTTAAGCGGAATATGTTAAAAAAATATTATTAATGAAATTAAAATGTGCATTTATGATTTCAAAATGCTTCTTTATAGAAATAACAATAATTATTCTCCATTAATATGTTAATATTGTAGGAAACACACCTGTTAAATTTAAACAGTCATTTAAAAAATGCAGCATTGTGAACCCGAAAACGCAAAATTCTTTTGCTTTCAGAATTATTTTTGTTTCAGTGTACATATGTATACATATAAGTTCATACGGAACTATTGTGTGTGTAAGTACATACGAGTGAATTCATTCATGAATTTAAGCCATACAAATAAACGTACATATGCATGGGTGAATTTATAGAAATGCGGATGCGTTATATATATGGACAAAGATATGAATACTGAAAGGAATGAATAATTAATAGTAATCATAACTTTTTTTATTAGCATACATCTGTACATACTGTGTGGAGAATACAACAAATTACAATCTCCTACCAGCACATCATTATCCAATGAAAGCAGCGGTTTAGTATTGAATCAACTGGTGGTCGCAGCAGGAAAATGTGAAATACGGTTTTATCTACGATATGTCACTCATACATATATACACATTGATTTTATATACATATATTGTGACGTTGAATGGAAAAATGCCAAAAAAATACAACAAATTAGTGGGTGACAAGGGGACACGGATGATATCCATATACACATAATAAGCACTTGGTCATTATTATTTTCTTCGGCGATTGCTTCTTATTTAATTTAAACACAATAATCGATATATGTTCATAGATATGTATATATGTATGGACATGTACATTTAAATACTTACAGATGTGTGTAATTAGATTTTATATATAGTAAATTTAAACATTTTTAAACTACATTTTTTACAATTAGATATCTACCTGAATATATGTACGTAATCTTAAATGATGATAATTTTCTATGATAAACGAATTGTGAATTTTATAAGGAGGAGGCCAGTATGGTGTCGCCGGCTTTTATCAGTACTCTTTGTGAATATTTATCTGTTTTGCTTTGTTATATTTATGTGGAAGAATATGTTTTGTATTTTTGACGAAGAGGGCTGCCAGTATCACGTTATGATTGGGTATAAGTGGTTAATAAATTATGAGCACATGTTTATACATATAAGAAGCTCTTACATATGGGGATTGAAGTTAAGGAATATTTTTCCTAATATCTCGATAATGCAAATGCTTAAGCGGAAAGTTTGACAAAAATAAAATTGTACCACATAATTTTACGTAGCAGAAGCATATTGGAATAGAAACTTCACAATATTCGAAATCAAGTCCTTATTCATTCCTACGATGTATGTACATACATGCAAGTGATATGTTACATCCGCCGATTGCCAGAAATACCTGATTTTCTTCTTAATATAGAAAAATTTGTCGTTTTTTCTTCACTTTCTATAATCAGTTCAAAATGAAGTTTATGAAGATAATTTTACGTCAAGTTCCAAGATGTGCAATACCTTCACAATACTCGAAGTATTGGTACAATCAGCGGGAAATGGCAATACTGTTTGCCATTAGATTCCACAGGCCACTGTGAATGATAATTTTTTACTCTGACATTCTTTTGTTTTGAAATTTTCTTTTATACAAAAACATATTTGTTGCCTTATAAAGTTTTTAATATATTAAATAATACAAAGTGGAGGGCAATAATGAAGAACAAGAAAAAAACGAAAACAAAGAGGACCCTCTAGATGAGGAACGTCAAGGCCTAGTGCGAGAGGTGGGAAATTTGGCTGTCTGGAGTTTATCATCATGCAAACCAGGATTTGGTGTTGAGCGATTACGCGATAATATAATGGATACCTATTGGCAATCGGATGGTCAGCTGCCGCATTTGGTCAACATACAATTTCATAGCAAGACGAAAATAAGCCAAATTTACATATACACCGATTACAAATTAGACGAAAGCTATACGCCATCCCGCATATCGATAAGAGCAGGGTCCAATTTTAATGATTTACAAGAGTTGCAGATAGTCGATTTAAATGAGCCCACTGGTTGGGTAGCTATACCCATAAAGGATGGTAGCGTTAAGTGCATTCGGACATTTATGCTTCAAATCGCCGTTATATCAAATCATCAAAATGGGCGCGATACGCATATGCGCCAAATACGCATCCATGCACCAGTCGAGGATCGTCACTATCCTTTAGAACTCTTTGGAAAGTTCAGTACAGTAAATTTTCAAAAATTTGCTACCCTGCGCTAAAATATTAGAAAATAAATTTGTAAAGACACGCAAGTGCAAGTGTTCTCTTATTTACGAAAGCCTGGTAGTGGATAACATTCGATGAAAAGAAATGAACAAGAAAAGTTGTAGATAAAATCAGGAATTTGATGATGAAGAATGAAGTAATATGTATGTATGCTAGAGAGAAACAGTTGGAGAAAATTAAAATTTATGAAAAGTAAAGAAAATTGGTATAAAAAAAATATATAAAGTAGGTAATGGTAATATGTGGTAGAACATATTAGGGAGAATTGAAAGTATTAGGAGTTGTAGCAGAAGGCGTGGTATTCAGAAAAGTTTTCTTGCAAAGAAGGAAACAATCCAAGAATGTGCTCAGATGTGGAGCAAGCTTGGCTAAGCAAGAGAAAAATTGTTCATCCTGCTCGAACATTTCCATATAACTTTGTTAAAGTAGGTATCCCGAGGAAAAACAAACAAGTGCATATAAGAAATTCTGTACTTCAATTGTATTTACGCGAGGAGACAAGTGGAGTATATTCGGTTAAAATTTTCACACCTGGCTTGGAATAAGATTTTAAACCCATTTTCTAGTTATTTGAGATTTTAACATGTTTTATTCTTAATTACAGCAGACAGGAAATTGTTGGAATCTTAGCAGGTGTCACCTGGCGATTAATTCGAATCTGTATACC
>OY776277.1:45568113-45833113 GCA_963675445.1 Linnaemya vulpina
CATGTTCAAATCCCGAACTTAAAAATTAAGTAAAGAAATAAAATGAAACAAAGAAAAGCGCATAATGAGAAAACCGCAATGCATCCCAATACGCATAACGAAGCACAATACGACAAACACCTATTTCAGAAAAAGCACAAAAAAGGAAACACGCGCGGGGAAAGTAGGTTATTATAAAGTTATTCTATAGAAAAGCTACATATGTCACAGATTTAGCAGCCGCCTATTTTGGTTTCGTTTGGGTAGCTCCTCCCTTTTTCCCACCGTAATCATGTGTATGTACATATATATGAACGGTTTTGAAACAATCCGCAAAGAACGCAATTTGCAGAAGGTGTTACGCAAATAGCGCATTTTGTAAGTTGCAGCCTATAACTTCGGCAAAGTTATAGTGCCTATATCTCTGGAGCCACTGAACCGATTTTTATGAAACTTTTACCAGGTGATAGACCTGAAGTCTAGCTACAATACTGATGGTCTTATTTTGTTTACAAGCTCATTCTAAGGTCTTTAAATTAACAATTATAAAATACCACCCATTTTACTACCTAAAAAGTAGGCGTGGCCAAAAAATTTTATTCCATATTATTCTCCATTATCTAATCTACCGACCCACAAAGTTTCATGTCACCATCTCAAAAAACAACGGAAATATAATGAAACCCGTCAGACCCTGCTTTTGCCTCGAAATTTGTGAGTGACAAAATTGTTAATTTTTTTGTGAATCACCAGGCCAACATAATCGTGCAGGAGGTGGAATTTGAAAAACACATTTTTTAAAATTGCTATAACTCGTAAACGGATGGAGATATTTGAATTATTTTTTCACCAAATAATAGGGTACAACGTTGGCTACATGGTGCAAGACTCTTGACAGTGCTGCAGGCGCGCCTTGTCAGTCGAAATTAGCCCTTTATACTTCGCAGCGCTATATCTTCTGTTCTATTCAACTGCGATTACCCAAATAACTTGTAGTAGAATCACGACGTTCTGTTCTATTGACCCTTCAAATTATATGCTGCCAGCTAAACTGGTTTGAGATTTATTCATAAAACTCTGAAGCACTTCTGCAGACAACAGTGGTTGTTAGCATGATGTTGCCACTAAACTTCAACTCTTTATATCTCTGCAACCAATTGGTATATTTCCATGAAACTTTTACTGAATCCCAGATTTGGATATGCGCTTTAACATGCATAAGCTCTTTTATATATTAACGAAACTATTTTAGAGTTGCAGAAGGTAGTGCGCAAATAGCGCTTTTTGTAAGTTGCAGCCTATAACTTCGGTTGCATGCAACGCAGTGTGTTCACTGAAGTTGTGAACGATTTGCAATATTCCCTTCTATAATCCCCGAAATTTTCATAGGTCTACCTTTAGAAGCTTCGACGTTATTCACATCCTCCTAATCGTCGTCTCTGAGCAAAATTGTCGATTTATGGCGGTTTCAGCCAAAGTTATAGCGCTTATATCTCTGTAATCATTGGCCCGATTTTGTGAAACTATTACCAGGTGATAGACCTGAAATCTAGCTATAATACGTAGGCTTCTTTGGCTGTTAACTAAACTATTTTAGAGTTGCAGAAGGTGTTACGCAAACACCGCTTTTTGTAAGTTGCAGCCTATAACTTCGGCTGCATGCAACGCAGTGTGTTCACTGAAGTTGTGAACGATTTGCAATATTCCCTTCTATAATCCCCGAAATTTTCATAGGTCTACCTTTAGAAGCTTCGACGTTATTCACATCCTCCTAATCGTCGTCTCTGAGCAAAATTGTCGATTTATGGCGGTTTCAGCCAAAGTTATAGCGCTTATATCTCTGTAATCATTGGCCCGATTTTGTGAAACTATTACCAGGTGATAGACCTGAAATCTAGCTATAATACGTAGGCTTCTTTGGCTGTTAACTAAACTATTTTAGAGTTGCAGAAGGTGTTACGCAAACAGCGCTTTTTGTAAGTTGCAGCCTATAACTTCGGCTGCATGCAACGTAGTGTGTTCACTGAAGTTGTGAACGATTTGCAATATTCCCTTCTGCAATCCCCGAAATTTTCATAGGTCTAGCTTTAGAAGCTTGGACGTTATTCACATCTTCCTAAACGTCGTCTCTGAGCAAAATTGTCGATTTATGGCGGTTTCAGCCAAAGTTATAGCGCTTATATCTCTGTAATCATCGGCCCGATTTTGTGAAACTATTACCAGGTGATAGACCTGAAATCTAGCTATAATACGTAGGCTTCTTTGGCTGTTAACTAAACTATTTTAGAGTTGCAGAAGGTGTTACGCAAACAGCGCTTTTTGTAAGTTGCAGCCTATAACTTCGGCTGCATGCAACATAGAGCGTTCAAATAAGTTGTGGACGATTCGCAATATTTCCTTCTACAAACGCCGACATTTTCATAGGTCTAGCTTTAGAAGGTACGGCGTTATTCACATCTTCCTAAACGTCATCTCTGAGCAAAATTGTCGATTTATGGCGGTTTCAGCCAAAGTTATAGCGCTTATATCTCTGTAATCATCGGCCCGATTTTGTGAAACTATTACCAGGTGATAGACCTGAAATCTAGCTATAATACGTAGGCTTCTTTGGCTGTTAACTAAACTATTTTAGAGTTGCAGAAGGTGTTACGCAAACAGCGCTTTTTGTAAGTTGCAGCCTATAACTTCGGCTGCATGCAACGCAGTGTGTTCACTGAAGTTGTGAACGATTTGCAATATTCCCTTCTACAATCCCCGAAATTTTCATAGGTCTAGCTTTAGAAGCTTGGACGTTATTCACATCTTCCTAAACGTCGTCTCTGAGCAAAATTGTCGATTTATGGCGGTTTCAGCCAAAGTTATAGTGCCTATATCTCTGGAGCCACTGAACCGATTTTTATGAAACTTTTACCAGGTGATAGACCTGAAGTCTAGCTACAATACTGATGGTCTTATTTTGTTTACAAGCTCATTCTAAGGTCTTTAAATTAACAATTATAAAATACCACCCATTTTACTACCTAAAAAGTAGGCGTGGCCAAAAAATTTTATTGCATATTATTCTCCATTATCTAACCTACCGACCCACAAAGTTTCATGTCACCATCTCAAAAAACAACGGAAATATAATGAAACCCGTCAGACCCTGCTTTTGCCTCGAAATTTGTGAGTGACAAAATTGTTAATTTTTTTGTGAATCACCAGGCCAACATAATCGTGCAGGAGGTGGAATTTGAAAAACACATTTTTTAAAATTGCTATAACTCGTAAACGGCTGGAGATATTTGAATTATTTTTTCACCAAATAATAGGGTACAACGTTGGCTACATGGTGCAAGACTCTTGACAGTGCTGCAGGCGCGCCTTGTCAGTCGAAATTAGCCCTTTATACTTCGCAGCGCTATATCTTCTGTTCTATTCAACTGCGATTACCCAAATAACTTGTAGTAGAATCACGACGTTCTGTTCTATTGACCCTTCAAATTATATGCTGCCAGCTAAACTGGTTTGAGATTTATTCATAAAACTCTGAAGCACTTCTGCAGACAACAGTGGTTGTTAGCATGATGTTGCCACTAAACTTCAACTCTTTATATCTCTGCAACCAATTGGTATATTTCCATGAAACTTTTACTGAATCCCAGATTTGGATATGCGCTTTAACATGCATAAGCTCTTTTATATATTAACGAAACTATTTTAGAGTTGCAGAAGGTAGTGCGCAAATAGCGCTTTTTGTAAGTTGCAGCCTATAACTTCGGTTGCATGCAACATAGAGCGTTTGAATAAGTTGTGGACGATTCGGAATATTTCCTTCTACAAACGCCGACATTTTCATAGGTCTAGCTTTAGAAGCTTCGACGTTATTCACATCCTCCTAATCGTCGTCTCTGAGCGAAATTGTCGATTTATGGCGGTTTCAGCCAAAGTTATAGCGCTTATATCTCTGTAATCATTGGCCCGATTTTGTGAAACTATTACCAGGTGATAGACCTGAAATCTAGCTATAATACGTAGGCTTCTTTGGCTGTTAACTAAACTATTTTAGAGTTGCAGAAGGTGTTACGCAAACTGCAATATTTCATTCTACAAACACCGAAGTTTTCTTAAGTCTAGCGTTAGAAGAATCTACGCTATTTACATATTTCTAAGCCACGTCCCTGAACGAAATTGTCGATCTCTGGCAAGATTCAGCCAAAGTTATAGCACCTATATCTCTGGAAGCATTGGCCCGATTTTGGTGAAACTATCACCAGGTGATAGATCTGAAATCCAGCAGTTGCAGAAGGTGTTACGCAAATAGCGCTTTTTGTAAGTTGCAGCCTATAACTTCGGCTGCATGCAACGCAGTGTGTTCACTTAAGTTGTGAACGATTCGCAATATTCCCTTCTACAAACCCCGAAATTTTCATAGGTCTAGCTTTAGAAGCTTCGACGTTATTCACATCTTCCTAATTTAATATTTTATTCAATTCTAAAGAAAGTTAAGCGCTAATTGAATAATTACGTAATTTCAGTTGTATATGGTTATTTGAGCTCAATAACGTATTTATATATTTATATTTGACTTACCGAAATAATTTAACAACTGAGAGACAAACAAATAGGCTGAAATTTTCTGTAATGCATATAATCGAATGGCATGCTTATGGGTTTTTAATTCTCTATAGTTCAAATAATTACATTATTTATCTAAATTTAGTATACAAAAATGGTAAAATTACTGCATTTAAATAGTTGAAACATAATTAGTTTGTTTGCACGTATTTTTATAAGCTATGAAGACACTAAATAAAAGCTGTAAAATTTGAATTCTATTAGCATAAAATAAAAACAATATGTACTTATTCATCATATTTATCAAAGTTTTATAAAACATATTTTGTATAGACATTTGTTTCATAATAGTTTGAAAAATTACTATTAATAAGGCCCTAAATGTTTAAGTAATAATTTAAAATGAATTGAGCAACATAAGATACTATTCTTTGCATGTTGACTTTAAATAAATAGTAATTAATATTTTTAAATATAATAATAATTAAAATATAATTTACATTTTAAACACACATCTTCCTTAATGTTCACATTAGTATTATGAATGTTGTAACAGAATGACTGATATTTGAGTTATATCTTTTTTCTTCGTTGCATTATAAATAACAAATATGTATAATGAATAACATTCACATTAAATATAGATGAAATTTTGCGCTTTTAAATTTTGACTGCATATATTTAATCCGAATTAGTTATGGAAGAACGTTGAGATTCTAAAGTATTAGAATCATTGCGATTTCGTAACATACGTGGTTGACTGGAAGTGAAATTTGAAAAATCCTTCATAACGTCTTTATAGGTTTCATCTTCTCCATTGCCTTCATCATTCAGGCCAATTTCATCATTCAAACGAGTTAAACGTAATCTAGAAATTATCAAAAACATTATATATATATATATATATATATATATATATTAAATAATCTTTTTACTTTAAGAGCCATTGTAACAATATCATGATAGTTAAACTAGAATATTAAAGAAGTTGAAGTTGTAATAAGGGCCAGAAGTGTAGCAGAATAGATTTTGCTCACATTATATTGAACTATGAATTTTAAGAAAACGCCTACAGAATGACGAATATTATGACAAAGTAGTATAGGGTAAGGATCGGATCCCATTCACAAGACTTGTTGAAAACTACTTTACAAAACATAATTGGAATATTTAGTACAGGCATTTCGTAAGAAAAAAGCTAAGATATTTTTAAGTGTACAAATATGCTATCAAACTGCAAAAGTTCACAAAAAAAAGTTATGCAATTTATGTAAAATATCTATTTACTAACGCCTATAAGTCAAAGAAAACATATAAACTAAAAACAAAAGATATGATTAATTTTAGGAGCGTTGAATAAAGTCTTCTCTAGCTCAGCATGCTTATAAGAGCTCTGTTTATAAAAATCTCAAGAAAAAAAATTCTAAAGTATCTCGTATTGAATTGTCAAAAGAATATATAGGCGTCGATGTCGATAGCTTTCGTATAATAGCAAAAATAATATTTGAAATTAAAACAAAATTGTAGAAGTACAGAATTTTAGAATTAGTTTTTGTTTAACATGTTCTTTGTGCGAATCATCAACTGACTGCGAGAACATGCGATAATAAATTTTTAGTTTTAAGACACTACTATCTAAATAATATTCTGCACAAATATGCCCCGAAAATAACTTTTTCGAATTCCATCACAGTGTCAATAACAATAAATAAAATCAATTTTGTGGCATACTTACAAGGTTACAATGTCAGCATTTCGCTGATCAACAGCAATATCTAGTGGTTTTTTCCCATTATTGGCTTCGATGTCATATTTGGCTTTATGTTTAAGCAATAGATATACTTGAGCTATGAAACCTTTCTCAGTAGATATGTGTAAAGCACTATAACCTAAGTCATCTACACAATCAATGGGAACTCCATTCAATAGCAGATATTCACAAGCCATAACAGAACCCTAGAAGAGTATGATTAAATTTAAAATTTTATTTAGCTATTTATTTCCAACTTTCTCTGATATCTTAAATTTAATTGTTACTGTTGATAACTTAGTGTAACATACAAAAAAATTCATTCGCGGGTTTGAACTTGAGCCTAAATAATAACTCCTAATAATAATCCTAGAAGTTCAAATAATTAAATGAAGAAGCATGTTAACTAAATGAAAATTTCATTGCACGAAAGTAAATAACAAAAATGTGAGTTAATATTCCTACTGACTACCTTGAAAAGAGCAAATATTAAACAAAGACAGCTGCATTATTATAAATTTTATTTATTATAAATATTACAAATATTCCACAATTTTTTATTTCATAAACGAAAATCGAGTTTTATAGAAATGAAAAAGTACGTATTTTCAGACTCGTGGGATTTAACTTGAGCCTAAATAAAGATTCTTAGCTTAAAGGTACTTTCATACTTAGGAAATATTTGTCCGAAAATTCGTAACCACTGAATACTAATGGAAAAACTTATACTTCAGACAAGTGTTTATTGAGTTAAACTGTTTCCAATAATATTAGATTTAATAACACTCTCTTAGTTATGTGTGAAACTGTTGTTCTTTATAAACAGATACTTGTTAATCAAAATATTTGTTATTGATGTTTAGTGGTTATGCGTTCTGGGGGAAATATTTGATAAGGTAAACGTACCTCAATGACTATGCAAATTTGTCTGATACAATACGTGGTTTATTTAACCCTGACACACACCTAAATGCTACTCTTCCCGTTCATGTGAAATAAAAACATTTGCGGCCTATCGCACGCTGTCATCGCAATATCGTTCTATCGCATATTAAAATTTAAACTAAAACAACATCTAAAATCTGAACAATATGGAATTTCTTAATAGCTATTTTGTAATATATAAGTTCGATACGTTACGTTATATATATATATATATATATATATATATATATATATATATATATATATATATATATATATATATATATATGTTTTCCTGCACATTTTCGTATTTTATAATTTATACATCAGATATATAATTTGGTTTTGATTTGTAATAGACTTGCTTTTACTATGAAATATGGTAATCACTGCCTTTAGAATGGCGAATCATTACGATATAAAAAGCAAATGATTTTTATATTTGTTAATATAGAAAGTTTGACCTACCGATAATACCGCCTGATGTAAGTAAGTACGATTATGATCTTCCAAATTTCGCCAGTTCTTGTCGGCACCTAAAGCAAATGCCATACACATAACTGGCAAATTGTGTACAGCTGATGCCTGATACAACATGAGATTCGCATTTAGTTTTGAGAAGGGCACTTCATGTAAAACTTCTGGTTCATTTTCACCTTCGGTCGATTCTTGATCTGATCCCAAGATACAGGGTGTTTCATAAGATTCCAATCCTAACTCATCGCCTACTATTAACAGATCTTCACGTGAAATGCTTAAAGACATAGAAGGTATATTTATCGATTCGTCATCATCGTCATCCTCGTCATCATCTATGACGGGATCATCAGAAGATTTTGAACTTGATCGGTGACGTTTACGTTCACGATGTCGACGACGTCTGAATTTCTTTACAGCCCATTTACGTGGTGCTCCCAGAGATAATGTTGCTCTTTTACCCATTTCACCGCTATCAATTGATAATACTTCGGCCGTTTCACTAGATAAGTAATCAGTTGGTTTAGGCATACCACATACAAAACGTTTCTCAACATATTTCGCTTTGATCCATGCTTCTCTTACGGATATTTCACAATTCTCCGTAGCCGGCTTTAGTTCACAATTTTCACCTATCCGTGATTCATAGATCCGATTTAGCACGGCATTACCTAATTCCATCATTACTTTTACATTTTCGGTTTCCCAAGCATCCAAAGTCAGAGAACGTACTTTACTATAATGTACACCTAAACTCCGATGAACACCTGAGCACTCAATACACAAAGTGATGCCTAAATTAATGGAAGCCCATCGAGGGTCAGAGCCGCGACAATCACAACATTGTGCGTTACCAGGAATTTTAAGGAATTGTTCCCAGTGTCTGAAAGTAAAATTAGAAACAGATGTATATATATATATATATATATATATATATATATATATTATATTAAAAGTGTGCATAATTTTACAATATTTGTATACCCCTTTAACAGGAGTTAAAGAAATCCTTTGGCTGGGACAACAACAATTTGAACTAAAAACTTTTTTAACTATTTACTTGCTTCGAAATATTTATTATTTCCACAGCAAAACAAATCAAAATTGCATTATTTCACTTTCACCAAAGTTTAGTGTTACATATTTGCAGTTTTCGTGTGAACATGTTTTAAAAAGAACATTCTGTTCTTTTAATGTCGCATATATTTTTTAGAAATGATTACAAAAGATGGCTAAATCTCTACTCTAAATCTCTACTCTTACTCGTTACTTTGCAAGTAGGTTAGCTTCCCAATCAGTTATAGACGATTCCTCAATTCTGTATGTTCTATTATTATATTAACTAACTTCTAAAGGGTTGGCCTACTTAAACTCACAATTTCTTGTCTTATCGTTATTCATATTGGAATAAGACTTGTAGCAAATTAGAACATTATTTTTTGGAAAAGAATTTTTGTTTAGTAAAAACTACGAATGTAACCGATACCGGTGCCGCTACATCAGCGATACTTCAGTTTTGCCGATATATCGATATAGATGATATTTTACTATCCTTTTTTTGCACAAACAACTAATTTTTTACATTAGAGAAATAACATATTATAATATCTTATAAATATATATTTTTGAATATATCAAAAATTTAACAGTTTTGAACTTTTGTTAGAAATTGAGAATTTTTATAGCATCTTGCTTTATCTAAGAACTTCGTGTGGAGTTATGTACATGTGCATTTGAGCGATTATATCAATTTGGTATATTAAATTATTTTGGGGTTTCATTGTAATATAATTAACTGTTAAATTTTAACATGGATTCTTATTGATATCAATTTTAAATGATAATCATTTTTTAATCTGTGATTTTATGTAATGAAAATATTGCTTAATAGTACTTGAGCTTCAGTTCTGTAACGGCATCGATATTGCCGATACTTCTATTTGAGTATCGGTGTCGTATCGGCAAGAAGCGCATCGTTTCGCTCCCGAAAAAAACGCAGTTAAAAGTACTGAAAGACAAATTGCATTTAAAAGTCGTTGATATCTAGAACTAATTTCCGAAGGTTAGCATCTGAATTCTTAAGAATTATTTTTATTTTTAAACATAATAGGTATATTTCAAATATTGCCAGAGATTTTATATCATTTTAATTGCAGCCCAAACGATTTTCTTTCAGACAGCATATACATATATAAATGAATCAAAAATAACCAACAATAACAAACATTACTTACACTTTTCTTTTGGCGTTTAAAGGATTTGCATGCAATGACGACTGTGGCCTGGAATGTTGTGAATCATGCTGTATAGCTGCACCAATACTTTTTTGTAATGCTGAAATCCACATAGATAACATATCAGCTGAGTCAGCTTGTAAAATATGAGACCTTTTAAAGAAAATTTCCAAAGTATACATTAGACTAATGAAATATATGTAAAATTATACCCTAATTTGTGTAAATCACTTTGCGATAGTGAGAATTATATGCACACAAGAACAAAATTTCAAATATTTTTACTCCCTTTAACTCAATTTGTTTGTTCAGTCAAGAAATTGTGTACAAAACAAGCACACATTGCTACATTCTTTAAAATTTAGTTATCGTTTTCCGCTAAATTTCACTAAAGAAAAGTGATTCACAAAGTTAAGAACTTAATATTTTTTTAATTTAAAATTTACTAGTTTGCTGTGAGCTAAGAATGTCTGGAAGCACGATATTATCAGTAGATTTCATTAAAAATTATGTTTGTCAAGTTACAAAAACAGGCGTAGACAATTTTTGAGAATGTTAATTATTAATTTTAACAGCCAATGAAATACAGGCACACAGACATGCTTAAGTCGCAATAAATACAGCAATTTCCTTTCCAAATCTTCTTAATCTACTTACTTTGTTGGCGATATAACTTCGAAACAAAACCGTCGATCACCATCGTTAACTGGTCTTACAGTGCAAATGCGTAAATCTTCTTCCATCACTGAAAATGAGTCCTCGTTGCTACGTTTTCTGCAATTCGAATCCAAATCACTTCAGAGCGTTACACAACAACAACACAAGACATTTTTCAATTCAACAAAGCAAAAAACATACAAAACAATATTTTTTTTTCGTAAATAGCAACAAAAGATTAATTGAGAAGACGCAAAGTAAGTGTAATATGGACAAATAGTAAGTTACATACAATTGTTACACAACATGAACAGAAACAAAATGAACACAAGATATGAAAAAGAAGAAAAAATAAAATTAAGAATTATTGAAAATAATAGCATAACTAAATTTAAAATTTGGAAATATACATAATTATGTACATACATACTATATACTACAAATGTACCATTATATTATGAATTAACAAATTAAATTATACAGTTAAACATGCTGTGTTTATAATAGAGAAAACCAGATAGACTATTCATTACTTGGCTATTCTTTGTGAAATTAAAAAAAAATCAAATTGCTGTGTTTGTAATCTAATAGATTATCGAATAAGATTAAATTATTTGAACCTACCTGTACACAAGTTGATTATCACTTAAGTAGAACCATCGTCGGCACCAAGTTTTGAACCCTTTGGATTTCTTTTTGAATAAATATCCTTCAATTTTATTCGAAGTACTATTTGTATTTGTTTCACAAAAGCTATTTACACTCAAATGGCGATTTTGCATGGCCTTCTCTAATTGTTGATATTCACCGCGCAGTGTGGTTAAGTCTTCAGTAATGCTCTTAAAAAATACATCAAAATCGTTGCACAGATCGAAACCTTGGTGATAATACGTTACACAAGCTTGATAGTAGTCCAGTAACTGAAATAGATTAAAATAAATATGATAGCTTTAAACCAACAATAGATATTTAATTTAAAAAGCGCCGAGTTCTGTATATCCGCTATCGAAATTTGCAAACGGTTGCGCCAATATGTAGCACACGACATACAGTATTGGTTTTAACTAAAGGCTTCCTTGCATGAGATGCTTCGATAATGTGTATTTTAAAGGTTACGCAAAATGTTCAACAAATCACGTAATTCGCCGCCTTTAGACCTTTTTGCAAACTAATAATTATGGCTAGAGATACCATCGGATATGTTCGGAAAGGATATACTACTGCAACTAATCTAAAGGCGGTCATTTAAATGATATAATGGCAAGATTCAACAACAGTTTCATCCAAATCAAATCTTCATGAGCGTGTTATTTAGGTTTACTTTTGAATGGATAGTTTTGTATATTGTGAAGTTTTCAGTTAGGTTTTTATGTATAATTATAGCAGATTGCAAATAAAATATAACATTGAAAAGATAAAATAAATTTATTTCCAATGTTGTATGAAACTTCTTTGATATTTACGTCTTTTTCACAATGTCAAAACCTACCGTTCGTTCGTATAAACAACGTGTAAAACAAAAACAAATATTATCTGTGAAGCGAACAATAGCATGGGATATTATGAAACAGGCGATTCAAATTGTATGCTTTATAAATCTTGTTTCATTGGCTGGAGTCCCCAAAACACTAATAATATTTTTAAAATATGGAGCAATTAACGACAAAAAAAAACTTAAGCGAAATGCTCTTCGGAAATCGATTATTTACGATAATTTGGATCATTTGGCAAAGTATCAAAGTCGTGTCAAATACTGTTGCAGAAATTCTAGCTTATGTGTATTTTTTTTTCTGTATTTTTTTAAATAATTTTCTTATATTAACTAGTTTTCCAAAACATCAACAATATCTAGTGTTGTATTAACCGTAGCAAATATTACATTGCCTTATAACGAATTCACTAAAACTACTAACATTTAAGTTAGCTACAATCTCAAAGCTCTATTTTGAATTGAGTCAAGAATACTTAACAAATCGTCTGTAATATTTGATTTTTGTCGCTTAAGCTTTTTTTGGCAGTTGTGGGATGCTATATAAATTAATTAAGAAAATACTAATCTATATAAATACACACTCGTACTCGTACAATGGTGAATGTTAAACAAAACACAAAATCATGCAAGTAATAATATTTTATTATTATAATTATTTTGTGTTGTTAAGAAATGAGAATATTTTAATAAAAACAGTTTCGAAATAAGCACAACTCAAACTCTGGACAATGCATGTTTGTATATAATGGATAATTTTAAGTACAATGGGGAATACAATTAAAAAATTCCAGTGTTATTAATCATGCTTTGCTTTTGCAAAATATGACGCTTCGATAAACAGACGGTAGTAAATAGAAAAAATGACTGCGGAGAACAAAATAGTACGTACGAATGCATTTCTAAACAAAAAAAAAACGTAAACAAATTTTCAATATTTATAAATTTTATGTTAATGACTATACAAAATATTTTCTCAATTGTCCGCATTTTAGGTCATCTGATATTATTTAAAAATTTTACAACTGGATACAAAAACAATTATTTTGCTGTATGCATATACATATATAAAATATGTGTGCATGCAAATAGTATAGCGACTCTAACAGTTGTGAAATGTAGGATATTTAAATCAAGATGTGTTTCGTCTAGAACTGTATTAATATTTTTTCCTCAGATCCAGGACCCAAATTACAGCATTCGATATCGATCGAAATTTCAATACAATTAAAATAGGAATTTCGATAGATATCGAATGCCGTAATTCGCCCGCAGGAGCATTTTGCAGTGGATTTTATTCAACAACTTAAAATTTTCTATCGATATCAAAACAGAAAAAATAAGTTAAGGGGTCAACTAAGTACATGGTATGTTCACCGGCTTTGACTGCTCCAACTGTTTCCTTTAGGGTTATTAAGAAAAAAACCTAGGACCATCTAGCAATTAAAAAAACAATGTACGCGAAGAAATCAATAACATAACACCTGGAGTTGCAGTAGTAAATGAATATTATGAACACAACTGCGTTCCCATTAACAGTATCGGTTTGATATTTTGAGTAAGAATGCAACCCATAGCGATATATCAGCGATGTTTTGAATTTTACAATACATACATCGGGTAATAAATAAAATAATATTGCACCTTAAAATGTACAGTTCAATCATCTTCGTAATTTTTTAAGCAGTCTGATACCAATCGATCGTAGCCAACGTGCAGAAATTGATAATACATAACATTTACATAACATTTTTAATGCCATCGGAAAGCATTGGAAATACAGCAATGAACAGTTAAATGGGCATCGATTTCAAAGTTAAATACAATATTTCGCCTATTGACTGACACTTTTAATAAGAATACCTTCGGAAATAGATAGACGAATTAATATAATAGTTAAAACTATATGATCTATTTAACCACGTAAGAGTCATTAACATTAGATCATAAATATCCGAGTGACAAAATAGAAATCTGCAACAGGAGATCTCCAAATATTGAATTTAAGAACTACAATTTTAGTGCTCATACACCGGAAGGTATTTCACAGTTGTGGTTTTTAACTGTTCTAATATACATGCAACATATTTGTTTATACATATTTGTAACGTAAATATATAAATATATACACAAACAATTGTAAGTACTTACTGTAGACAATATTGAAGGTACTTTGCGGGACTGAACAAGAGTGATGTAGTTAACATAGTCTAAAGCTGTATGATGAAAGCAGGATTTGGAAGCAGATAATATATTGGCGGCTTCTTGTACTTCCTGTGTGCGATTTTTACTTGCCTGCAATGGAAATATAAATTTAAAAACAACTTAATATGCATGTAATATGTAAACATAGAGAAAACAATGCCATGGACTTTCATAAAAATCCGGTTGTATTATTATGGCACTAATCTGACACTGATTTATTGAAAAATTTGTCCGACTCTTTGAAGTCAAGCTTCAGGATTATCGAACTTCTCAAATTTATCTACAATATATTGATCGATGCTGAAATTCGTTGACTGTTTTACTTTAAGAATTATTCTTAATCTTTTTATGACTATCATGACAAAATTTTATTTTCAATATTAATATTTTATTTTTGATCTAGAAGCTATAAAATTTTATATTAATGTTTTCAGTTCTAATGTTAATTAATATTGGCGTTAGTAACAAATAATTTCTAATTTGTTGGAGTAAATTATTTTTGAAAATATTGGGCATTTTAAAACAGTATATGTCTTATGAGTTCAGGAAAATTAATTGTCTTACAAAAAAAATATTTGAATTTTACCTCATATATAAACGGTTCGTCTCAAACTAGTCCCACTATCAGTGCCACAATCTCAATGGGCTTTAAAAACATCTAAAAGTTTCACTTTTTTAATTACGTCTCTAATCTATATATAGGGTTCATTTTCGACATTTAAGTAAATAAAACTTAAACAATTTCAATTTTACTTACTTGGGCATTTTTAATTAAGGCATTATCGTAACCTTCGGAAACTTTAAGAAAATGTCCTTTGTAATCTTTAACTTGGTTGATGTCTTCTTTAACAAACACGGAGAGATTTTTTAAAACCGTACGACTGGCTTGATCCAACAAAATGGTGTGAAATTTATTCATCTCCTATAATATTATTTATTTGTTTTTTGAAATATATAACGATAAGGCATTAATAAATTATAATAATCAACTATTACTTATTTATGTGGGTACGCAGTTTGTAGATGCATAAATACGTACTTTTAATGTGTAATAAAAATAACAGTTGAAAATTAAAGAACTTTTTCATTTTATTTTTTCTATTATCAACAAACCTGAAAGCAGTGTATCAGTTTTCCTAAAGCGTTGTGAGCATTTTTATTATCAGCAAAATGTTGTTGCAGATCCCAAAGGGACATTGCAAAAGCACTATATAATACAAGAGGAAAAGATTTCAATATAATAAATATAATTTATTGAAAATCAATAAGTAAATTAGATTTTTACACGTATTACAGCTATTATATATTTTTAATTTTCGTGCCAATAAATTCGGTTACATTTTATACGGCATCAAATATTACAAAAATTATAGTTCGTTTTATTTTAATGGAGTTTCTTCCTTTCGAGTACTAATACTCAGAATAGAAGATTTCGGTGATTACTATGATACTAAAGTCCGGCACATACAATTGTCTGATAAAGCAAAGTTTACCAGAAATAGCTTAACGAAGACATAACATAAAGTAGAAATAAATAATAATTACCTTTGATTTTTTACATATTCTTTGCCTGAATCAACTGCTATATTACAAAGTTTTAAAATTTTTTCTATTCGTTGTTCCAAATGCTCAATATCTGTTTCCTCCTTTGAGATGAATTGTCTGGAAGTAAACAAAATGAAGTAATAAAGAAACATTAAATTGTATCATAATAATAATCTTTTAATAGAATTGTTTATCAATAAGTACGGAATGCATTTGCATATAAGCGAAACAGACGGTGAAAAATTATTCTTGTTAAACTTTTAGCTTTTGAATAAATTTATATGAATAGGAACAAAGAGAGACAAGAACATGCATACTCTTTTCAATTGATTTTCAATAATATAATATAATAGGGTTTACTTAACAAGTTATATGTACTAGTTAAGAGTGAGTATCTAATCAATTGATCGGTTAATCAATAATTTCACACATACACGTTATTTGAGTTTATCGCAATTAATAGCATTATTGAGCTCAATTTTAAATAAAACGGTATTTTAAATAAAAAATTGTTTGAAATGCCATTTCAGATATGTATGTATAGAGATTTTACAATAATATTTTGGCAAAATTCTGAACCACAATGTTATTTTTAAAAATCCATTTTAATTATTATGGTTATTTGGAGAATTAAATTTCTTAATTAATCAAGTAAGATTGAAATCAGGTATTTTATCAATTTATATTTATCGACCAAACTAAAAGTTGAATAATAATTTGATGAAGCTAAGTGACCTTCAAAATAAATTATCTTACTAATAAAGTTGAAATTCATGCACTTTCCATACATACAGACATATGTATATTTATATAGTACTTCTACAGAAATGTTTCGAACAAAACAGTAGTCGTATACCTAAAGATTGATTTCAATATAAAAAATGTTTTGAATGAAGTATTTCTTTTCGGTTGTAAATAAATACTACGTTCTCGTACACATTGTGCTTGTTAATATATTTGCATCTATTATTATATTTTTAGAAAAAGCAATAATATTTTTTTTTAATTTACGCCAATATTTCTTTTTAGAGTTTATGAATAAATGAGATGATAAACTCTGAAAAATAAGAGGTTTAGTTATAGGGGAAAAATTAAGAAGAGTAATTAAAAAAAATTGTGCGTGATTTAATTAATAACTTTTGTAAAGACACTTTTTGTTTGTATATGTTAAATTGAAAGCAAAAACATTTTATTTCAAATTACATATCCCTGAAGAAGGTACACAAAGAAGTGGCGAAATATTGGAATAAAAACGTAAGTTATATAAAAAAAAATTATAGACCTTTTGCTTAAATAAACCTAATAAATTAATAAAAAAAGAAAAAAAAATATCGTTCAAAGTTAAACATTCCTAAATGAACAAATAGAAAAATGGGATAATACCAGTTTTTGGGCAATCTTTTCTATATATGTCGATCAGTCTGTTGTTATTGTTTGAACTATACAACATTTAATCTATAATTTTTCTTTTGTAATATATCATGCATATAGAACAAGAACAAATAATTATATATGCAATTTAAGCAAACTGTGAAGTAATTTGAAAAGCTTTGCGATTTTATTATTTGTTTATTTATTATTTCGCGCGAATAGTTGTTTTTTCAGCATCAAACAAATATTAGAAGAATCAGGTACTTAAAGTTTGCTAAAATTAAAAATTTCCCAAAGGTTTTCGTATGAACTTTGTGTAATCGAAATAAAATCTCGATATAAAATATCCATAACATAATTAAAGAGTTTATGTAATGAAAGCAAAAGCCATCCGAACTCAAAAAGTGGGTTTGTGTTTCCCATTCATTATCATCAGAACATTCCGTTAAAACATCTAAAATTTCTTTAAATTAGTTATTGATTTAAACGATAATTTCGATATTTTTGTTGAATTTCTTATCGTAACATCATCATAAGCCACAATAATTTTTAACACCTTAATACAATAGCTACGTTCGATGGCATCGGTTATGTTGCCTATCGTTTATAGAAACAGTGGACGCGACGTTGTTCAACGACGGGTATACTATAAGTTATCGTAAAACAGTTTTTAAAATAGTGTTCAGCATAATTTCATGAAAGGCTTATTTTTGCTTTAAAGTGGTATCAAATATAAGATTAAGCTTAAACTGTTAGTCAGACTTAACCTCAAGTCTGACAAAATGTAAAATTACTTTTATTTTGAAAATTTGTCTTAAATTCAAAATTTATTAATTAAAAGTAGAATATTTACTACCTAGTTGGAAATTAACTATTTCACCAATGAAACAATTATTCTTATATTAATTTATAGGTATTATTATTCGAGCTTTACAGAGTACGATTTCCAAAATGCTAATTACTGACAAATTCTGAAGTAAGGTAGTTATAGTGTAATACGATTTGGAATTGTTTGTAAGTAGCATCAAAATGCTAAAAGATTTTCTTTCACATCGCATTACAAAATAAGCCTACAGATAATAATTTCAAATCCCTAACATTGCCGCAGAAACTTACAAGAAATGGTACAACTTTCTCTAATACGAATGAAATTTTCGGACCGAATTCCAAAATTTTTATTTTTTATTTTGAACACCGTATTCTTGAGTTTCTGGATTGGCTTGTCCGCCAAGTTTACTATTTAAGCATTAACATTTTTTTCTGACAAGAAAAAAAATTAAAGAAGATATATACATATGTATGTCATTATCCGTTTTGTGGATTTGTTACCAAGTATAGAACTTTTTTCTGTGATTGTCGATAACGAATTCCAGAAAATCTTTAACACATTTGTTTGGAGAAAAGTTCTTTTTTTGCTAGAGATTATGAGGGATAACATATCGCGCAGTCTGTTTTTAGTTAAATGCTAATAATCGGCACAATTTATATGAATAACATTTTGGCATTATGCTATTGTGCAATACTAAAGATGTTGTTGAAAGTTAAAGTCTTTTCGGATCAGAATCTTTTAGCACCACTTGCATCATATTTAATACGAATGCTTATGGTCAGGAATCCATATAAAGAGGGTATTCAATGAAATAACTGATGAATCAGACGATTTTGATGATGAAGTTTTTAAAATGCTTAACATTGATATTAGTTTTCGTTTTGAGTATGTTTTTAGATATTTTTAACTCAAAAGTACATATCAAAATATTCAATATAATTAATTTACATCAATATACTATGTATATACATATTTTTTCTTGGCATCCATGATTTTATTTTTTGGATTAGATTATGTCTATCTTGGGTACTCAAATGATCGAGGCTGTATGTGTTAATATATACGTACATGCACATATATATATAAATAATCTTATAACTTCTTGTTTTTTCATCAATGTATTTAACAAGTTACAATGCTGCTGATAACTAAATGATGAATAATCCACAACTACATTAACATTCTATATGAAAATCTTAAGTAAATTAGTTCTTCGTAAAAATGTCTAAACAAAAAGATGTTTCAGAAAACATGCGAATAAAATTATGAAAGAGTGAAAGATACTTAAAACAATTTTATTTTGCATATAAAATATTATGATATATGTATATGGATCTGATATATATAAAAATGTGTCTTAAACATTTAATATTATTCAAAATCAAAAGTTATTTTTACATATACATACATACATAAATCAGTATTTTTCGAACGACTTTTCACTTTTAAATCGAAAGCCATATTAGGTTACATTTTTTAAAGAATTTAACATTATAAACGAAAGGAGCAACGAAATTTAAAATGAACACTATCCCTATACTAAATACATGGTATACTACTCTGTAATAGTTTCCTTTTATAATCAGTTCAGTCGACTACGGTGTTATATAGAACATCTCATATATTATACATATATTATATATATTGGAACCCACTGTTATGCTACTCAAGCTATAGCGTTGTGGATTACTAAGGATACGTTTTTCTAATGCTACCTGCAAAAGAGAAAATATACTCACATTTGTGGATAATATAATATTACTTTATATACGAAGATAACTAAGAGCTTCCAAAATATTTTCTTTTCTTATATAGATTAAACACTTTTATAATGAGCTTCATAAGGCGTTATAGATTTAGTAGTTTCCAAACAGTCCGCCTGACAACGCTGTTAACCTTTAAATATCTTATCTAAATTGACATTTAATTAGTGAAAGCTTTACGATTTAAGAATAAGGATCTTGTAAGATACGAGCTTATAAGTAGTTAAAATTTATAACTCTCAGTAATCTGCTCTAACGTGCACACTTTCCGAGCATTAACGAATTGAAAATTTTGAGAGTATATAATTGATACTACGCCTTTTTAACAATTGAAACTATCTAACAAACAAAGCAACAGGCTTTGACAGCTGATTTCTCGCATCTCATTTTCTATCCGGTCGGAAATTTGTCGGGGAGTTTATACGTGATTGAAACTGAGTGCGCATAGGGACTATTTTTATGGACTTGCTATAGTTAATACCACTTTTTCATTCTAAATATATAAACATGTTGTGCAATTTTTCGCTGAAGAAGTTTTCTCTGAATAAAGAAAGCAAAATAATTTTGACTTGTTTGAAGTAGTTGGCTATGACAAATGATTGTTTTTTCACATAAGCAAGAAATAGAAGCGATATTCCGCAGCTTAATACAACAGCCAATTAATTTTCTTAATAATGCCAAATTTTAATTTCCTGTCTCTTCTGAACACAGAATTTTTTGAGTTTATACAGTATTGTTGAATGAGTTTTGATTTCTAAATGAATTTTATCAAATGTTAAGTGCCCAATAGAGTTCTACTTTATGTATAATAAATTTGGTAAAATTTTCAGTACTTAAATTTGAATTTTCGTACATAATGACAAACCTCAAGCATTATGCTGAAATCATAGTGTATCTTTTATTTATCTTTACTTTTGAACCCGAAAAATATATAACCTAAAAGTAACCACATTTACTGCATATATTATAATGGATTTTACGTAATAGAATTCGTTACATTCAAGTAGCTCTAATGTATGCTTTAAAATAAATCTGGAATAGTCTGCAATGTAAACAATTTATTCTACAATATTTAAATGAATTAGAGTAGAAGACATACAACATTTTACGATAGTTTTTGTAAAACATGGAAGAGAGTATGCTGGCTTACTAGCAAATTTTTCTTTTGTTCTTAAAGAGCTTTATTCATATCTTTTAAAACATGCTAATAATCTTGCTTTGCATATTAGAAATTTGTGTGTCAAATCTTAATTGTAATCAAGATAATTATGAAAAAGATTATGATGAACGGTAGGGTACACCTAGGCAGACATTAAGTAACATTTGCATTTTATATTGAGTTATTTCCTATTATTAAACAATTATTTTTTACTAAATGAGTCATTAAAATCTTTGATGGATATCGATTGCTTTATGCACAAGTATATAAGCTGAACTTATATACGCAACGTCAGTATATTTGTGGAATCAACTTATCATAAGTATCTCTGTTTTAGGGACTGTTAGCAATTATTCTCTACAAATCTTTCTTATTGCCTCAGACTTATTGCCCTTTAAGAACCTCTGAAAAATACGCTTTCAACATATGTAATATATATATATATATATATATATATATATATATATATATATATATATATATATATATGGGTATACACATGTTTGGAATTTAGTGTACTAATAACGATTTTGCGTGTGATTTATAACAACAGTTTCTATTGCGATCAATAAAAAAAATTATATATACATAAGTAGTTTCGTTATGTTTTCCACGTTCTCATCTAAAGCGATAATTGTTTGAGTTATTCGTTTTTATACTTGATAGGAAGGGTACGTATGTATGAACTAGAACTAATGACGGCGCATTTACATATGAATGAAAATTATACTCACATACTATGTATAATTTTCTAAGTACGCAAAAATATTTAGTTCAACAGTAGAAGAAAACTGAGACTGATTTCCGAAACTGCATTTATTTTGTATTCGAACAAAGTGAAGTGTTTCCCGATTCGGTAGTACAAAATATTTACTATGCGTGATATACGTCCTTTAGAAATATTGCAAAAATTGCGCATTCGCTTCAAAGCTATATATGCCGACATAAAAATAGTACTGAGTAAGATAGCTTCAATTTAAAATCTTCAAAGACAACTTTATTATTATTTTTTAATAATCCGTAGTAATTAATAGTAAATATTAAATATCTACCTTCTTTAGCGTGTGAAAGGTATATATACATATGTTTATATATCCACATATGTATGCCTCTTACTCTTAGCAGATTATAAACATACTTTGGAAAACATATTAAAATGTTTCTAACAAGAAACCAAATATTTGGTATCTTTCTTATCTTCATACAAAGTACATACATTTTTAAAGCACTTTACATATAATACACAAATTATTATATGCACAGAAGATGCAATATAAATATGTGCATTCCTATAAAAAATTTCAGCAAAACGATTATTGAAGGAAAATATAGGGGCGTTGCTATTGAATTTCTGTCTACTAAAATAGGCTACATGCATCTAGAAGTTTGCAATTAATTAAATTATTTTGATTATTCATCACATCAACAAAATTCCTCGTGGTAATTAATATTTACAATGTTCTTCAATAAAAGTTGTTTCAGAGCTTTGCTCTTTCGATTTTTTCTGCCTTACCTAAATTTTGGAGAATCCTTAAGGCATTCCTCAAACTCAATTGTGGTTTTCATATTTCCGGAGCCTTTTATTCAGCAGAGAATATTTGTTTATAGTTTTAATGTAGATACTTTTTATACAACGTTAAATTAATGCACCATTAACAAAAAGCGAATTCCTTAACATGTAATACTTTTACCATGGGTAAGTAACACTTTCAGCTGTTGCGCTTAAATATCCTATCACTTCTTTATTTCTTTTGTATCCTTTTTTTATTATAATGCTTTTTGATTTCAACTTTTATTTCCAAGCCTTCGCTTTAATTTACTATTCGTGTTTTAACACGTATTTCATTAGACCTATCTATTATCTTCAACAAATTTCTCTATTTCTTAACAGCACAATATATTTTAAACGCAATTTTAAAAACAATTAATATTATTTTTATTACACATTGTTTATTAATATTACTCCTTTCTTATTGTATATAATATAAAATTGCTGACTTTTGCACAAAAAACTACAGTGGTAATTAAGAAATAAACAGCAACTATCCAAATAAGCGGACAACGTACTCACTTTCTCCACCACAGTTGCTTAGATTAGTAGCAGTAAGTGAAAATACAATAAAATACAGAGCAAAATTCACAATTGTACAATTAACGTTTTGCTTTTTGATATTATGTTATGAGGTTTACTTTATTTGACGACATATATATATATATATATATATATATATATATATGAGCACAAGACTACGGAGACTTATATAGCGAGCTCGAATCCTAACCTAATCATGATATGATATCAAATTAGTTCGAGCTTGTCGTATTTATTGCCGGCTTGCCTGTGACCAAGGCACATAAGTATATATATATATATATATATATATATATATATATATATGTATATATATATATATATATATATATATATATATATACATATGTATAAAATATATATATATATATATATATATATATATATGTATATATGTATATAGATGTATATATATATATATATATATATATATATATGTATATATGTATATAGATGTATATATATATATATATATATATATATATATATATATATATATAAATATATATATATATATATTATATTTTTCAAGCCAGGCTTATGAAATCATACAAATTATATTGTACTGGAGCAGTGTCAAACCGAAAAGTAATTTATGCCTTTATACTGAACCATGGTATGGAACTGATAGGTCCAGTACTATAGCTAATGAACAACAACTACAACAAGCTGATGCTACAGAAATTATATGTTTCTTGGTAGTTCACGAAACGTAACGATATTTAACAGGCCATGTCGCAATAATTTATGAGTTGACGGTTGAAGAGTACATGGTGCATTTTTACATCATTGCAATTAATTACAAAGAATGCGATTACTGGTACGAAATTCATGGGCGAACAGACGTAGTTTGTTAGTAGGTCCCGTTCTATACTACCTACTCCACAAAGCCTTTACTAACAGTTTTCGTCCTAGCGTACGACGTGGCCGCAGGAATGAAACAAACGTGAAGCAGCTTTGCAAATGCGTTATAATGTTGTTTTTATATAAATCCGAATTGAATGTAACACAAGAAAAGTGTGTTGCTGAAACAAACATTTGGAAGGTTGGATGGCAATTATAAAATCAGCTGGGTTAACAGCATGTCTTTTGATCATTGCCAGCAGCTTCACAATTTACAGTGAAAATTTTCGCAGTGTATTTTTCATTTCTCTAGTTCTAATTTTACGAGATAATTGCAACCTCTGCGTTTTT
Source organism: Linnaemya vulpina (assembly GCA_963675445.1). Classification (NCBI taxonomy): domain Eukaryota; kingdom Metazoa; phylum Arthropoda; class Insecta; order Diptera; family Tachinidae; genus Linnaemya; species Linnaemya vulpina. The sequence continues at coordinate 45,592,339 of OY776277.1, forward strand.
CTATCAAAAAGAGGAATTAATATGAACGATTACAGCTAAAAGTAAAAAACTTCAGTAGAAAGGCAGAACTGCAAATGTGATTTAAAAGTTTTTAAATTTTCTAATAAGTGAATTTAAATAAACATGTAGTTAAAATAATAAACACTTAATAAAAAACAGGTGCACAAAAATATATTCAAGACACAAAAGAGAAACAACAGCGAATAGACAAAATACGGAGAATCAATTTAAAAAAAGGAGGCGTATAGTCAAATAAAGAATTTCGGTAGAGATCAATTAATTATAATTTCTATTAAAAAAAGAATTAATAAACAAAACACGCACGAAGTACTACAAGCCAAATGTAGAAGGCAAAAAGATCGTTTAATACAGAAAATTTCTTAAATGTATAAATATAATTATGGAAAATTGTTAATCAAAGAAAAAACTAACGTATAAAGGATTATGTGAGAAAGTGCAGTCGAAAACTTTTTTTGGATTTGTGTTCTTTGTTTCTAAAACTTACAATAATTTATCCGTTTATTAGTGACTGTATGTATGTCACAGGCATTCATAAAATAGTTTTGGGTTTTTAGGCCATACAAGTTCAGTTACCTTTTCATAAATATTTGAGGAAAACTAAAAATTAAATCAAGATTTAGTATTATTTTCTGCATCTAACATTTGGAATAATCATAAGTAATTATAAAGAGACTGAGTTTTAGGGGTCATTAAACTAGTGTGTTCGTGTCGGTACAATTATAACAGAATAGTAGGGAGAGGTTTCATTTTACATAAGCTCATATAAGAAATAATTATGTGGAAGTGTCACAAGTGTGGTAAACCAGTATACTTTGGTAAGTAGACATATGTGGATATATATACCTACACTAACCTTATCTATTCTCTTTTATAACTTTTATTCATAATTTATTTTCATTTGAAGCGGAACGTAAACAATCATTAGGTTATGACTGGCACCCGGAATGTTTAAGATGTGAAGAATGTGGCAAGCGTTTAAACCCCGGACAACATGCAGAGGTAGGATATATGTGCTAATTTAAATACAAAATAATGTTCAATCATACATTTCCTTATTCATAATTTAAGCATAAAGGTGTGCCTTATTGTCACGTGCCATGTTACGGTGCCCTTTTTGGGCCTCAATTGTTTGGACATGGTACTCGAGTAGAATCTCATAAAAGTTTTGGGAATAAAGCTGCCTTTAATAGACCCGGCCAACAAAATGGTGCATCCTTGCCCAGAGATCATCTGGAGTCCAAACTGAAGGTATATAATTGTTGAATAGTATAGAAAATATATTTATTATCAAAATATTTATCATAACATCAACAATTTAGGTTTTCGTAAATTTTTTTCTGTTAGCAGACCGTATTCTGCTCTTTGTTAACTTTAGTGTTCAGTTTGTAAAGATGACAGCTTACTGAAACTCATCTGTTTAGAAAACTAATTTAATGTTGAACGACGGAAAGTTGTTTTTAATTCAAACAGATCTCAGCGAAAAGAATAAAAAACATTATAAAATTGTATTAAGTTAGGCTGCCGGAGGAAAAAAGTATTAGAACACGTATGTATTATGCGAAGAGACCGCCATCTTCTGCGTCAGTGCCGTGTTCTAACTCGCGAAATGGCAACGGCACTGGGATTTTGTTGTATAGACAGGCGAAGATACTTTTGTTATTTTCTAAATTCTTTAAATTTGGAAATACACATATTTTTAACCGACTTCAAATTACATATGTTTATCTGCGATATTTAGCGAGATCTATAATATACTATTTCGTTTCATATTTGTGATATTCGCGGTAGAAGTTATTTAATATATTTGAATTCTAGTTAAATTTTTAGGAAAACTCGTAATTTTTACGTACTTATTATCCATTTTTTATGCGAGTAGCCAACTGTTGACTCAGTGGAGCATCGACACAACGTGGGATGTGCTTCACTGTTTTATTAATACTACAACATAATTTGCTCAGGTAATATTAAGAAACAGTGAAGCGCATCCAGCATTGCAGAGAGAGAGAGCGAGAGCGAGAAACTTCGTTCTTTTGCCGAACAGTCATGTGAAACGAAGTTGCGTCAGAAGTCCCGCCATGTTTGATCTGGGGGCAAATTACAGCATTCGATACGATTCGAAATTTTAAAATATTTCCATATAAACTCTATTGAAATATTTCGTTATTTCGTTCGATAACGAGTGCTGTAATTTGCCCCCTGGAGAAGTTCAAGTCGAACCTCCGCAAACAAATCTTTGCCTATCTTCCTTCCTATATACAACTTTCACAGTGCTGGCACAATATATCGAATGTGTATTGTACATCCCGCGAGTGCTGGTCCAAGCAACACGACACTTTAAGGTCTTTGTTGTCTAGTTTATAACGACATAAAAGTACTTGATAAAAATCATTAAATTTATACAAATTCTTAATTCATTTTATTCAGGTCTACAACCAGTTCTATGACAATAAAAGTATGGAAGTACGAAGTAGAGAAGTAAACAACCGCTTAATACTCGAAGGAGCTTTACGTGTTTATTGGGGTGTGCAAGGTGTCATACATTTAAAAGAAGATGATGATCAGCGAACATTTGTGGTCCGCAAGCGAAATTCATGTCGTGTATCCAAAGCGGATAATGTAAGTTTTCTTTAATGAAAAATAAAGCAATAAATAATTAATTTGTTTAACTTTATTTTTAGGATGTCTCTGATAAAGAAAATAATGACGGAGGAACCGAATCTTTTGATGCTGCAACTACGACAAGTGATCAAGTAGATGCCATATCTACAGACATATCCTTGAGTGAGAGTATGACTTTCGATTCATGCAGTTTAAATGAATATCCAGAATTGCCAACAACACCAGAAGATATTTCTGCTCAAACGACTGGATCAACTGCAACAGCAACACTTGTGAATGGCAATCACGAAGAAGAATCTTCCTCTACAACTACTACTACGAGTTTGTGTGACGATCAATCTACAAATATAGCAACTTCAAGTAGTACCAACAATTGTGTTAGTTCAACTTTGCCTTCCAAATTAGATAAATTGGAGAAATTAGATTGGGATGAATTCGATGATTTGTTGCAGGTGGAAAGACATGTCAGCGAAAAGGATAAGGTTTATGAAACAATGCCTGTTCGTTTACCTTCATCTTCCCCTCAAAACTCTTCATCATCAACTCCAACTTCAGACAGTTCAAAAACAATGTCAAATCAAAACAGTACAGATTCTACCAACATTGAAGATGGTTCAGTCTCAAAAACATATTCCACTACAACATCATCTGCTAGTTCTTCCCCCGCAACGACTTCTTCCGACAATTTTCTTACAGCAACTGGTTCATTAAATACCACTACAACTGCAGACACAAGCACGAATGCTAATACAACCACCTCCACTACAGTGGACAACTACGAAACATCTGATGATGCCACTTTAAAACCCATGGATTATGAAGATTTTAAACGTAGTGTCCATCAAGATTATGTAAACGGAGCCAATTCTTTTCAAGAGCACAATGATGACACTCTTAAACGTAACCAACCCATAGATCCTTCACGTATACACGATTCCCTTAAATTGTACAATGCCTCTGAGAACCCCATGAGCAAAAGTTTTAATTGTGAACATGCACTCAGATCTATAGATGCGGCGTTTATAAACGATACTTTGTCACTAAGAATTAATGAAGGTGGTTCACCTCTTAAACGTTCACCGTATGCTCTACAAAAAAGTGGCTCTGCGCAGGCACAATTAATGGCAACGAATGCTCGTTTTGAGAAAGGTATTAATCGTTCAAAGTCAGGACCGTCTTGTGTAGTTTATTCCTCCAGCGAGGACGAAGAGGATTCTACTTTAAAACAACGGCTAAGGCGAGAAAGTGGAGCTGGTAATGAGAGTGGGCAACATATCTCAGCAACAATACGTAAAAGTGATATACCACCAAAGTTTATACAAATCAAAATGAACTGCTATCCAAAAGAAGGTTCCAGCGATTACGATTCAAGCCGCCAATCAACAACCTCCCGGAGCGGTGCTGCTGCTGGTGATGAATTAACACAAAGTGAGCAATTATATACCGCAAATTCACGTGGTTTCCAACAAAGTCATAGTAACGCACGCCAACTTGAAAACGAGGACCAACCTTTACATATAACAGAAGATGGCGTGGTATTACGCAGACCACCTCGCACTGGAGCAGCAGCTATTAAGAGACGAAGCGGCAATAGACGGTAAATATTGTGGAATTATCTAAAACTAATATTTAATTATTTATTTCGGTGTAGGTCACGCACCAAACTTAAACGCCGTTGTTCTATTAATGGCCACTTCTATAACCGTGAAACATCATTCTTCACCCCGCCATATGGTTCTCAAATGTCCGTGTGGGTTACATCTTTGGTTACTACTCAAGAGGTCATTAATCTATTATTGGAAAAGTACAGAGTAGATAGTGCAGCAGAGAACTTTTCTCTTTTTATTATAAGAGACAATGGGGAGCAAAAACGTCTCAAGGATAATGAATACCCATTAATTACTCGGATAATGTTGGGGCCCCACGAAGATGTAGCCAAATTATTTTTGGTGGATGCTAAAAAAACAGATGAAATAAGGTAAATCAAAACGAAAATTAACTTTCTTATTATTGTTAATTTTTTACCTTACAGCAACGAAGTAGCCCAGTTTTTAAATTTATCATTACCAGAATGTCGTGCTATACTTGAACGTTATGATCAAGAATTAGATCGAGAAGTTGCCAAAGTTAGAGAAAAGTGAGTAGATTATGGAATTTATAGAAGTTTTAAAAGAATTCTAAATAAATTTTATTGGAAATTGAAAAACAAATTAATTAAATGTCTTCATCTTTTATAATCGTAAACTTAGTATCACATAAACATAGTTAAAATAAATTACTTTATTAAAAAAAATGTATTTATTAATGAGAAAAAATAAAAGTTTTTTTTCTTGTTTTTTACATTAAGCAATTTTTTAACTATGTTTTTGTGATACTAAGTTTACGATTATAAAAAATTAATATATTCAATCGATTTCCCCTCAGTTCTGAAGAAATATTGAAAAAAAAATTTTATGATAATAAAACCTAATAAGAGTATTTATAAGTCTTATAAGTATTTATAAGTCTTAGACCTAAAGCCCGGACAAAAAGAATTTAATACAAAAATATGGTCGAATAATATACAAAAACTAAATAATCATACACAAATACACTTTACTTCTTTTTTACTTATAGATATTCGCAGTTACGTCACCGTATTATTGGCCGTATGGAATCGCTCAAAGTACATTTGTAAATGGTCTTTCCAAAAATATATGTATAGTTTTCTCGAAAATATAAAACAAATTTTTACAATATACATTTACTATAGTTTTCCCATAAATTCTAACGGCAATTTTTTTAATACTTTCCTCTAACTTTGTTAACATATAAATGTGTTTTTATAATTGCCAAAAGCATTTTATTGTACGTCTAAAGCAGTATTTACAAAAAAACTTTATAATTTCGAACAATCATGTGTCATGCTATATTTTAATTTAATATTTTATTTACTATTTTTTTTATAATGTAACTTAGTATAACAGTTATTGTTGTTTTATTTACTAACCATTTACAAAGTCAACAATGAAGCATATTTTACTCTTGTAACTTGTCATTAAACTTTTAAAACGAAAATCAAAGAAAAATATTGTATTTAATTTAAACGTGTAATACGCACTGCAAATAAACAATTGGTCTGAATTTGATAATAGTGAAAAAATATTTACTTCTTTAATTTACACGTGATGTAAACATAATTATTGTAGTTTTTGTATAAGAAAAGTAAAACATTTTGTTATTTTAATAAAATGGAAGAAAAATAAATATTAACAAAAAATAATACATATATAACACATACATATAAATAAAGAAATCTCTATAAAGTCCCCGGTGTTTAACAAATGAAATATGCAGCCTTTTTATTTTTATATACATACGTGCACTTAGATGTATGTGTATAATAGGGGGAAAATACATTTATATTGACCTATTAAGTATTTACCTTAAAATTTTTGTTACATTTAATTCGCACATTTAATTCCACACGGTGGAAAAAGCATAAGTTACAATCAGACACACACACATACACATATATATATATATATATATATATATATATATATATATATACATATATACACATATATATATATATATATATATATATATATATATATATACATATATATACACACATATATATATATATATATATATATATATATATATATAATATATATATATCTTGGGACATTTAATTTAATGTAACAGAAAGAAACAAATTTATGGAACTATTAGATGCAAAATTTACGTTGCTTACAGAATATAAAACGTAACTGTTTTCCAGTCTTTAGCGATATAATAAAAATCACATTTCGTAAAAAAAAAATTTTTTAAACTACATCAAACTAAGTTTAACACAAGACTACGAAGCATAAGATCCTGAGTTTGACTCCACACACAGTCGTGGATGTGGTATCGAATTTTTATAATCTGAATTAGTTGCATGTTTGTGTTAACTATAGTCGATATTATAATATCGACAGCCATTGACATCATCATGTAGTAAAGACCGCATGACAGCAAATCTCTGAGCCGGTACTGTAGCTAAAATTCTCTGGCAAAGCAAAGAATAAAATGGCTACAACAAATTCTCTATCTTTTAATTTTTCATCATATTTAAAGAGAAGCAGTTTACTCCACGATGTACAAAATGAACTGGCCTTCATTTCGGAAACATGGTGACAATCTATTCACCATTTTGGGCGAAATTTAAGGTTCTCGATTTTTGCTCCTTATCAAAACTTTTTACTTTTGATGTCAGTGATCAGTGATCTCTTCCCGCGATTCACGTCGAGCTTTCTAAGGGATCATACAGAAATATTTTTTAATATTTGAGAAGACATTTGTCCTTAGGGTACTCTCAAAATTATTTTCATTGTAAAATTGCGGTTTGAGAAAACAGTCCTTAAGCTTTATTCTTGCAACGAAAATAGATCTGTTCTGAAACGCTCTGGTTCTTTGAATAATGGAAGTTTTTAATATATTTAAAAAAGTTGCCATCCAATTTTATTTAGCCAAATATCTTCTAAACATAAATTCATATTAGCTTTGTTATGGTTCTTAGCTGGAGAATCCTCATCTCAACATCCCATGAATATGTAGAGAAAGTGAAGAAAATTGTTATGGAAAATCGTGAAAATCACCATTAGAGAAGTTGCTGAGGTTATCGGTGCACCTTTTTTGTGGCACAAAGCGAAGTTTCCAACTTGCTTGCAACATAAAAACTTTCATTTTTGGACAACAACAAAATGACTCAGACAATGTATTTATGAGATTTGGTTTCCTGCGACTTTTCCGTATTCCCGAAATTTAAAAGAACCGTAAAAGGACGGTATTTTGCGGCGACTGAGGAGATCGCTTGTGTAATATATTCGAAGGAATATAAATAAATATTTTTAGAGAAAAGAGAACATACCTTATTATTTGAACATACTTGGTATATAAATTCATTTCTTTGGAAGAAACACTATATTGAGAAAAATTTTGAAATGATCTATAGTTTTAGTTTAGCTTTTAGCTTTTCAACTCATGAGCTAAAATAGGGATCATTAATAGCTGTTATCCGAAAGTCTTAAACTCAAAAACGTTTCATGTTAGAACGGTTAGAAACCTATACTGGCATATATCTGTCATATTCGTACTGACTTTATGATAAAAAATAAAAATTTGAATCAAATTGTTAAATAGTCAGTTTTATCTTGCGTTATAAAATAAAACTCAAGTAGTTTTATTTTTTCGTCCTAAAAAATAACTCTCTTAAAAATATGCTTTTATTTCTCTTAATAAAAGAATTTTATTCTTTGGGGAGTTTTATTTTTTTCTCTAAAATGATACTCATTTTGTTTGTTTATTTTCTTTTTTTTACAATAACGAATTATTTTTATTTTAATTACGCAATTGCAATCGAAGGTCCTTAGATTACACTGTGTTGTGTTGCAATTTATATTTTGAATTTTATTTCCTGATGAGAAAAATAAAACTGTTCAGTTGAGTTTAAAATAAAGCTCCTTAAAAGTATTTTATTTTATAACTGCAAAATAAAACTCGATTTAATAAAAATAACACTTTTAAAAGAAAACTGTGTGCTATTAAGCACTACGTGTCAGTTTAAATAAACAAATGCATTTTGTAATTGCCAATTAATTAATTGCTAATGTTTTTATTGATTATTAAATTGCTTTTATTTACATTAAAAAGAGGATGTTTCATCATGTGCTATTCTGCTATAGTAGAGCTGGGTTCGTTTTCCGCCTTATTTATATTTTTTCTAGGCACTTTTACAATAAATTTATGATATTATACTTTGTGATTCTGTTTGTAACATTGAATAAAAAAATCTGTATAAATATATACATATGTACATATATATTTATATATATATATATATATATATATATATATATTTTTTTTTTTTTCTTTTTTTTTTCTGTTTGCCGCATAATAATCAATTTTAACTCATATTTTTTTCTTGTAAAATACTTTCAATTCTAAATACATTTTATTAGTTTCCTTTAGGCTGAATTGTACCCACATTTTAAGGCCTGATTTAGTTTGACAGATATGTCAAAGTTTAACGTCATTACTTGCCTTGCGGCCTAACCTAACGGTGCTCCGAACACCGGGTGAAATCAGGTGTCCACCACCACCTCTGTTAACCTCAGGGGCTACAGCCAGTGTAGCCCGTGAGCTTACACAGGATGCAACTTCACTCGCATGGTTCCCCCACAAACCATACTCATACACCTTGCTAAGGTGTTCGGGCCTACCCAGAAACCCGAGGACATGCATGTCATCAGCACCAGAGTCAAAGCCAGACCCTTCCAGGACCAACAACACCCTTCCGTAACATTAGCAGCAACCCATAGAGGCTACCATCAGCTGGGCCGAAGAACGTCCATCCCTATCTGATACCTCTCCCAGTGATTCTGGGGATCAAACCACAGCCACTATCAGGCCACAGAATCATATGTGGAGCTCTACCGGATCCCGTGGTACCAGTGCAAGCTAACTAGTTACGCCTCTCAGTTCAAACCAGTATAGGCTCTTAAACCTACTATTGATTTTTGATCCTTCTTTTGGCCGTAGGCAAACACCTACAACTGTTTTTTTTTATTTACTTATATGCACTCCCGTTGCTCTGTTAATTCAGGGATTGGGCAGGAACAGTATAAGTACTATGAGTTATCAGCAAAAGAAACGTCAATAAAACTTATCCCCAGTAGGCACTGCAACAGTATGTTATGATTCATCAAGCTGCCAATTGTGCCCCCGGGGGGACGAACCGGTGACAATAAAATAATTGGATAAGTTCGTGTCATTCTGCTCGTCAGGATTAGCAGAATTAAATAATTTTCTCACATATCCTCTGAGTTAGAGCGAGAGAGATAGAACAACAGCTTAGTCTGCGCACGTGTACCATCTCGATACTCTGCTCAGCACAATGATATGCACAATTATATATATATATATACATATATTAGATTCATGATATGAGTACAGTTTTATCAATAAGTAATAAATCCAACTAAATAAATATAGTAAAAAAACTAAAAAGCACGCTTTTTAAGAAAACCGAACTACAAAGCGGCCACGATTTTTTCATAATACTGGTGTTTTCGTTCATTATTATTTTAAGCTTTATTTAAGTTTTACTGTTAATGTTTTATTTTGATTTTCTCAAAAAGCGTTTATATTTATGTTTAACAATCAATAGATTTAGTTTTGATTATTAATATTCGATATTTCACCAACCATAATTCATCCTGAAGGTTGAAGAAATATCGAATGTTATTAAGTTCAAAAAAAGGTTCACAACTTAGATAGAAAAATTATGTTTATTTTTTTTAGTTTAATGAGCTTCGAAAGCGTGTAAAAATAATTAGACATTATAAGAAGATAAGAACATGAAACACACTGTGAGGTATGAGTGACATCATTAATAATATTAAGTATACGCGTGGACGCACAGTACAAAAGCAGAATTAGACACATACAAACAGACAAACGTCGCAATATTTTTGCGAAAATAGCGTGAGTAAAAACGTGCAGCACGTTTTTCAAAATAACACATTTTTTTGTCTATAAATTTCTTTTTTACGTTGAGAATTTTGTTGAAACTATATGAAAACGGATTGTGAAAGGAAGTATAGAGACGTTTCCTACTTGGAAGAAACAAGAAAGTATTCTTTAGAAAGTTTATTCAGAATAAAGCTGTTTGGCTAAAGAAAAAGTTCTCTCTGTAATGCGTTTCGAACGCCACTGGTAGCTCATCCACGAATGGATCTGCTCTCAGTAAAGAGCACATAGCTCGCCAAAAAATATCGCGTTTCGGACATAAGTTCTCCTATATCACTTGACCGCCTTCTAAAGGACTATATTAGCGTTGTGTTAATGCTTCAATAACTAGCTTTTTCGCCTTGTCTTGTACACGGCCCACTAGCTTAAAAGATACTTTGAAGCACCGACCCATATGTGATTTGTATTCCACTTTCTTTCCGATATATGCGACATAAGTGCGCTTCAGGATTCCTCAATCTATATACCCTCCATATATGCAGATGGATTAGCATCCCCACCAAATGTCTGCGCGTGAGGATGTAACAGTAGTTCTTATGTAAATCGAAATTATCTTTATTCGTGAGACTGCAATCTAAAGTTGCTATGATTTCGCTATTAAGCGATTTACTTATTCGTTACTTTTGCCCTCAATTTACACCAACCTTCGCTTGTTGAAGGATAATTAATTGTAAGTGCTCTCGTTATCCGCAAAAGAATAAATAGCACTGAGTTCTGGATAGAGAAGGCCATCGATAAAGATGAGGAAAATAGTAGGGTGCACTAAAAAGTCTTGTGACATCTCTGAGTCAGTCTAGAGCTCGTTTGATGAGATCCTATCGAAAGAAGTTGTTAGAGACCCAAAGACACATTCTGTCAAATGCTTTGGAAATATCTGAAGCCACCACTTTACTTTCGTCGAAATGACTAATGGAATGATACCGTTCTTATCATAAGAGAGAGCCTTACTGCCGCTCTCTAAATAAAAAGTTGCTCTTAAGATACCTTCCCACACTTTACGAAGCGCAGAAAATATTGAAGTTGGAAGATAGTTTTGAGGGCTATTGGCTGCTTTTGTCTTTGGGACAGGCGCTACATCGAATAACTTTCAACAGATTGGATATTTAACGCGAATGCACAATGCGCTGAAACACCTGGTTGCATTAGCGTTGAAAAATACTGTTTCAAAACCATATTGAAGGACTTCTGGCCAAGGAGAAGCTAAAAGCTTTTAAACGGCATGTGTAGGTGGACTCATATAATCTTGCGAGCACTAAAACTTGTTGACTTTTGGCGAGCCTTTAAAAAATAGCCGGAATGGAGAAACTTGAATTGTCCTTTAGAATTTAGATGAACATCTCCAAATTTTATTTATAACCACGTCATTAACAGGAAAACATAAATTGGTTATTATATTTAAGCAAATCATAAGAATCGAGGCGTAATTCTTTATGTTTAAAAAAGAAATAAAAATTACAAATAATAGTTATTTGTCCACAAAAGCAAATAAAACCCATAAATAAGAATTATTTACGATCAAAAATAAGATAAAAATCAGCTACAAACTGAAAATAAAAGTTTATTGGAATTCTGTCGATGACTAATAAAGTTGTTCAACAACAAAAACAAAACAGACATTTTACTTTTGTGTCTTTTTGGGAATTGTTAAAAACATCATAAAAGAGAATATGTAAAATTTTCATTATTCCTTTCACGACGCCGATTCACCAACAACAACAAATAATATATAAAATGATTTAAAGATATAGGACCGGATCGGATCATTACAGGCATTCTTTCATGTTAAAAGTGAGTTAGTAAATATTTTGTCAAAACGTAAGTGTGCTTCAAGTGACATGACACGGAGGTTTTTAATTGTCCCACAACAAAAACAAACAAGTTATTAAATAATAAAATAATTCAGAAATTATAATAGACAATTTTAGGTTGGCAATCATTTCGTTTGAAATTGTTTACTCTTCTAAACTGTTAAAACAATTTCATGATTTTATCTTCGAAGTACATCCTCTAGTATAAGTGAATTTTATTTCTTTTTGATGATGCCTTTTACGGATGTGAATCACAGAATGGACGTCGGATGAAATTTATTGTTTCATTAACCGATGCCTTCAACGATTTCTAAAAAACATGGTCGGTATTGAATTATAATTAATAGGCTGGTGTTCAAAGCATATAATAAAAAATCGAATGACTAATTAATCAAGGAATCAACATCAATTTAGTTTTCAATTCACCCAACAGAGTATTCGTATTGTTTTCGGAAACCGCTACACATTTTCATCAGTACTCATATTGATTTGTTGAATCGGGCATGTGCAATCGCTGAAAACGGCATTCAAGTCAAATAAACAAATAAATCGTTAAGTGTAAAAAAGGATGGAATACAATCATGGAGAAACTATGATCGTTAAAGCAACAAATCAAAATCTTCGAGCTTTGGAATGTTTAGTGAATCATAGGAAAGTCTCCAGACAAATAATTTTGCATGGCGTTTCAGCATTTTTTTTTGGGTTGGAAGGAACTTGAACAGCCCATAATTTGCAGATTCAGAGAGTAAATATGTAACCCCAAATATTTTTTAAAATATTCGACTATCAGGTTTGTCACAGAAATTAATTTCGATCAAAAGTTGTTGTTTCAGTTCCGAGAAAGCTTCTTTAGAAAATTAAAATCCATCAAAATTCTTTATTTCAAATCTTTTTTTTCTTGAACCAGCTCTCAGGGGGTGACCCCTACATTGCCATGCATTGTGAAAAAATTAAAAAAGAAGAGATAAAATAGGATTTAAAAAAAATTTTATGAAATAGCAAACACTATATTTTCAAAAAATTCAAATTTTCAGTGATTCCAATACATTTCACGCATTTGAGTTCGGGCCATCTACTTGACAGCAACGATATGTACATATATTTATTTAAGTTAGTAGTTTTATTTTGTTCATTTGACGATGTCGTATCGAAATTTTTATTGCGTAAAACGTATCAAATATTTGAACTCACATTAGGATTGCCATTCGTGGTTGAAGTGGATACATTGAATTGTCATTTTAGAATTTTGGCTTTAAGAATAAACTTAAATATATCATACGAAGTTGAGTGTTTAATTAATAATAATTATCATAGATTAGCTTAGTTTTGTTTGTGAAATAATTTTGGGTCCCCTTTTGTAAGAGAATTCATTAACAGATCTGATAAAAACAATGAATTGTACACCAAAAAATAATTGAAATCGAAACCTTTATGAAATGGAACTAAGTTTGTTTTACACTATTTCAAAAATGTTCAGTCATATTTTAAAAATTAACTTTCTGGTTTACAATGTCACGTGGACGAAGCAGTAAAATATTTTTGAAACGAAAAATAATTATTATTGTTTTAAACAGACTGTAACCGTGATAAAAATTTAATCAGTTTTAAATTGAAAATGAAATGATTTGAACTAATTGCGCATAGTTCTTATATTAATAATGAAGTAATCCAAAATAATAATAGAGAGTTTTGAAACTAACAATTTACTTTCAACATGTGACATTTTCACAAACATTATTTTCATATATTGTCATTTCGATTCGAATGCGAAAGGACACTTCCTTCCTTCTTCATAATGGCCTTTGCCTTTTGACGTCTTCATCAATTAGATTTTCGACCTCTACAAAACTGGATAAGTTATGAAAATATTTGAGAATTTTTGTAACAATATTGTGAAGAAATTTTTCAACAGCAGCGATAAAGACATCCATATTATCTATCTTTTTTTTTTTTGTTAAATACTTTTGAGCACATCACAATAATAATTTAATGAAAAGATTTTTTTGGGTATTTAAAAACTCGATTCCTGGATATAAGAAAATATCTTTCCTAACATCAATATATTAATTAAAATAATTTCTTTTTCTAAAATGATTAAAAAGTTTTACTTTTAAAACGCAAGCACACATTTGGATTTTAAGATTTTAGAGTTTTAGCTTTCTATCTGTTTTAATACAATTTTAAAAATTATAATTTTCCTTATAATAAAGATTTTTTGCTTTTAAAATGTTTAACAAAAAAATATTTATGTTTAAAACAAAAGCGCACATTTTTTTATATTGATTACACAGCTAGTGGAGTCCGATTGAGATAAATCGCATATCGTTGAAAAGGTAATTGAATGCCTTTTCCGTCGATATGCTGCTATGAGACAAGAAATGGCTGAGTTATGGCACCTCAAAGTTCGAAATTTGTCTATTTTTTACGTTTGTTTCAAAGTTTTTCATTTTTATTTGGTTTTTTTTCTACGTTATAGTAAATATCTGAAATTTTTTATTTTTTCACCAAATAGTTTATTTAGTTACCAGCATTTTAACCTAATTTGAAAAAAACGGCAAAAATAAAGTTTTTATTAAGGATTTTGTGGAAAAACAATATGTTCATTTTCATTGCTCACACACTATATTCGGGGTAAATTCAGTTAATATTTATTAAAAATAAACAATAGTATTTATAAATATCATGTAAAAAATTTATAATTTAAGAACGAAAAGGAAAAACTTCCTACTTTAAAACATCTTTTTTTCTCAATGTATGTGTAGCTTAACCAGGCCCAAAGAAAGTCAAGGCGCAACTTTTGAAAGAGTCTGAATAAAAAAATCTTTTATTATATGCCTGACATACGATGCTTAAAATTAAACAATAGAGTTTTAATAAAAAAAGACGTTGACCAAAGGACAAACATTTTTATGTGGACAAACAAAATATTTTACTCTTTCTACGGGTGTGTGCATGATGTTAACCGGAAGCAGAGAGATAATAACAGGTAAACTTTGGTCAAAAGCATGCTTAAGTAGAACAAATTATAGCGGCAATTTTTAATATATAAAAATGTACAAAATGTTTTTGTGTTAGTTTATCATGTTTTAGCAGTGGTAGTAGTATTAAAGTTTACTTAGTTGTCTCCTTTGGCATTCCAATTACCAAAGACGCCTTTATGTTTAATATTATATAGAGTTGTTGGAAAGCCACATAAACAAAAGTAAAGCATGGCAGCCATTAAAGGATGATCAAGTTGACAACAAAAATATATGCGAACAGGACATAAGAAAATATGCACAGTAAGTATTAAAAATTTTCTATATAAACATGCATGTTCTGAAAATCGAGTCGATTCAAAACGACTCGATTTCGACAATTTAAATTCACTTATAAATATATGTTTAAGGACATTATTTTCAGAATATCATGTCCGATGTTAGTTCATTATATATGATGCCAAATGCATCAGCAGGGTTCCATTATTTATTGCTGCAAAACGAGAAATTTATTCGATTTTAAATTACAGAATTGGCCTGGTTGAAAATTCTACATTTATATGAAAGATTGCTATAATTATGTAAAAAGAATTGTGACATTTATTGTCTCCCACAGGATGTCATCTAGCAAAGCGAAGTCTTTAATCGATTGCGGATAATTCGCTGCGTTCTTGTAAATTTCTTAAGTGGATTCGATCGCATTATAATAACAATTTAAATGCTAAATAAATCAATATGAAAAATATTACAAGGCTTTTCGTAAAGAGAAAAACTATCATATGAAAGTAAGAATTTATTCCTATTTTAATCCATAAATAGAACATTTTTTATACCGAGACCTCGATAGACGTTGAAGGGATGTGAAAAAAATTTGGTTTGCTTGTTTTCAATTTGCTTCGATTCAATCTGCCTTATTTTCTCATTCTGATATGCGATGCTTCAACTTGCCTCGCCTCGAATTCGATTTGCGTTGTTACATACGTCTGGAGTTTTTACCTAAGCCAAGGGCAAAGACATTTTGACTTTTATTTTTTAATATAAAAAGGAGAATTTTTATTTTATTTTATCATTTTATGTGAATGATGCTTAGCGTAGTGGCATATAATGAAGCAAAACATTATATCCGAATACGAAATAGTTTCACAAAAAACACAAAACAAATTCATGTGAGTAAAATTAATAGAAAAGTCATAAGATTAATTCTTATTAAATAAATGTGTCATATGCAATATATATATATATATATATATATATATATATATATATATATATCTATATATATATATATATATATATATATATATATATTGTAAATTTTAGTGGTTGGTTCAATTAATTTGAAAAAATTATATTTCTATAAAAAAAGTTATTAGATTTTCAGCGTTTTCAAATGAGTCGCGTTTCTTCAGTTAATAACGCAGGCCGGGGCTTTAGTGTATTCATACAAACTTTTAGAATTTGCTAATGGAATATATGGATAACCATATAAATAAATAGACATGAGGTCAATTATTACCAATAATGAATAACAAGCCAAAATTAAATCAAAAATAAAAATTCCCAGTAAACATTTTTAGCTGAATGCCATCAGAACAGAACTTGTCTAATTCATCCTAATTCGTTTCGAAGTTGGTCAGGAAACTAACAGAATATCAAGAAAATTGCGGCCTTATTTAAAAAAAAAATTTAAACCCTACCGAAATTCGCAAAAAAAAAATTCACCAAAACATCGGAAAAAAATAATAACGGCGACACAATTTTATCATGTTTTTAATTTTATTAGCTAAATTCAGAAAGACATGATAAATATTCCAAAGAAAAAGGGAGGGCCAACATCAAAGCAAAGCAGAATAGTGTTGTTTTCGAAAACCGCTACACCGTCAGCATCGCCAGATGTTAACTGGCTAAGTTGAATGTTACAACTTTCATTTATACTATAAGAAAATTGTATCCGAGAGTTGAATGGTAACACCCATTTAATCCGTGTGTTCCAGGTTGATTATTTTCTTCATGTTTTATTTTTCCTACATTTTTAATACTTTTCACGGAGCGTTGTCTTATCCTCGGAAAGAAGTCCAATATCGAATTAGGAATTTAATTCAATTTTATATATACAAATAATTTAGAATACTTTTATAATCATCATACTAGACGTAGGGGTCAGTATTAATTTCGAGCCGCTTTGTCAACATGGTGTTGGGTTGCCATGTCTTCTAAGTATATCATGATTTCGCTTCAAAACAAAAAAAAAATATTTAACAAAATTTTCCTTAGATTTCTAAAACTCCATGTCATCTTTGAGTTTCACCTCATCTACGCTCCCACCATTCCAGCTATATTTCTTCTGCATTTCTTTGCATTTTAAGAAAGAAACCCAGAGACCTATCTGT
The DNA here is from genome assembly GCA_963675445.1 of Linnaemya vulpina. Classification (NCBI taxonomy): domain Eukaryota; kingdom Metazoa; phylum Arthropoda; class Insecta; order Diptera; family Tachinidae; genus Linnaemya; species Linnaemya vulpina. The sequence goes on from OY776277.1 coordinate 45,609,715, forward strand.
TAGTAGTCCAGATTTCACCGATCGACCAAAATTCGTTTTGTATGGGGAATATAATCAAAATCGGCTAGATTTCCTTCAGGTGAAAATGCACTATTAACTCGTTTGTGATGCGTTATGTTGCCGACAGACTCCAATTTGATATTGAGGAAATAAATTATTTGATTATATAAAATGCATTAACTTTTCATTAATAATTTTCTCAATAGACTTGTTGATGATATGCGGCTAGAAACTTTGGAGCTTAGGTCGGCTTTCTCATTGGGGTGATTTTTTCTGTTTTAAATTCTTGTCAGAAGTATCATATTCTCTATATTTAACATCAACAGTGGCTTCTGAGGGAGGGAGGTATTTATCTTCTCAGATGCCATTACTACACTTGGGAGTGGAAACGAACGGAAAAGCAGCCAATTCGGCCAGAAAGGAATCTAGTTCACCTAGGATCGAATCCGAACCGAGTATGAAATGACAGGAGAGCAGTAATACCAGGAAATACCTCTTGCATAAACTCCCGGGAATGAGGGAAGCAAAGCTGATAATTGGGATGTGTAACCAAAATCAGTTCAGGACTCGCATTTCTTTAACTAAAACCAATCTAAAATTAAGAGTAGCAGCCGGTGTAGATTCCGTGATTATGATGGCGAGACTCCCGAGCACATTCCGAATGCCACAGGAGCTACAGCCACTAGTGCAAGCATCTATTGAACAAATGACAATTTGAGATTCTCCAGGAGAACAGTTCTAGGTGAGACGCTTCAACCCTGGCAGAAGATACAATAAATATTTTCTGGTCGCACTGTCCTTGATTTTCTTCGTTATTAATAGCTTAATCCTATTCTATGACAAACTTCAAAAGAATCAGCCAAAAGTTGTGTATATTATTTCAGAAGATAATTTGGACATTTGTTGTTGATTCGATAGCCGAAGCACTCTTCAGAATTAGTCAGATATGTCGCACCGAAGTAGTTATTCTGCTACGGTGCAATTTCTTACTACTTGAGATAGATCATCTGAAAACATTTACACCATAAGTTGAAGCTGTTATAAATTTATGAAAAGGCTCTACAGAAATAAATGAGAATTATCAAGAAAACTGAAATAAGGCAACTGGAAGATCAAAGTAAGTATGTAATTTGCGGAACAGGTTGAAATATCTTCGAATTGCTCTGTTAAACATCTTTTAAGGATGTAATATTTCCTTGCAGACTCGCCTCTCTTTCTTGAAAGAAAATCAAGAGATTTTATGAGTGTTTTCTACGACCACTTCAGCAACTGATGCAGACTTTTGAGTGAATTCAAATTAAAAAGTTTGCTGGGATAGGGTTCATATTAGAGATGACGAATTTCTTTTAATAAGCATTTATGTATGGAAGCATATACGTGTGTAAGTATGTATGTGCCGTGCACTTAATTTGGCAATATAATCCTAAGCTCGCGACCGCGTGGCATCCGCAACTGCTTAAATTTGTTGAGAGGCCAATAAATGTTACACTTACAAAATGATATACATTTGTGACAGTATTATAAATGTAGTCAAATACAATCTGTTGGCCTAAATTTCTTTTCAATGACGTAGAAAAAAATCTATTTTTTTCTATTTTCATTGCAGTCGTGATGATCTTCTAGAGCAGGAGTTAAAATATAATACTATTTAAGAAGATTATCACCTCAACCAGCATCATTTCAACGCATGTACATCAATATTTTTATACAACATTTCAATGAGGCGTTGACAAATCCAAATCTTAAAGCAATCATTTTCAATATGAAAACAAAACAAAAAACTTCATCTAAAATTCATTCAAAGTTGTTTTATGCTCTGGTACAAATATCTTGGCACGAAAAAGGAATAGATAACTAGACTAACGCTAAAATGTTGTGTCCAAAGAAAGCAAAAAACAAAAATATATAAAAATCATGAAGATGTTCCAGTTGGAACAATATCAATTTCCATCTATCAAGTAGTTGAAAAGCTTTCTTGGAATTTTTCTATTTTTGGAAAATATTTTACTCAGCACGACCGAATTCAATTATTTTAATTTTCCAAAATACGTTTATATTCCCCTTATTGTTTTTGTCTTTTTAACTTTTTGCTGCGAAAATTGAAAATTTTAGACATCTCATCGATTTCGACCTTTCCTGACTAATTCTGAGAACCTGTCACCATGTCTGTAAATATGTGTGTGTGTGTGGAAGTATGCGACCCACTTACAACTTTGGAACGCCTTGACCGACTTCAACCAATGGCGTTCTAAAGGGTTCTACTGAACTTAGATTTCCTGTGAACTTGAACCGATTCGAACCAGTAGATTTCAAGAAGAGAAGTCACTTTTTTTAAAAACTTCGAAGTTATATATCCCATGAATGTTCTCGATTCTTTTATAGGACTCAAAAAACTACATCAAATCTCAGCTACCCACGTGAGAATCGCTTGAATAGTTCACAAGTTATAGCAGTTTGAAAACTAATCAATTTATTAAACTCTTATTAAAGGTTTTGAGCTCGAAGACCTCAATATCGTAGAGCTGCACAACAAACCACGAGAAGTTGCGCGGATGGCCTTTAGGTTCAAAGTTTTATATATTTTTTTTATTAAAGTATAAAAATACTAAACAGTTTGTATATAAAGAGACATTGTTACTTAATTTGACCAGGTTAGAAGAAGTGGTGGCCAGTTAAACTTATACAGCAGAGTGTAGCGACTTTCGAAAACAACTGTTCTGCTCTGCTGTGTAAGTTGAATAAAACTGATGTTGACTTCCTTTGTGCCTAGGAATATTTATCATCATGTCTTTCTGAGATTTTAACTAAGTTAGAACAATTACCCTATAAAAATATTAATATAGCAAAACTAAAATGTTCATAAAATAAACAAATCACATACAATTTGAGCTTGGGCTTGAGCTGCCAATGAAAATTGGAAAAACGTTCACATATACTTAAGTATAAAATGCATACCAAAAAAGTTTGACTTAATGTATAATGGAACAAAAAATTCAGAAAAATGGGACATGACAGGTATCATAACACACAAGTGTTAACATCAGGTTGATACAGTTCTCGTATTGTTTTTCACAATAAAATTTGTGTAAATAGAAAACTGTTACCACATTCAACTAAGCCACCTAAACAGTGGTGGTAAACACAATATACACATGAGCACTGAAGATGAAAGTGTAGCGACTTTCGAAAACAGCTGTTCTGCTCTGCTGTGTAAGTTGAATAAAACTGATGTTGACTTCCTTTGTGCCTAGGAATATTTATCATCATGTCTTTCTGAGATTTTAACTAAGTTAGAACAATTACCCTATAAAAATATTAATATAGCAAAACTAAAATGTTCATAAAATAAACAAATCACATACAATTTGAGCTTGGGCTTGAGCTGCCAATGAAAATTGGAAAAACGTTCACATATACTTAAGTATAAAATGCATACCAAAAAAGTTTGACTTAATGTATAATGGAACAAAAAATTCAGAAAAATGGGACATGACAGGTATCATAACACACAAGTGTTAACATCAGGTTGATACAGTTCTCGTATTGTTTTTCACAATAAAATTTGTGTAAATAGAAAACTGTTACCACATTCAACTAAGCCACCTAAACAGTGGTGGTAAACACAATATACACATGAGCACTGAAGATGAAAGTGTAGCGACTTTCGAAAACAGCTGTTCAGCTCTGCTGTGTAAGTTGAATGTTTCATTTAAATTTAAAGACAGGAAGCGGCTAAATGATAGACCGTTTAAATAAAATTATTAAAAATTCTTTTCGATATTTGAATTTTCTTTAACTTTTCTAGTGGGCCCCAACTTACTATTAAGGAAAAAAAAAATCATTTTAAGAAAGCAAAAGAAAAAATATGAATAAATAATGATTTTAAAATTTGACACAATGTTGCCAAAAGGTTCACGACCCAAAAGGCTAAAACGTTTTATACTTTGGCCTGCTCTTTCATCTTTCTATCCTTCTACAAGAATTTATGCTTTTCTTGTTATTTTTTATCGCAAGTGGCGTTAAAGAACACGGCAAAATTATTCTCATTTTTTTGCAGTTTACAATTCTTGCACAACATTGGCGCTTGTTGTTGTTGTTGTTGTTGTTTTAAGTAGGTAAGCTCATATTTGGTGTTGATTTTCTTGTTTTCATTCTTCTTATCGCCAATATCATCACCATCTTCATCACTGTTGGTAATCACAATAAAATTTTATCGCGACATGCTCAATCAAAAGAGAATTTTACTTTTTAATGTTCCAGCAATTGTTTCTGAGTACAAGTGGAAACGGATTGATCCCTGTTGCAGTTTCATTTTAATTTCTTTTTAATTTTGTTTCGCCGCTGAGTTTCTGTTCTCGCATGTTGCTCAGAATTCAGCTACTGTCTGTCTTAAGAGGTGCTCATAATATTTTTTGAATATATAAATCGATTTTACCCTTTTAAACAGAAATTACAGAAAAATTAAGAGTGGAAAAGAGAAAATAAATTATAAATTTCCAGCTGCAGTGGAGGTTATTAGTTAAATGGTTTTGTTTTTAAATTGTTGGAGCGGCCATATTTTGAGAGATTTGCAGCGCGCCTGCCCAATGTAGTACACTGTAAGAAATACTTAGAGGAAATTTTTAAAATCCGGTAGAAATAACTTGATTTATTTTTTTACGATTTAACACTTCATTTATTTCTTTTTATTTAAACTTTCCATTTTCCTCGGTTTCCATAAGGTTTTTTGTTTTTATAATAGTGAGGTACCAGGGTGGTACAATTGTATTAACATATCCCTCACTGATCTGCAGTCAGCAAACATTGACAGTGAAAAAGGTTATTAGGATTATAAAATATATATATATATATATATATTTAGTTTAATCGTTGACCTGTTGTATTATAATAATATTCTTGTTTTATCGTTCGGCTATAGGTCAGGTTTTTAAAAAATCAATAAACACTAAATATTTTTTGATTATTTAATCTTTATTTAATGTTATTTTTCCCAATATTTCGAATAGCTTCGCTATTCATCTTCAGGGGAACACTGTTGGGTACAAAACAATATATGATAAACATTAAAATTAATTTTTGATTATTTCTAATAAATTTACAATTACATACATGTAAATTAAAAATTAAATAAAATTATATTGGATTAACATATTTTCAATATGTCGATCGTCTGTAGTCCTTAGCTGCGAAAACTGATTTGTTTTATGTTGTTTTTTGTGTTTGTTTAACACACTTCTGTAAATTTGAGCGCATTTCTCTGTGTCTTGTTTATAGTTAAGTCTTTTCTCTGCAGGAACGTCAATTATGTGTAACATCTCTAAGGTAAATCTCCTGGAATAATGGTTTTCTTGTTGTAATATTTTTACATTCTCAAAATTTGGCACATGATTTTCCTTTGCACAGTGGGCCGCAAGTGCAGTTTTTTGTTCCATGGGTTTGTTTTTCATTCTTATATCTGATTTATGAGATGTTAGTCTGGTCTTCAGTTTATTTTTAGTTGTTCCTACGTATTTCTTATTGCATGTGCCTGAGCCGTCACCGTTGCAGTTGATACTATATATAACGTTGCATTTGTCCTCTTTCTTTAATTTAGTCTTTGTGTTACTATATAGGCTCTGCATAGTATTGTTCGTCTTAAATGCCAGTTGATATTTTTCAATGTCATATAGATCTGAGTTTTTTAACCTTTCAGAAAAACCTTTTATATATGTTAGTCCTTTATAATACTTTGTATTCGTCTCTCTTCTTATTGTTGTGTCATTCTTTTTATATGTTAAATTGTTTACAATTGTTTTCGGAAAATCGTTCATGTCTAAGATTTCTTTTATTTTCCGTGAATTTTCTTCATGATTAGTGACGATAGGTATCATGAAGAAAATTTACGACTAACATATATAAAAGGTTTTTCTGAAAGGTTAAAAAACTCAGATCTATATGACATTGAAAAATATCAACTGGCATTTAAGACGAATAATACTATGCAGAGCCTATATAGTAACACAAAGACTAAATTAAAGAAAGAGGACAAATGCAACGTTATATATAGTATCAACTGCAACGGTGACGGCTCAGGCACATGCAATAAGAAATACGTAGGAACAACTAAAAATAAACTGAAGACCAGACTAACATCTCATAAATCAGATATAAGAATGAAAAACAAACCCATGGAACAAAAAACTGCACTTGCGGCCCACTGTGCAAAGGAAAATCATGTGCCAAATTTTGAGAATGTAAAAATATTACAACAAGAAAACCATTATTCCAGGAGATTTACCTTAGAGATGTTACACATAATTGACGTTCCTGCAGAGAAAAGACTTAACTATAAACAAGACACAGAGAAATGCGCTCAAATTTACAGAAGTGTGTTAAACAAACACAAAAAACAACATAAAACAAATCAGTTTTCGCAGCTAAGGACTACAGACGATCGACATATTGAAAATATGTTAATCCAATATAATTTTATTTAATTTTTAATTTACATGTATGTAATTGTAAATTTATTAGAAATAATCAAAAATTAATTTTAATGTTTATCATATATTGTTTTGTACCCAACAGTGTTCCCCTGAAGATGAATAGCGAAGCTATTCGAAATATTGGGAAAAATAACATTAAATAAAGATTAAATAATCAAAAAATATTTAGTGTTTATTGATTTTTTAAAAACCTGACCTATAGCCGAACGATAAAACAAGAATAGGAGTATAAAATTTTATACGATTCACAAGTTTGTTAAACATGATGTAATTCACTTTCACTTCCTGCTTGGTCAGCTACAAGAATTTATAAATACACTTTGTTTTTTAATATCATCAGATCTTTAACAACGACATGATCCTCTTTGTAGTTCTTTCTAAGGTATAATATTCGTTGGCATTAATTATTGGACTTTATAAAAATTAGTCGGCAAAAAAATCGTTTAATTTCTTAATAACCCTTCGTACCTTCCAAGGGAAAATATCACAGCGATTTTTTCTTGGCACAGAAATAAATAAAACCTCAAAATATACTTAAGAGAAAAGACAAACGAAGAGACTTTTACTGTTTTTCATTCGCACGAAATGATAATTGGTAAAAGTGAAAATTCCTTTAGAACAGTTAATCAGTAGACGTTTAGACGTGGTCGTGTTAAAAGGTACAGAAAAATCGAAACGGATACAAAACTCATCAAAGGATATTTAATGATATATATAAAAAAACTGAAAGAACACACTCACCTATAAGTGAAAACTTTCAAAAATTATTTAAACGCATAGAGAAATAAAAAACTTTAAATGTATTGTTAATAAAGGAATACGAAGAAATACCAAAGAAAATAATAATAACATTCTGAATTAAAATAAACATAATAATTTTGTGGAAAAACTCAAGTATTTGTATATGCGCACATGAAGAGGGTGTTTGGGTAGGGGTGAAAAAAAAGAAAATGGTTTGAATGAGCTGCCACTGAGTATAAAGTAGGCACGGTCACACTTGGCGAACATTTGTCCAAATGAACGTAACCACTAAACAGTAAAGAAAAGTCTTTTGATGTAAACAATTGAATTCTAAGTAAAACCGTTTCATATGGAATAATAGTCCACTACTATTTGAAACCGTTTAACTCAATAACCTTTCGTCTGAATTAAAATGTTTTTCGTTAGAATTTAGTGGTCACGCTTTTTTGGGCAAATAACTGTTCAATATGATCATACCCAATACATGGAGATTTGTTAGAAAAATAAAAACTGCAAAACACTAGCTACTCTGGTCATACGTACAATATTTGTATTCATAAATATGAAACATCGTAACTGCTAATCTTAACGAAATAAAATTTTCAAACAGGTGTCGAGCTTAAAAACCCAATATAAAATCATATAGTTTGAGATACTAAATATATAAGAAAAATACGTTAAATAACAGATATTAATTAGAGTTTCGGGGCTTTTTTGTGTGTTCGAACAGCCCTCAGTACCGACGAACGGAAGTGCTGTATTCTGTTTAACGCTGTCGATAATGTTCATTGAGATAAACAATAATTAAGGCAATCTTGCATTAATGCAGATCCGAAAAGTATCGACACCATAATCATGACTGAGTGCGGAGTCGAACTCGGGCTCCGTGGCATGGTACTCTCGTGTTCCCAACTTCAGCCAACAACTGTCTTGTATAAATATGAATGCGATTACCCATACTGTCTGTCCTTTAATTACTAATTGAAGAGAAGATCTCATATAAAAATAATTACAATTGATAATTATTCCGAAACACTTTTTTATAATAAAAGCGGTCCGAACTTCGGTACATTTTTAGCATCAAAGCCTATTTATTCATTTATTTGCGTAGTTTTTGAAATTTTATATTTTATTATATTTAATTTGACAAACAGATATATAAAATTCACGCATTAAAGAAATACAGACATTTATGATGAACGTCTACGCCAAATGTTCGGTGGGACAGTAATTATGGGTTCTCTTTAAAGTGAATTAAAATTGTCAAAAATGTCCATGGCAATTCCTCAATACCGCGAATAGATCCAAACAAAAATTTTGCATATTTGCTTGTTTTAGAAAGTTCTATGACGTCATAGAGGGATTTGTTTCATAATCCGCAAGGAGAAAGTCATGGATCAGTGTAGATATGGCGTAGCACTTTCCACTCTTATTACGGTGCTCTCTCTCTCTTTCGCTCTTTCTCTCTCCATTGCAATTTCAAATATTTAACAACCAAATTTTTTGAATTCTCTTAAGGAGAGCATTTGAGATTTCTACATCGTTACTTATGGAATGGTCAATGTGAGTCTTGAGATAGATCCAGTTTTCTAGCAGAGTTTATCCATAAAAAGTGTTCTTCACTAGTCCAATTAATTGATCTTGATTGATGCATAGCGCTCTATCTAGTCTAGCAACCAATTTTAGTAAAATCTGACACCATTTACTTGTGTTGTCAAGTGTTTATGTTTTAATAGATCATACGTAAATCAATATAAAATCCTACTTAACAAGCACACAGTCCTGCATAAATATTTAATAAAAATATCAGAGAAACCTTTACAGTAATTCGAAGAAAAACGGTTAACGATTATGCGAGTTAAGTCATTGATGATTCGAGCACAACGCAATCAAGTTGTTCAATTCATAATTCACTGACACTATCGTTGCATGCGTTGTCCAACCGTATAATAATACAACATTGTATTTTTGATCTTGGCACTTATCATATAAAATTGTGTTCATTAAGTCCAAGTAGTTGTATTGTATGGGAAGAATATAAATTTAATTCATTTCCATTAGCTCCATTCATTTCCAACTGTTCAAGCTAAAATTACTTATCGCGAAAAACTAATTAAATATTTAGCTTCAAACTAGAATTTCGTATATTTAAATGAAGTGACTATTAACTTGACATTTTACATTTCAGACGCTAAAAATACACCAACAAAATTTTCTGTTTCCAAGCCCATAAAATATATTGTGTTTTTTTTATAATAAACGATGAAGCTGAGTTTGCGAATTGAACAAATGTTTAGACGAACTCTTCTACCGATTTAATAAATAAAATGTCTAATTATTTGAAGATTAAATTTGGTTTCCTTAAAATGATTTTCAAATCGGTTTTGATATTAATTAGATCGCGCAACTTAATAATTCCAAGAAGAGGTTTATTAGTTTTCATTCAATGTGAAATTCCGCATTATAGAAGCGTTGTTCCTTCGTTCCACGGTTAATGATTGACTTGTTTACAAAACAGATATATAAATTTAATTTCATATTCTCAGCTATCAAACTCATGTTTGATATGATATCGATAGTGCTCATGCAATAAACTCTAAGAACGGTATTCCGTAGAATCAGCTCCATAAATATATATTCAAAGAGGACAGATATTATTTATTAATTATTTATTTGCGATTTTTTATATATGACAGTAAATTCATTGTGTTAAGAAGGTACTCATAACCACGGATTTCAACATAAAATAGTGGTTTATTCCATAAATCCTTTAAAATGGAGTTTTTCTATAAATAAATAGAAAAAATGGCAACGCTACAGGAAGCAAGAAAAAAGTTTTAAAATATATGAGCAGAGTCCTACAAATAATACTCACCATTTTTTCATCCCCCTACCGGGTAGCAAATGTGTGGGTGAGAGACAAATTAAGAGAGTAAATATGGGTATTTTCCATGTGAGATATATGGAGAACGAAACAAATTAAAAAAGGGAAAATTTATATGAGTGTCAGTGTCGTTGCTGGTAGACAATAGTAATTAAATTCCTTTTGGGAATACTGCAAACCTTTTCACAGTTCTTCTTTGGTATTAAAAACAATTACATATTTATAAATATATATTTTTGTGTTGTGTGTTTGTTCACTGTTGTTGTATAAATCTGGGTGAAGGATAAATTCAGTTGAAACAATACATATTAATCATATTAATATTTTATGTGTTTTAGCAATTTACATAGTTTAATTGGAAAAAAATATAACTGACGTAAAAATTTGAAGTGAAAACTAATTACTTATAAAACTAATCTAGTTAAGAAATTGTTGTTTCTCTAAAATAAAAATACAAATAAAACTATAGCAAACATGAAGAATTTCAAGTGTTTAATGACCACCATCGGTCTGATTTTATTGATGTCATCATCGCAAGGCGTTGAAGCCAAGAAACCTAAAAAGTATATTGGGGAAAATGGCGGTGATTTCGAATTTATTGATGAGGTAAGTACCAAGCAAACAGCGTGAGTCAACGCCAACCAAAGCAAAACACATAAAAGAGAAGCAAAAAGAAAATGTAAAAAATAAAATAAATAATAATCTGCCACCAGGATGTGCTAGCGATGGTGGGATATTTTAAGGTTTCTTCTTAATAGATTACCAATCCAATACGTTATTTTATTTTGCCAGCAATATTTTATGTTTCTCATTTTCTATGGCTTAGAAAATTACAGTTTAGAAAGGTGATAGTAACAACACGCCTTTGCGATTAGGTGATTTCCAACTCTAAAAAATAACATTAAACCGAAAAAAACAAAGAAGAGGTAAATGTCTGACATATCCCCAGTGCCTAAGCACAAATGTTTTCCCCAATTAATCTCTTTTTGTTTTATAAATTACTACACCCATTATAAAAAGGAAAAACTAAACACAGAACTTAACAAACTACTAGACAAAGCCGATTTATAACTCCTTTTTCTTGTTTTTTATTCCATCATAATATCACATTTCTCTTACACGATGGATGAAAAAGTTGTAGAAAAAAAAAAAAGAAACAGAAATTAATAAGAAGGGGGGGATGTTTGCAGCTTTACTATTTTTGTTTTTCAGTTTTCCTACAAGAGTGTGCGAGTGTGAAGGCTTGTATTTATCTGCACGATATTGACACGTTGTCTCCATGGTTTGTAGTTGTTATTTTTGTTTTTTTTTGTATCTAACCTGTCCACTTTTTTTCGTTTAGCCTAAGCTACTTAACAAATCTATAAATTTGAAAAGCACATAAAGAAAAAAATCCTGAGTGACATCAAATGACAAACACTCTTTCCTATCCAATAGACTTTATAAAAAGTTAAAAATCGATAACATTTGTTAGTGGCAGACAGCTCACACGTACTTATTGCACTATGGGTTGATATCGAAAAGAAGTGTTTTTATTCCAAACAAACAATACACTCATTTGCATCCCACTAACAATTTGTTTCAGTTTTGCATGAATTGAATGTAGGGGGTCTAAGTAAATAGTTCATTTGAATGGGAATATAAATAATTCGACTTGTTTGTTAGATATTCAATTTTATTACACAAGGTACTCTTTGTGGACAACAATTATATACTTCTAACAGCCTGTGAATACTTTCTAATGCCTTCAAAATAGCCACAGCCGGTTAATAGTCAGTCAAATGCTTAAGAAAAGCAGGACGCGTTTGATCTATTACGTGACGTTGACAGTTCGTTACGATATAAAGAGAATATTAATAATAGCAGCAATAAAAAACATCTCAAATAGAATTCAAAAACTTGTAGAATTCCTTTGCTACAGCGCATTCCTGGATGCTGTTAATGGAAACCAGAGATGATAATAAGTAATTTTTTTTATATACAAAGTGATTGCTCCCTCGCTTACGAGTGCCATGTTTCTGATGCCAAGTGACTTAAAGCTCATACACACATATATCGGGTGTTTTTTTTTTATAGAGTGATACAACTTTGAGTTGGAATCACTGCTTTATTTGACCACCCATTTAACAGCTGATAGTTGCTTTTTGTTTAGTTTGCTTTGACATTTCGTCATGGATCGACTTAAAGCAGAGCAACGCGTGCAAATTGTTGAAATTTTGAATCAAAATAATTGTTCTATTCGTTAAACTCATTCTTCAAAATTTTATTTTCCGAAGAAGCCCATTTTCGGTTGAACATGATTCGAAGTTTTTTCGTACCTCAATTAGCTGGTTTTAATCTTGCTGATATGTGGTTCCAACAGGACGGAGCCACATGCCACACAGCGGGGGCTACAATTGATTTACTCAATGAAACTTTTGATAAAAAAATAATTTCACGACATGACCCAATTAATTGGCCCCCAAATCGTGTGATTCAACCCCATTGGATTATTTTCTTTGGTGTACGTCGATAAACCACAAACAATTGAACATCTGGAAATCAATATTCGAAGAGTTATCGGCGAGATACAGCCGCAAATACTGCGAAAAGTTTGTGAAAATTGGTGTTCCAGATTGCGCCTTGTACGCGGCAGCCGTGGCGGCCACATGGCCGAAATCATATTTAAACATTAATGTCATAAAATTTTCTATCCAATAAAGACCGTTTCATTGATATAAAAAATATTACTATGTTTTATTATGACTTAAACTTGTATCATTCTATAAAAAACACCCTATACCTACCGATATAATGACACCTTCTCAAAGTTAGTCAGGAACGTCGAGATCTGATTAGAACTCGTTTTATGTGAAACGCGGAAAACCGATTATTTAAATTTCCTATCGGGAAGATAAAAATTTTTCATTAATATGAATTTTATTTCGTTAAAAAAGTTCTATGTTAATTTTAATATACAAAAAGAGTATCGTAACTTCCCTACTTTAAATGGTTCGGTGAGCTGTTGCATATTATGATACTAGCAATCATTAAACTTTGTCTTTCAGCTTGTTTTTCTTACACAATTCTCTTTTATTTAAACTTCGTTATGTCAAATAATTATTTTCAGTTTACAATTCATCGTAATTAAACAAATTTAATAAACTTTTTATAGCTTTTATACTGAAAATCACTTATATTGTGAAGCTCTACATAAAAATATCCTTTGAGGTATATATTTATTATCTCTATCTTGGGACGAAAATATGGTTAGAAGCGTACCACTAAATATATGATATTTAGATTAGCCAATCCGAATTGGCTTTCGTAACGTGGTTCTTGTGTTATTCCATGCTTTTGAGCTCCTCAAGCTAAAATACTGTTATTTTACTCTTTAATTTTAATTTCGTGCTGACTCTTTTTTCCCAAAATGTTATTAAAAACTCAAAATGAAAAAAAAATTCATTATAAAAGAATTGTGAATACTAACTAATCAGATATATAATTTCGGAATTTTTCAAGAAAATCATCTTTTTCTATTATTTTTGTGCCGATATCCCGCAAACGGAATAAGCCATATTGATCCGGTTCGCGGTGATCGACGTCGATCCGTGAAGGCTTTCAAATTTATTCTAAAAAATTCAATTTGAAAAATATTTATTTTAGATGTCTTGGGATTTAACGAATCGGTTCAAATTCGTAGGAAATTTAAGTTCAGGAACGTTCTTTAGAGCGATATTAATTTGATTTAATTCGGCTAAGCCGTCCAAAAGTTATAAGCACATACAAACACAATGACTAGCTCTCAGAATTATTCAGGGAAGCTTCCTGGGAAGTCAAAATGCAGAGATTTGATAAGAACTGGACTCCGTCAAAACAGGATAAAACCAGTAAGTTAAAATGTGGATTGACCAGTTTATTTAAGGACCTGTTTTTTTTTTTGCCAGATAGACTGTAAAATGTAAATGTTAAAGGAATGGACCAACTGCTGTTAATTAAATATATATTTTTCCAAAATGCTTCAATACAACTTTTATAAGAAACACGATTTTTGTTGAGCAGACAAAAACAAAAAATATACACAAAAAAGTATTTCAGCGTCGTTCTACAAAATATTAAAAATCAGATTGTAGTCAGTTGGTACTGCGACTAAAGTTTTCAAAGATTTCGTTTTGGCGCCATTGTGCAGGAAGACAATTTAAAAGGAATACAACGAGCAGCACCCAGTTAGCACATAAAAAGACTTTTGAGTTTTAAGGAGAGAATGAAATAAGAGTGGAGTGTGCTATTCGTAAACAATAAACTAAAATAGTGTTTGAAGATGAAGGAAGACAAAATTATTGCAGCACAAAAATTTAATACTTGTGATCCGACGTGCTGTTTTGCTTTTTAAAATTTCTTACTTTTCTTTGTATTTATAGTTGATTGTCTTCATTGAAACCCCAAATTGTTTCTTATATATATTTTTTTGCCTTATTTTACTCATACACTCGCACACATACTACTTTAGCGTTCATGCAATCCTTGGCGGTAAATTTGTAATCGTCTCGACTCTCTCATTCCGTTTTGTTTCTATTGTGTTTAATATTTTTAAGTTCCTGCTCTTTTTTGGGGGGAGGGGGTTTGTTTGTGTTTTCAATGATGTCTCAGCCCGAATTTTACTGCAGTGACATTTTTAAGTTCGCCCCTTTTTTTGATTTTTTTGTATATTTTTTTTGTTAATTTTGTTGTTGAGCTTTTATCTAATTTCCTTTCTGCATTCTGTTTAGTTTAGGTTTTTTAATTTTGCCTTGTATTTCATTTTATGGTGCATTAATGCTGAAAGAGGGTTCACAATTAGTCTCAGTGGGTTATTGTTGTTGCTGTATTCTTTTTTTAGAGCTTTTGTTACGTTGAAGAGAAGTTTTTTAATTTAGAAATGGGGGAAAATTATTATTCTTATTATTAATATTTTTTGAGGGATTGCAGTAATTTCGCTAAAGATGACAGGACAAAAATCACTGTTTCCTATCATAAAAACTAAATTGAAATTGTCAGCGCTTTATTTGAATTGTTGAGTTTGAGATAATGATAAAATAAACGGAGTGGGTGGTATTAAAATAATTACTTTACTTTGTGTGGTTATTTAAATTGCTGTGATCCGGGAGGTTGTAATAATAATTAAGAATTAGTTTTCGCTGTTAAAATGTATAACTATTTTGGTGGAAGTGAAATTATTTTAAATTATTTCAGCCGAACTGAGTTGATTGAGCGTATTATAATCAGTTTCAAGCTTTAAAAATTATTATGGTCACGTTGTTTCTTTAAGACCACTTCACTTCTTCTAAGTGTTTTGGAAAATTAGATTTACTTGATTTCAGGATCATAACTTCGGCTTCACTGAAAAGTTATAAAAAAATTTAGATTTTTCTAGTAAAAATCCAAGTAAAAATCATTAGAAATTATCCAGATCTGCACTACTTCTGAACTAGAAGTTAAAGATCTTATTGACTCCTTAGAAAATTATTTTTTATTGGGTATGATTTAAGCACACTTTCGTGTCAAAATTACGTGTGTTTGCAAAGCAAATAGAATATCAAAACAAAACGCGACCATGCAACTAAAAAGAAGGCAAATCAGAGCAAAAGCAGTGGGTGCACTAAAACATATTCGTAATAATTGTTGTTTTTGCTTCATACTTTTATAAGCCAATAAAAAAGTTAACGTCAGATTCAATCCTGTTTTAAATGTTCCAAAAAAGTTTTAATATTTTACTTCGTTATTATTCGATTTTATTTAGTAATACTTCAACATTGTTTTATTAAAATTTTGTTCAATTTTTCAATATTTTGATCGTAAAACAAAACAATTGTTTTTGTTAGTAATTCTTTTCTAATGAGAGAGTAAAGAACACACTTTATTTAATTTTGCTGAGAATGCTTGTTAGCCATTTTTCTTGTGTCTGTGCAGGGCTTTAGTAAATATTTTCCCAGAGTGTTGATAACTGCTAGTGATTGCTGGTTAATAAAATATTCTCTAGTAGCAAAATTATGGCAACTAAAACTGCAAATTATGCGAAATGTATGCAGCGAGTAGCAAAATCCAAAGCACCAGTAACAAATAAAAACACTTCTCAGCCGCAAATGGACACATTCGGTGAAATGCAGGAAATGACTGGAAGAAAATAACAAGCATGGCCAGCAAAATATCGACTACAAATAATATTTATTTGCATGCAGGGATGTGTTAGTAAAATCTACATCTACATCTGCACGTATTTGCTTCATTTGTGCTGATAGATGAAATTGTTGTTAGTCAGCGAAATTCTTTTTAGCAGCAATGAAAAGGAAATAAAAATTCATAATAAATCTGAGATTTGTGGTTTGATAGGTGCCCGCAAACGAGGGTGCAAATGATGGCGAAGAAGAGATGGTGGCTTGGTGAGCCAGTCGCACGAAAAGTAAAATAGAAAAAAAAACTGAGAAGTTCAAACAAACAAAACTTAAAGTATTTGTACTCCAAAAGAAAATGAAAAGAAATAAACGAAAATGAATTGCAAATCAATAGCAAATAAATAACATGATCTACGCTAGACCGGACAGTAAAAAATAATGTTACGGAAGGATATCTTGTCATTTTCTTTTCTATCACGAAATTGGTCAATAGCTTTCAATGATTATTCCGAAATATAAAGATGAATAAAGGGAACCTTACAAATGAAATTAAATCAAGTAAATAAAGGAGAAGTAAAATTATTCAAAAGCAACGTAACGAACTGTAATGAAATAAAACAAAATATATGAAAAACGGTTGATCGTAAAAGACTTTCCTCTAATTTCTCGCTAATTTTAACCGTAACCTGGTTTTGTGCTATTTTATGCTTTTAAGCTCAGGAACATGAACTGCTCAGATATATAATTTGCCAGTTTAAAAAAGAAATCACCTTTTTCAAATTTTTGCGTTAACGATTAAATGATTTTGACCCGGTTTATGGTTATCGACGTGGTTTTCATATGTCGAGAGCTGACTAGTTAAAGTCGTTAAACGTTATTCTAAAAAAACCACTTTGAAATACATTTTTTGAGATGTCTTGAAGTCTACTGATTCAAAACGCTTCAACGGTTCTCTAAAGAGTCACATACTTAAACACACACGAGCGCACATAAATACAGAAAATGAAACGGGATCTCAAAATTAGTAAGGGAAGTTTCCTAGAATCTCAAAACCCAAAGATCTGATAAGAGCTCGAGTTTTTCAAAAGGGGGTAAAGTCAATAATTTGAAAATTTTCAACCTTATCAATTGAATGGTGCGATTTAAATTAACTGCAATAGCAAGCAAGTAGGTGGAAAGTCATCAAAAATTGGATCTCCAGATAAGATTACATGCGATGAACCCGTGTCGGTTATATGACAGAAGTCATATTTAAATTATAAAGCCAGAAAATTATCTTTTGAATAGAGTAAATTTCAAGTAAATTTAAAAACTTTTTTGTCTTATTCTACTTAAAAGTTCTATACCTCCATAAAAAGCACCCTTTATAAATAATTAAAACAAATAAATTTTTACATGATTATGGGAGGTGAACATATCAAAGGGAAATAGGAAAAACTACAAGAGAAAATTAAATAAGGGAAATTTTCGCTGGGAATATTTTTTTTTCTTTATTCTAGACCGAATTACCAGAAATTTTTTATCATGATCACAAATACGTGGAAAGGGGATAGATTATAGGGAAGAAATTATTCACTTTTGGGGTGAATAAGTTTATAAATTATATTCAAAAACTGTCTTACTTTGTAAAACGAATTGTCTAGTGTTAATAAATTTTAAAGTACCAGAGTTGAAGAAAATATTTAAAACGAAAACTTTTTATTAAGTTTCCCTTAGCGGCTAAACTGCAGATGGTCCATTTCGTTTGGCATTAAATCATTAAAAAATACTTTTTGCAAGTTTTTGAAGATGCCAAATGAGTATGCAAATGCCAGTACAAAGACGTGATTTCCACAACTTCCTCAACTGATTTGTAGGCTAAATATTGTAACACAAATATATTGCCTGGAGTCTAGAGTGCCCTCTCTTATCTCAGAAAAACTATAGAATTAAATAAAATGTATATTAAAAGAATTAAATTCATATAAAACACTGATGATTGTGTTCCAATTCCTGTGGCACGAAAATCATTCATGGATAATGCTGTCGAATATATTTTATTGCCAAAATGTTGTTGACGAAATTCGAGAAAAATTTACATGTAAATATTTCATTGATGCAAATCGACATTGTCACTACATCCTGTAAAATTTCCACAGCAAATGATCGAATGAATAAATGTCTTGCAGCAACAAAATATTCAGCGCAAAAAATATTATATGAATCGTGCAGATTAAAGAATATTTATGTATTGTGCACGTCAGTATGAGTGCATGGATGTGTGATTTTTATCTATAAAAGGCAAAAAATTGCAATTATTTTTGTGCTACGATAAAAGATATAAAAAACAAACGACTAAATTAATATATACGGCAAAGAAAAATTTGAATAAAATTTATTGACTAATAATCTATTGCAGGATTAGATAATGTATTTCTGGATACATTTAAATTGTATGTCAAGATGTTAACAAGTTTATATGTACATATATATGCATATCCTATATACCCGTGTATATAAAAATATTCTTGGTTTTCAGCTCAATATAGCTAGAAGAGTTTTTATTTTGGGCTTTATTAACAAGGGTTTAATGAAGTCCTCGAATCTTCCATACACATATTCCACAAAGAACTCAAAAGCAAGATCACTTAATAAAAAGGCCAGTATACAGAAGGAGTCTTATTTGAGTTTTATGCTTTAAAAAAAAGATATATTTTGTAACTAATTAATTAAATTAAGTAGGCATGTTGGCAGAAATTATTTTGCAGGACTTTTTGTGATTAAAAAACTTTATTAAATACACTTGACCTTCATTCTATAGATATTTTATAGCCATTATCTTGAAGTCCTTTAAGAAGCTCTAGGGAAAGAAGATAAAGCAAAAGGACTACTCAGCAATAGCAACATGTATAAAATGGCACGAGTGTAGAAGAGGAGTACACAGAACTACCAAAACTCTTTGAAGAGATCATATCACTAGAGTACTTTATCATGATTTTCATAAGTTTCGCACTATACAATATATGAATGAAGATAATATCTGAAATATCTTTTATTAAATAACAAATTGAAAATGTATCCTTTGGAGGACTCATTCAGTTATGGAGCACAGTTTTATACTGAAAATAATATATGTATCAACAAACGTGCTGTTGACTGAAGTAGTGAACACAAGACTATGATGCTTTAGATCCCGAGTTCGATTTCGTACTCAGTTATGAATATGGTGTCGAAATTGTGTGATCTGCATTAGTGCAGGACTGTGTTAATTATTATCAGCTTGTCTCAATAACGAAGGCATAGCACTGATCGCTTTACCGACAGCGATTGACATCGTCATGTACTAAGAGAGCAGAATACAGTGCTCTTCTTCGTTGGTATTTGTAGCAAAAAAAATTCACCGGCCAAGAAAGAATCAAAAATAGCTACAATAAAACTCTCCATCTTCTAATCTGCTTTCATCTTTCCCTCCTTTCTAGTTCTGCTACAATGCACTGCATATGTAGGGATCATCTCGTGAGTAATAATCTAAAACAAAAAAAAAAAAACAAAAAAAAGCAAAAAAAAAGAATATAAAAAAGAGTTCCTGTCAAATTTTTTACTGCTCTTGGCTATTAAGGCGAAGGTACTGAAACTTGGCTGCTGTAGGCATGGCCATGAGGTATTTTTCTGATCTGCATTATTGTTGGACTGATATCGCCCATTAACGAAGGCATATTACTCAGAAGCACTCTTCTGCGTCACTTTGGTATCGAATTAACCGGAGAAGTAAAATTTTACAACTGCACCCCGCATACTTTTTATTGCACACTTTTGAGTTTCGTATAGATGGAATGATTTTGTACACATTTTGATTGAAAAGCAACAACGATGTCTTTCTATATTCACATTAAATAGTATTTGTTTAGTGCTTTATGAAAGCCTCAAAGCCTGTGCTGTTACTGCTGTAATTCTCAAATAGATTTTGAGTTTCCACTATACTGATGCATACGTTAATGAAGAGTAAGTTCAGCAACCGTGTTATATAATAATTGCACGTTTAGAAAAAAGGTGAGTGGCATTTTAAAATAAAATAACTACATGGGCATAAGAGTGTAAAAGTGATCCTGCCTGGGTGTGTTCTTAGGATTGTGTGAGAAATTTGTGGGATGTATACCCATCTGAGACTCTGGTATGTTCTACTATTATCGTTGCTACTATTATCGTTAAGGTTAATTTATAATTAATTTAAGAAAGATATAACACTTTAAGACATCAAGTCTTCAATTTGCCCTGAAATTTATTTGTTAAAGTTTCGTAGTTAAAATAAATAAAAGATTCACTTACCGCCTTAAACAAAACTGTTGTATAACCTGGAATGAATAAAATTATATATTTAAAATAAAATTGTTTTATCAATTAATAATATACATAATAGTTCAATTCACAAGGCCAATTGTATGGTTTACCGCAAATGAAATGATATTTTTTATAAGCTTGTGAATAAATTTGTTGTATCGTTATTAAATCATATTTTATGTCGGGAACTAAAATTATTAATTAAATTAGTCATTTCAATCAAGTACGGGAATCGAAAGTATTTTTTTGTGATTATAAATTTCTTCGTCTGAATATTTTTGAAATTTTATTGAAATTAATTAAAAATTGATGTATTTATTATTAAGAATAATTTATTTTTTTTGGCAGTTTGCTGGCGTCGCAAGCTATCGTTCGATCGAATAAATAACATTTCAAACATAAATAAATTTGAAAATTTGTGTTTGTTGTCACATATTTAAAATATTCTTAAAAATCTATGCAACAAATACAATATTTCAAAATCTACAAGTGAATTGCAACGATAAATTCTTTGAAAGTATTGTTGTTTTGCAAGTAATTTTACTTGTAGATTTGTGACTTGTAGTTTTGAGAAACGAACCCCCGGACTCCAGCCGTATAATTAGAACACACGTTTGTATGAGATTTACTATAATTAGACGATTAAACAACGACAATGACTTTAATGCGTGCTTATGAATTGAACCGTTGTATCAAATATTTATTTTAGAGAACTATCTTTTAGAATTAAAAGGTTTTGCTAAAGTTTGTTTTGGCTTTTGAAATTTTCATCAAAATCCGTTGCTTAAATTAAAAATTTCTAATAAGACGCAAAAGAGGCTGGGTTTTTGCGATCTCAGTTAAACAATTTTTAATCAATCTGTTTGTGGCACAATTCAATTTTAACGGAACAGCTTAGTTTTGCTTAACCCTAAATGGTTACACTTCATTTTTGTACATTTAGGTTACTGTTTGTTGAAACGACGAGCAACTTTTAAAAAATAGTTCTAGCGGAACAGTTTTTTAATTTAATTTTTAAACAAATTTTATTTTTTAAACAATTTAATTTAATAAACAAAAATTTTTTAAGTATTTTATAAAAAAAAATAAAAGAAATAAAAAATATAACCATGAAAACTTTTTTCTCTAAATTCGATACGAATTTGAGCTTCGTCTATTCGACAAACAGCAACCATCCAGGGTTTTTATTGACGAAATAAAAAAAATCTTATTCAACTCTGGAAAACTTTGATTGTCAAACTACGTTAAATTAAGTTTAATAATTAAATTTAACAATACGACCTAACAAGAGTAAAAAAAAAACATGAACAGTTTTACACGAATTCTTGTGTTTCATGCAAATTGAAAAATCCTCGAGCATGCTAGTGAACATTTGGGAAAGTTTCATAGAAGTTTCTCATACAAAAAGGGGCGACCTTGTTTTAAATTTATATAGATTGAATTTCTGGCTGATTTCGTAGCTTTCTAACCGAATGCCGCCGTTGAAGTTCTTAAAATAAAGAAGATGTGGGTTAAAAGTCCCACATCGTAAAAACAATTATTATATTTTTGGCACAGAGTTTTTAAATCAATAGATTAGAAAAACTTAATGTACCTTTACTCTTTTAGGTTGAATGCGAGCGGGCAACGACGGAAGCACAGCTAGCGAATACATATACAAATTATTTTTATTAGTTTTGCAACTTGAAAAAATTAATTTTTAATATTTTCTGCTTGGCTTCACAATTATTTTTCATTTTATAGTTATAAAACAGAATAAATCATTGAATCACTCAGCCAGTCATTAAAAATCCCACGGCACACCACATAAAAAACCTATAACAGCAACAACAACAATAACAGAAAAAAAAAGAAAAAAGAAAACTCCAATTTAAACAAAAGCAAAGAGAAAAACGAAATGCATTAAATAACAAGGATAAATACAGTTTTGTAGCAACACTAGCAATCAAAGCGGCAACAACAAAAACAATTTTCTGCTCAAAATGCACTCTGCCCAAAAAGTAAGTATTTATTTTGAAAGTACGCTTTTAGGGGCATACGGACAATTGCTCCACTATGTGTTTGTTGCTCTTGTAAGTGATGCAAAATGTGTAAAGAAATGAAATACAAAATGCAAGAAGTAAGAAAGCACGTGAAGACCTTAATTTTCTAGATGATCTTTAAAAAAGAAAAAATAAGAACAAACAAAATATAATAAATTCAGAACGAAATGTAGGCTAAACAACAGAACTAAAAAATTAAATAAAATAAAAATGAAAACACTGGATAAGTTGCTTAAGGCCAAAATTGTTGAAAATATTTATGATGTATGCATGTGAGTGCAAGTATATGTATGTGTGTGTGTATGTACGTAGCATTTATGTATGCACACAAGTAAAAAAAAATTTAAAAGAGTCAAGTCTTTGTTTTTATTTGTTTAGTACAATTATTGTGCTAATTAGTTGTACAACAACTGAAGGATATAATTAACTAATCAAATAGCCAACTTGGTTTTGATTTAGTATAACTATAAAATAAAAGATGAGTCATCCTTCCAGATAACAATGGGTTATGTAGTCCATTCTATTTGAAAAAGACTAGTTACGCCATGATCCAGTGTGATGGAGTCAAGGACCATGTCATGTCAAGTAGTTGTGTTGTAAATACATTGTCGCCAACTGTATAATCGATATTATAAGAATCAAAATTAGTAGGCATGAAGGCAGCCATTGTTTATTTATTAGGTGTTTATTTCCACAGTGTGTCTGGTAGCACATTTATATAGCAAACTCAAATAAAAAATGTAATAATTGACACAAAGTTTTATTAGAAGCGTTGAACGATAGAATGGAAATGCAGAATTTATATTTTAAAGAATATGACATCCAGATGTCTTCAAAACGGAGCCTTGTGTTCTGCCTCACACGCTGCAGTAAACTTGGTTCAATCGAGCTGATTTCTCGACGAATGTTTTATTTTAGAGCCACAAGAGTTTGGGAATTGTCATTATAACCCCTGTCTTTGAGGAAGCTCCATAAAAAAATCCCTGACAGCTATTTCGGGCGATCTCGCTGGCCATGCGATGTCCCTGTTGCGACTGATCCTTCTTCTTGGAGGAAATTTACCCGAAGCAAATTCATCAAAGCTCTGGCTGTGTGAAGAGTTGCCCCATCCTGTTGGAATCAGGTGTGTGAAGAGTACGATGGATGAGCTCGCAAGTTCAGTAAAAAGAATTTCGTAATCATTCGAGTCTGGCCTTGAGAGTTTTTGGAAAAAAAAATGCTCCACGTGGATAAGGCACACCAAACAGTTACCCTGGGGCAATGCAAGGGCTTTTGATGTTTCAATTGGGGGTTACGTCGTACAGTGCGAAAACGCTCCAACATCGTTTCACAAAACTTTTTGCGTATTTCAAAGTCACTTTCTTTCAGTTTTTAAAAATTTCTATTAAAAAAAACTTCAGATGCTTTTTTAAAATTTCATGAACAATCGCTCTTGGAAGTTGCAGTGAGGCTGCTCTTTTCCGTATTGAAAGTCACGGATTTTCACGTAAACTCCTTTCAACCAGTTTCAAGTTTTCGGGGCTCCTTGAAGATCGACTGTAACTTGGCCGTGGAATATTCATACCCGAAGCAGTTGCGCGGACTCCCTACACCCACGAACGGGTTAAATTTGCACTCGGTCGGTTCGCCGAATACCGAACTTTGAACAAAATTGTCGATGAGCAATTACGCAAGAATTATTACTCTTAAAAAATGTCTCTACATCGACATCGTGACTGACGAATCTCCACAATCGATAATTTCAACGGCGCCTCCCGCCACCCGTCCTCGGCACTGTTTATTACTTTTTGAAATAATCGTATTTAAAAATAAAAATGAAAACTTATAATGACAATAAAAAATAAAAATATTGTCGAAATGCTTTTTTAACTTGTCGTTACGAAAGTTTCAAATTTTCCAAAAGTTTTAAGACTTCCATAATATTTGCTAGCCCAACACAGTAATTAGTCCGCATATTAAAATTTTTCATTTATCTGAAACGAATTTATTAGTTTTCATACTGCACACAACATGTGGCTTTTTCAGGCTGGTTAAACTTGACGTTATTGTTGTTGGCTTTTGCAAAAAAAAAAAGAAGCATCAGCAAATTTTGCAAGTTATTCAAGATTTTGCTGCTGCTGCAGTTGACGTTCGCTTAACGAAAAAAGAAAACATTTCAAGTATGAATGCATGTAGTTGTTTAAAGAAATACTTTCTTTTTCAAAAAAAAAAAAATATTTTTTGTGGTTGCCTGATAAAACACTTGGGAGATTGCAAAAACTTTCTGCCTTAAAACTTGAAAATAAATAAATCTTTTCCTCTTAAGAGTCTGTGGGCAAAGTCTAAGTTTAAATGCCGCTGTGTGCAATATTGCATAAAATATTATTTATAGACTAAATAATAGTTCCCTTTTAAATATTTTAAATTTCTCGAAAATCATACGAGCAAAACAAGATTATATTTGTGCAGTGACATTTCTGACTTTTATTCAATTCTATTAGAAAAATTTTTCTTTGACAGGCATTTATTTTCCTTTTTCAATTTGGATTCAGTCTTATGAAAATTGTTTTGAATTCTAATTAATGAATTCATTTATGAATGGAAAACCTATAAAATAAATTGTAAAAGAGATATTGAGTTAAAAACTCTGTGAAACCGCAAATGAATTCAATTTTCTAGTAACAAACAACTCACAATTGAAAACGTTTTTCCTTCTCTTGTCTCAATAGTTTATACACTTAAAATATTTTTGAGTATGTATACTCAGTGTATTCACGCATTCATGCATAAGCATGTAGGAATATTTTTATATTATTTGTTTTACTTTGTCATATTTGATTTACGCATATTTCCAAAATACGAGAATTGCATCAATACTACACTGCAAAATTATTAAATTGCAAAAATTATCCTTGAAATGGCTTTACAAATTCTTCTCTTCTTTCTCTATCTGTCCACTCAACTCAACCCGCTGATTTCTAAAGCTCCAACGCAATACATTCCATTGATGGAATTCATTCCTGCATGCCAGTTTTAATTTAAAAAAAAACTGTCTCAAAGAATTCATCATATTTTCCAAAACTTCGTTCACAAATACTCCATAAATAAATTGTAGAAACATGCCGAAATGGCATGAAGAAATAGCTACGATACTATAAAAAGAAAATCTCTCATGCAATAGTTTTTATAAGCCCACGAGTATTAAACTATATGTATATGTATAGAGTGTTTTTTATAGGGTGATACAACTTTGAGTCGGCATCACTGCTTTATTTGACCACCCATTTAACAGCTGATAGTTGCTTTTTGTTTAGTTTGCTTTGACATTTCATTATGGATCGACTTACACCAGAGCAACGCGTGCAAATTGCGGAAATTTTTAATCAAAATAATGGTTCTGTTCGTCAAACTTATCGTGCACTTCGTCCATTCAAAATTTTATTTTCCGATGAAGCCAATTTTTGGTTGAATCGGTACGTAAATAAACAGAATTGTCGCATTTGGAGTGAGGAGAATACACAAGCTTTTGTCCAAACACCATTAACAATAAATAAACATTCTGAAGTAGTAATTTATTTTGTGAAAATTGTCGTTTTTAATTTTAGGATATGCTGATGCTCTTTTGCCAAAATTGTGTTTAAAAATTTAAACTGATCAACGAAATCAGTCAACACTCTGAATAATTGCTTTTTTATATAAAACAATTGATTGTATTGTATTGTTGTATTTTTCTCTTACAACTACAGTTGAAGTGGAAAAAAGCCAGTCGAGGTAGAAATAAAAATGTAAGAAAATAAAAAAGAAAAGTGATCAGTAAGTTCTTGTTACGACTTTGATATTTTTTAAACATCTGATTTACTTAAATTGAAGTTTGATATTCTAAGAATTGGTGTATTAGCCCCAGTGAAATGTGCACAGCAACAAGCTAAAATCCCTCTGCTTAAATAAGATTGTGGGTAAAACAAGTCCGCATATTAAAAATTGCAGAGTCAATAATATTCTCACAATTAGTATATAGAAAATATTTTGCTCGGTGTACCCATTGATATTATCACAGCATCCAACCTCAAGCGTTTTAACTTTTTAAAGTTTGCTATTTGTCAAATTGTCACTTCTTTCATTCATACACTGCAGAATAAAGACAATGAATTGAAAATCTGTGAAACTATTGTAACATAAAGTTTTTGTATAATAATTAATACGGGTTTTTAAACAACTCTAATAAAACATTGCGTATGAGAGCATGAAACAGCATACAGGCAGGGACACCTACACTATGGTGCATGCATATGCATGCATGTATAACAATAACAACAAACCAGTAACGCCACAATAGACAATGTAACATTTGCATTTGACAACATCTACATAAATAATCTAATACATTCAAATAGAATACAATTACACAAATCCTTCTGTGTATGCATCCATGTGTGCTCGAATACATGGAGGCGCACATCAGAGACCAGCAATGAGTAGTGTTTTTGGTACTTAAAATGATTCATTACATTTCCAGTCCATATAAGCGAATATGAATCATCGGAATAAAATCCATCTGCAGTGCGATTAAGTAACTCTTAACGATTCGATAAAAGCAATATTTCTCTACAATTATTATTGCCCGATTCACTGACTTCTTGTTAATTAAATCGTTATAATACGCTTTATTTTAAAAAAGAAGAGAAGTCGTGTTGCGAACGAGCAGCTGACTGAAATAGTATTTTCTTGTTGGCTTAGCAAGAGACGAATCGTGAAAACTAAAAACACAAAAATTAGTTTCATTTGCTTGCCGATAAAAGGACATCAAAGGCAGCTGACTTTACCTGGCACTGAACTTCGCTAAAATTGTTATGGAGTAGCAAAGTCGGTAAATTTTCATTATACTCATTTTATCGACACGTTTAGTGTAATTAAAGTTCTTGAATGATGTACTTGTACTCACAACAGCGGTGGTTTATATATCCGAGTTGCAATGCATCATTAACGTACTCACAATGTTTGGATTTATGAAATCGGCTTCAACAAATTTTCGATTCCTTTTACTCCCGAATTTTTAAATACTTCACGCTTCATTTATTTATTTCCTGTTAAAAGAATGTATTGCTTCTTTGAAGTGAAAAATGTATTATTTAATACTATTTTTATTTAAAAGTAATTTTTTTTAAAGAGAGTGTATTTCTTTTTAGAATTTTGGAAATTTTTCTTTACAGCGAGTAGAGAATGAAAAATAATAATAATTAGCAACAGCAGCGTAAAACGAGCTTCCCGAGTACAATGAACTCCGTACCAAATACGAGTGGTGCAAACTCAACTCCCTCCCACAAAATTAAAAGATGATCAGCAAAATATTTATCGTATGAACCAAATAAACAACATCAGCTTTTGAGTGCCCATGAGTCCCTAGAGAATTTCAACAATTAGGAATGCCTATAAGTACAAACAATCCTGGGTCATGATTTAATTCCACCCGCTTTTTTAGTACTCAGTGCTGATCTCTGGCACACATTTATATTTATACGAGCACGTATGTATGTGTGATGTATATTATGGTGGTCGTTAAAAAATTTTTCTAAAATAAATTTCATAAAAAACACTCTATATGAAGCTGTCCAAAATCTATCTTATGGGGAAAGAAAAACCAAACAAAATAAGAATATTTCATACAATCCGATTCACATCGTCTTTAAGCTGTTGAAATTTATGTACTTTTCCTTTATTGAAGTTCTAAATTATTTTTTAACTTAAGGAAATAACCTAAAAGCGTTTCTTTGTTTTTTGTTTTTTGTTTTTAAACGAGAAGTCTACGAGTTGCTTGCTCACTAGGACGATAATGTTGACAGTATTTTTTAAATAAATTTCAATTATATAGAAGCTTTTTTGTGGAATGAAATTCATGATATTTTTCCGTATCCCACTAAACAGAAATGTCAATACACTTTTACATTCTCAGTTGTCAAATCTTGCAGCTAAGAAGAAACCCTATTCACTTAAACTGTTCATGGATAAAAATACTTTCGAATTTTCTTTATTTTTGGTGTTATTTTCTAAGGCAACTAAGACGTAAAACTTTTCAGCCGTCTATTTGTGACAGCCATAGTTGTCCCTACTTTCAAAATTAGAGTTATTTGTCGTATTATTTATTTAACACTCGCCAGAGGAGAAACCCTTCCTCCATTTGATGTAAAAAATTTAAAACTATTACTGATACGATAGTGTTCGTAAGACATGATGAACAATCTCATCCGTTTTCTTTCATTTGAATGTAAAAACAGTTGCTATTTATAAAAATTTTTAATAAGGAAGTTGTTTGAATATTTAACTGATGTAGGACCTCACCATCAAGTCGCCGTGAAAGTAGATTATAATTATTGTATTAAATCGAAGAGACTCAAACAACTTTTTATATCAGTGTATATTTTGGGGAATTGTCGTTTTTTGCTTCTTTTTTCCCAAAATTTTACTAAAAAATTCAAAGTGATTAATTGAGGAGTTTTAGCTGGCTTCTAGGCGCATTTCACTGGGGCTAATGCAGATTTTATATCAATTGTCCTTAAAATTAATTTCGAACAATATTTAAGAAATAAATCTGAAATAATATAATACTTTTGGGGCTGCGAAATATTTTTCAATAATAACTTTTTACGGCATCTTCGCATGAAAAAGGATTTCCTACTTTATTATTTGCATAATTAATAAATATTTGCCGATGTAACATCAAGAATTTATGTTAACATCTCTCGTTCAATAAATATTTTGAAAGGAGGCAGACAGCAAGGAAAATTAATACGAGTTAAAGAAGTTGAAATTGTATAGATTTTGATCGCCGATATTTTAAAGCATGAATTGCACTGCAAATGGTACAATTCTAGTGAATTTATCATTCCAAACTTGGGGATTAGAAAATATAGCGCTGATATCTCCTTTTTCTTGTTTAGAGAAATCATTAAAATTCTCGAATTTGGGTTAAATATTTAATATCAAAAACTTCTGTTTCTGCGGAAATTCCCGATTCGGTAGTAGTTTTTCTCCAAAATCACCTTTTGGTTCAATTAATTTTTTTTTTAATTTTAGAAGGTCACACTGCAAACTGAATCAAATTTCATCTATTTTCATTACGTAAAGTAATTTGTTCGTACCGTACTGGGACATCCTTGAAAATATTATAAAGAAATTTCTTTTACTGCTGAAGATTCCATAGTTTTTTGCTTCACTACTATTTTTATCAGTTTCCAAAATATCTTTGTGAGAAAAATTTCCCCACGTTCAGAGGACAGGAATTAGAATTTCAAACCGTATACATATTTCTTCGTACAACATCAAGCCTGCCTAATAGAAAAACACACTTGTGCACCACTACACTAGTATATGCACACATGAACGGAGGTGCATGTGCATAGTATATATATATATATGTGTGTGTGTGTGTGTGTGTTTATGTAGATATGCATATGCATATATAATCGAGCAATCGCTTATGCGAAACTCTGACAAATTTTTGCTATTTTTCTCGTAAATTTTAGATGTGCAAAATATTATTTTAATAATAAAAATTTTCACTGAATTTAGTAGCTCAATACCAAAAAAACAATGCACGATATACATACATACAAACGCGGTAGCAGTATGTCGTCTTGTATGCTGTTGCTGATGCAAATAAACGAGTACGTCTGCCAGCAGATAAATATTCACACATAAACAAATACCAGAAGTAGCACGAAATGAATCACTTGCTTTTGGTTAAACACACACACATATACACACACATATACACACATATACACGCACACATGCATCCATGGGAAGGCATTTAAATCATAGAAAGTGAACCTTTTTTTGTAAACCAGCCAACACGATTTGAAAGCAGACTATTTCTTATGCGAGTACTCAAAGTTAGAAATTAAGTAGACATTTTTTATATAAACAGGATTTAGAAACTCCACAGTGGGGGTTAGTGAAATTTATATATTTACACAAACAACACATTTTAAATAATTCCACTCCAAAACTCTTACTCTTCTTTAAGAATTGTTTTTGTTTTTTAACAAGAAAACAACTGGGGACGAATTACAATAACGATCGAAATTTCAATAAAATGAAATGACGTATTTTAAATAAAATGAAATGACTTAATTTGTATGACGAATTTCGCGCAACATAACGCAGTCGTTTGTAAAAACTAATTCTCGTAATAACTCTTATGAAACATAAATATCGATGAAGAACCACAGTTTTTACAATTAATTAAATTCAAGCGGGAAAGTAAAAATTACACTAAAAACCCAAAAGCATAAGACATGAGGAATTAAACCAAACTGCACTACAGGGATTGTATGTGTTTTAACATCAATAAAAGAAACGATAACTGATCAAATCGATAACTTATAAAATATATAATTTCCGACTTTTTTTAGAATCACTTTTTTGATTTTTTTCTTTCAAGATCTAAACAGCCGTTTGAAAGTTATTTTGCAAAAACTGCTTTTGAAAATACATTTTTATTTTCCGCAGAAAACAAAACGAATGCCCTGTTGTATTAAAAACGGCTGTGTCGAATGGAACATACCCTTCATCGATGTACGTCTGTTACTTTTAAGTACCAAAAATAATTTCAAATTTTCCAGATCTGCAATCATATTTTGCTAATTATCAATACAACAATCCAAGACCAAGACTAGTTTACTTCAAAAAACTAATTTCACTGACAGTTGAACAGTGTTGTCAACTTTGGAGTTTCAAACTTAACTTAAAAACAAAAACAAAAAACTTAAACAACAAAAATAAACTTGTTTATAACTTTTCCCCATCCCCGGAAGCGTGATGCGTTCATGTGCTGTTTCTGTTTTTCCGCTGGTAGAAAAAGAGAAAATGAAACTTCAAGTTTCCCCAACCATCTTTTTTTTAAAGTTTTTTTTTGTACACCACAACTACACGCACATACATTAAGGCATCACAAAAATTTAGAGAAAAAACTAAAACCAGCAAAAAAGTGAAAATGTTGAAAGTATAAAAAAATTAAAAAAAAAAAAATTATTCCAGAGGATGTTAAAGGACAAAAAAATTGGAAAAAGATATAGAAATATAAAATAAGATGAGACATGGTCATAAACTGGTAACCGTAGTTGTAATCAACGTATCGACATTAGGACGGTCCCCTTAGAGGCGAAATTTTCTATAAAATGCCATTCAATAAATGACACGCGTTTTTATCAGTTTTTCCTTTATGCAGGCCTCCATAATTTATCCAATTCAATTCCTGACACTGAGTTTCTTGTCGAGTGCCTGCAATTATTTAGTAGGCGATCCATACACTGAAAGTGTCCAGTACTTTTCAGTCTTATACGAGTGACGGCTGGAAAATAACACAACATATGTTGCCATCCAAAGACTATTTGAAGTGACTGAGTTTGGCACTCGCCTGCATTAACAGCTGTAGGTTTTTATACAATTATTTTCTTTATTAAATTAGAAATTAGTTTGATGATTTACGGCTGTCATGTTATAAAATTAAAGACGTCAATTTAATCAAAAAATACTTACTACACAAATTTAAAACAGGACTAGTTCCTGCGAGACAGGACACTGTCATTAGTTGGTGTAGCCAAAAGTTATAATACCTGATAAGTCATATTGCGGTCCTTAATGATTAAAAGCAGGTTATCAGATCTTTTCTGAGGGCTTCGGAAAACCGATTTCATATGCAGATAAAAAGTGTTGTTAACTTTGAAGTTTCAAAAAGCGCTATTTTTGCCAATCACTGAAATGAAAATATTTCCTTGTTTTTTCAACTTTTTTTTATTTAAATGCCATGGCAATAGTTATTATATTTTTGCTTACAATAGTTGATAGAGATTTCTTGCGAATTCTGTTTGGTCCATCGTGACTATAAAAAAGCATAATTTTTGTTGTCACAAAAATATAACGCCATTCTAATTCTAAATTGACCAATTCTAATTCTAATTGACCAATTTTTTTTACATAAATTCATATGTGCGCCCAAAAGATTAACAGACTCTTTATTATTAATATTTTATAAACACATACATACACATACATAAATATATATATGTATTCGTTTGCGAAAGTATCATGTACAATTGCCTAAGACGAAAAGCTGCCCCGTTTTATCATTTTATTTAGCACATGGCAGTTGCTGAAAAGCCAACTATTTTCTAAACTTCTAATCCACGACTTCGAAATGTACGAAATGTTTGTTGACAACAAATAATGGACTCGTACAACGGCAGCCAAAGCTTCCATTTACATTAAGTGTAATTGTATTGGTAAAGCCACAGGTTTTAGTACAATTACGAGTATACAATTTACCTCTTTATTTCAGACAAGTAAAATCCTTTAATGCCAAATGTTTTCAAAATGGAAATAGAAAAGTTTTAGCTTTTAATGTTGTGGCATCTTTTGAGTGACGATGGTTTTTTTTTTGTTTGTTTGTTTGTTTAAAAAGCAAAGAGAAGCAGAAGACATCAAGTGGTTATAGCACAAACCTTTTTGTTTGTTTTAATTAAAGGGTTTTATATTGTTGTTATTATACTTGTAGAGTTAATTAAAAAAAAGCTCTTCAAAATAATTTTCTATAAATACTTTTTGTTAATTTGCCTTGTCTTTAAATATTTTAATTCAAGGCGCATTTTGCGGTTTCTACAGATTTTGAAGAAAACTGTTTGTTGGATGCGTGTAATTTTATTTCTATAGAAAATTGTGCAGATTATATTAATTGGAAATTATATTTTTAAATATTTTATATTATATTTTGTAGTTTCCCATATAAAACATTTTGACAATCTTTTTATCCTCAATCAAGTCCTGTAGTTGGGAGGGAAAAGTAAATGAAACCCCTACTTGTGGAAACTAATCTGGATCCGTTAATTTTGAAGTTCAGGTTATTAAATGTTCAAAAGCAAAGCAACTAAATTCCAAGAGCGATTGCAAATAATTTATCTGCATTCAATGATTTCTAAGAAAATTATATCAAAATGATTTCGGAATATTTTTGCATGGAATATTTCCATTAAATTTCAATCCAATAAATATTATATTCTAGTTCTTTGCTTATAATTCATAAAGAACATTAACACGCAACCAAAAAATATTAAGACTCCAGCTGGGAGCTGTCTCCATAACAAAATGTGTTATTTGATCCATAACAAAATGTCCCTGCCTAGATTTTAAATATTTGTTGCAGCAATTCTTCAGTTTGTTGATGAATTCGGTGAGAAGTTTCAGGGAAGACTGCAAACTTTCTTGTCTTTTGCAATTCCCTGATACTTTGAAATTCGCACTTGTTAATATAAAATTGGTGGTGTGTGTTTGACGTCTTATTTTATTTTATCTCCACAGTTTGTAATATAACGCAAAGAGTATAAAATTGTTTAATTTTCACAACAATTTGTGGTGTCGAAGAATCAAGAGATACAGAAATTTCAAAATCAAAGTTTCACAATGTGAACGAACACTTGTGCAATTTTAAAGCAAGATAAAAAAATGCAAGTCTGGAATAGCTTTTAAACACTAACCGATCGCTACCACTTGCAAACTGGTCAAGTGCTAGATTTGTGACAATTTCTACTGGGCAGTTTTGTAAATTAAAATTCATAGTTTTGTTTCAACATTTTTCGTTTAAATTTATCAGGCATTGAAAAAAGAATGGATCAAATAAGCGCTAAATCAACTTAATTTTTATTTTTTGCTTGTCCACAAATAATTACGAATTTTAACCGAAATGCTTCATAAACGGCTTCACATAACAGGCTTGAGACATTGATTCCCGTAATTCAGGGGAGGACACCTAAATATACAGCACATTGTGCCCAAACTCCAAAGAAAGGAATAGTGTTAAGAGGACAGTTAAAGAAAGCTAAAAAGGTACAGCATTTGTTGCAACCATTTCATTTCTTACGTCGCCCGCGATTTTACGCTATAGTACCGACAAAGGAGCCGCTCTTGTAATAAATTATAATGTCAGCCGCTACGGGTAATGTTCAGCGACCGGTGCTATGCCTTCCTCGCTAAAACAGGTGGACAAATATTAACACAAGAAAGCCTTAAAGCAGATCTGAAAAATACAACATCACACTCATGGCTGAGTGCGGACCCGAACCCGGAATCTTAGGCTTCGTAGCACCCTCATGATTTCTTATGATTCAATAAAAAAAAGGGAAAGCAGGTTTATGTTGCCTCAGTTCATTAAGAGATGCACAATAATTTCCGTCTGCGTTAATCCACTTTTTTTACTTGGACCCCTGCTCAAGTTATACACTCTACTAACGCAATTTATTCTACTACAGCTTGGAAAATTGATTATGTGAGATGGATGAAGGCAGTGGCTATCGCAGAAAAGACCTCTAAGTTAAGTGAGTTCGTTCCGTACACAAGCAGTTTGGCTAACGAATAATTTTTTGCAATAACACGTGCTGCAGTTCGTCCACAGTAGGAGAGACTGAGTTTCGGGACACAACTTCCCTGAAAGGTGAACTGGGGCGGCCATGCTCATGTGAGTCAATAGTCATGGCCATTCTACACTTCCCAATGAGTCGCTTGGGAAATATGTATTTGTAATGAAAGCATGTTTTTCAGCATCTGATCTAAAGTGTTGCGTGAGTTCAATGGAGATGTAAATAAAAATGAAAAATACGCCATAATGAGTCGCAGGATAGTCCCGATTACTGAGAATGTCGTGGAGTCGTCAATTTCGAAGTAACTTTTGTTAAAGCAATATTTTTGGCAGAGCGCACCTAATAACGATTCCATTTTTTTGAAATTCGCTAACGAACACAATCAACCTGCAGTGTTCACAAAATGTTGATACATTTGAACCACAGCGTTAAAATTTTTAAAATTTTCGCGCGACCGTCGGCTGTTAAGAGAGAATCATATTCTTAAACACCAAACCCTTGGCTAAAAATAGGGGCAACGAATTCTCAGAACCCATAACAAATTTCATTTTTGCATCAGTGACACTTCAAATGACAGATATTTAAAGGCGTTGCCGAGCCGCATTTAAAAGTTGTAAATGGATAACCCATTAAGTGAGTAACTTTGGATGGTCATTTCTTTTTTTGACTAACAGTAGAGATCAAGAGTATATTGGAAGGGTATTATTCTATGGATCACAAGAAAATAAATATTATAAATAAGTGAATAAATATAATAAAAATATTTATAGAAAACGGATGACTCTAAAGGCCATCCCTGTAACTTCCGGCTAATTTTAATAGTAAAACTATCTTCACGTTGATCGTTGTGTTTTTGAACTCATCCAACTGGTGAAATTTTTAAATATAAAAAT
Source organism: Linnaemya vulpina (assembly GCA_963675445.1). NCBI lineage: Eukaryota > Metazoa > Arthropoda > Insecta > Diptera > Tachinidae > Linnaemya > Linnaemya vulpina. The sequence continues at coordinate 45,645,594 of OY776277.1, forward strand.
CTTTCCGCATATAGTGGGCAGAGATTCATGGAGTTTTCGGGTTCTGTAAAAGAATCGAGAACACGGTATGATCAGATATACTTCGTATTTTTTTAAAATCACTTTTCTCGAATTTTTCCACTTATCATATCTAAGCAAGGGATTGACGGTGATTGATGTGGTTTTTAGATTACAAGAGCCGATTAGCTTAAGACGTACTAAATATAAAAACACTTTTGGAAAGCAGTTTTTTCTTAGTTTTCTTGGGAAATCTACCGTTCGGAATCAGTTTGGTCGAATCCTTTAAAATGCCAATGTTTGATTCGACTTGGTCAAGCCGTTTAAAATGTGTTAGCTGGTTATATACACACACAAGCGCACAGACAGATATATTGCCGGGATCGCAGAGGTAGTCAGAGAAGCTTCACAATACCTCAAAATGTTAAGATCTGATGAGAACTGGCTTTTCGAAAAGTGGTGCAAAATCAATAACTTTCCTACTTTTTACATCTTTTATTTTCCTAGCGAAGGATGCCACAATACCACGATGAAATATTTCTTAATTTTGTGGATATGAAAACTTGTCGCAATTTACAGAAATCGAGAGTTTATTTTGCCGGTCTTGGAGTTTCTCTATGTATGCAGTATTCCTGACTACTACTCTCAGCCGCATACGATGGCTCATATTATTGGAGTTAAGGTTTTAAGACTTATTTTTAATTAGACTATAATTAAACAAACAACAAACATGACAAGTGGATGGAAAAGTTTGTTTCCCAAAACAATTATTGCACGCCAACATCATGAACGATATTTCTTGGCTGTAAATTGCACGGTTACGTCTTTTAAACAAAACAGAAAACAACAAAGTTTTTTTAATTAAAGTTTTCAGGTCTAAGCACGAGGATTATTTAATTATGGTTTCTTTAAAACTGACACGCAATCACACACGCTCTCAGGACATCAACATCTAAATTTTTGTAATTTAATCAACGAGAAGAAAAAAAATTATAGATTCTCCCGCACTCCTATTTCAAGTGGTTTAGAATGGGTAGGTTTTCTGTTATAAAAATAAAGAAGTGAAGAAATAGTAACATAAAACTGCGAGATTTATCATTTTGCAGACAGGCGATTTATCTAAGTGGAAAATAAGAAACATGAAGAGAAACAAAGACGCAATTATATTAAAAGAAACGTTGACATCATTAAAAACTTGGTAACGTGAACAATAACGAAAACGTCGAAATGAATATTAAAAAAAACTAAGAAAATTAAATGAAACTACAAGATACAGATGCTCGCTCATACAAACTCAAGTTAAAGTTTGCACCAGCGTTTGCAGTATTTTAGTTTTGGTTGAATGAATTTTTCTAGGAAATAAAATTAAGTTGATGTATCATCGCAAAAAAACTTTTAATATAAAAACGAACAACAAAAATTATTGCTAACGAAGCAATCAGAAAACAGTGGCGCAGATATACAACAACACTTTGTTCAATTTGTAAGTATATTTTACTTACTTTCAGCCCATAGTGAAGTGCTAATGTTTAAATGAAAAATGTAAAAACGATAACTTAAAAAAAAAAAACTAATAAAAAACTAAACAAAAAACTTAAACAACAAAAATAAACTTGTTTATAACATTTTCCCATCCCCGGAAGCGTGATGCGTTTATGTGCTGTTTCTGTTTTTCCGCTGGTAGAAAAAAAGAAAATGAAAACGAAACTTTAAGCTTCCCCATCCATCTTTTTTTTTTTGTAAGTAACTTGTACACCACAACTACACGCACATACATTAACGCATTTACTCGACATCACAAAAATTTAGAGAAAACTAAAACCAGCAAAAAAAGTGAAAATGTTGAAAGTATAAAAAAATTGTAACAAAAATTGTTCCAGAGGATGTTAAAGGACAAAAAAATTGGAAAAAGATATAGAAATATGAAATAAGATGAGACATGGTCATAAACTGGTAACCGTAGTTGTAATCAACGTATCGACATTAGGACGGTCTGCTTAGAGGCGAAATTTTCTATAAAATGCCATTCAATAAATGACACGCGTTTTTATCAGTTTTTCCTTTATGCAGGCCTCCATAATTTATCCAATTAAATTCTTGACACTGAGTTTCTTGTCGAGTGCCTGCAGTTATTTAGTAGGCGGTCCATACACTGAAAGTGTCCAGTACTTTTCAGTCTTATACGAGTGACGGCTGGAAAATAACACAACATATGCTGCCATCCAAAAGTTAGTTTTCTCCCTGCCGGGCGCTACTTGAAGTGACTGAGTTTGCCACTCGCCTGCATAAACAGCTGAAGGTTTTTTAATATAATTATTTTCTTTATTAAATTAGAAATTAGTTTGATGATTTAAGGCAGTCATGTTACAAAATTAAAGGCACCAATTTAATCTAAAAATACTTAATATACAAATTCAAAACAGTACTAATTCCTGAGTGACAGGACACTGTCATTAGTGGGTGTCACTAAAAGTTATAATACCTGATCAGTTTTATTGCGCTCCTTAATGATTAGTACAAACAGCTGCCCCAATTACTTATTTTACTTGGCAGGACATATTACGCAATTCATTTATAATATTTCACTCTTAATAAAATTCGAATTGAAAGATATTACAAAAATTATTTGCCCATGGTAGTTTTGAACTTAGACGTATTATAATTTTTTTCTTGGTTTTAGTGTTTTTTGGAAGTTGACAACGCTGAATGGATCCGCAATGGGTTTCAGAAAAATTTTTTGTCATTTAATCTTTTTTTATATTTCATTTAATATTTGCTGGTGATATTAAAAAAAACAGAATCCAATTAAAATTGTATAGACCATAAAATAGAGTAGATCGGACGGTTTCTTCACAATGCTAATAAAACAAAACTAATTATAATAATATAAATAAATAAATAAATAAATAAAAATTTAATAAAAATAGTAAAAAAATATGTCCAAATACTTTGGGAAATATATTTTTAGAATCAAAATAATTCTTTCTTAAAAATTTCAATACAATCTAATAGAATGACAGCCGGAGATGAATTCAAAATTTGGCCAAATGTCTCTGAAGCAGTGAATAGAGAGAGTAACTGCCACTGAACAAGCAAATTGAGTTTAGGAATTTAAATTTGCCACTCAGTATCCCAATTACAATAACGGTAATACCCTCTAAAAATTGCAGATCACTTTTCGATTCATAACGAAGCCGGTTTTTAAAACCGGCTACATGACAAGTTTTATGTCAAGTTTTTATCTCTGTGAAAGAGTTTTACACAAAACTATTTCCTCATGGATTAATAAGAAGAGTTTAAAAATTACAAAAGCAATGGAATCGGCCTAATGTATATCTCATACATTCTCGTTGTAGATGTGTTTTCAATGCCTGGGGGTGAGTTGGATATAATTGAATGGCAGTGTACGAGTAGTAAAAACAACAGATAAAGTTGTTAACTTTTTTTCTTGTGCTACAAAAGTTTTTACCGAAAAAGTGAAACATTGACAAAGTTAAAGATAATATGTAGTGGCTACAACAGTTTTTCCGCTCGTACTATTCCAATGTACGAGTATGTGTGTGAATGCTAACGTGTACGTGTGAGTGTGTATGTGCGTCTGTTATAATAAAATTAAAAGTAGAAATTCATCACAGCAAAAAATATCAGTCGTTTATTATTAATCATAAAATCGTACCTCAGCATGCAACTAAAGCGGGTGCTTAAAGTTTTGAAAGACAATCGCTTTCGGGTTTGTATTTTAGGAACAATTAAATGCAGACTGTTTTATATCTTTCCTGGAATGTTTTGTTGTTGTGACATCCACTAGCGAAAGATTTTATTTTTTTATATTTTTTTGAGGGGCATTATGCAGGGTAACTGCAAATGGAATTCAATTAAAACTTGTTTGTAATAAATAATGGACGAGTTATTTTTTACGTAGAGTTTTGCTCACAATAATTGTGATGTAACAAGTCTCGAGCATTTAATAATCATAAATAAATGAAACAAATAAAATTAGTTTCGTTAATTGTCAACTTATTCATCTTCAATGATATTCTTAAGATTTACTTTCACAACTTTTTCACACAGACTTGGCTTTAGGAAATGTCGATTTTAACATTAAAACTCCTTATATACAAAATTATTTTGTTAAACCACATTAAATTCTTTTTTCGAATCGGTTTCATGATATGTAAAGTTGGCCATACTAAATGGGTGCTGCCAAGTTAAATATTGAAAACAGCTGACAACGTTAAAATAATGTACTAAACGTATTTCTGTTAAGAATCTGCATAATTTTTATTTGAAATAATTTCCCAGCTGTTGCAGAGTTAGTCAATCAAGTGTTATGAAAAATAGAAAAATGTACAAAAACTAATTTAATTTTATTAAGGATATATCAGACTAGTTTTGTGTTAAAATCTGAACTTATTAAAATTAATTGTTGGACCAATATTGGCTGCTAACTGGGTGCACACTTTGAGGTCCTAAAAAATAAATTCATTTGCAAAGAACTGCTTACAAAAAAAAATACTTCCCACGTATCTTTTTGCTTTCTAATTTTAAAATGAAATCAAAATAGAAAGTATACCTGAAGCATGTCCAAAAACAATAAGGAAATTAACGACTAAATAACTGAAAGAGGAATACATGTGTAGTACAATTGTGCTGTAAAGCCGTCATCAAATTTCCAAGCAGTCTTGAGGGTTTAACAATTATGATGCCTTCAGTTCTCTGCCTGTATTTAAGTGGCTCTACGAAAATATATTCCTATTGAATATTCATTATTGGCTCTAGAATATTTATTAGAAACTGTAAAATTGTTATGCACAATGCAAATGAAGTAAGCGGTCATGTGTGTAAGTGTGTGTGTGTGTGTGTGTTGGTTACTGTTAGAAGACAGCAAAGAAGTGATAAATCTTGCCAGCATGTTACAGGAAACTAGACAAACTTTATTTTTATAATGCAGGAAAATAGATGTGTAAACACAACTACAACAACATTAGCAAGTTGAATTAAAAAAAAAATATTAACAAAAATTTCCAACAACTTATTTTTCCAACACATATTTGGGTTATACAAAAAGTATCTTAAAATAAAATAGCATATTTTGCAAAAATTAAAAGAAGTTAGGGTTCTGTGCAACTTCTTATAATAGAATAAAAAAGTTAAAATATAAATGAACTGGTACTGATAAATTCTGGTTTTAACACACAGATTGTACAATAAATTTGATCACAATAAGTGAAATCTCTCATAGAAATAAGCGTATTTCCTTTTGAACTTTTCTTTAGTTTTTATAACACTTAATTCAGAAACAGTACTACTGCTGCTTTTGTTTGTATACTTTGCATTCTAAAATAGAAATGCTGTTATATTTTATTGATTAATATTAAAATATATATATATATATATATATATATATATATATAATTGGAAATCACATTATATTAAATAAAAGTCATGCGAAATTCTAGAAGAAAAAATGCAGATGCAGTGGATTTTTCTGTGCATTCTTCAAACGTTATCAGTTGTTTTCAAAATATAACTTGGCAGCACTTAGCACAGATAAAAACAGGCAAGCCCATAAAAAAAGTTTTCAGTTAATTTAAACAAAATCATTTTATATTTTGAAATTAATATAATTAAAAATGCTACAGATTAACAAATTTGGAAAATTTTCATTTTATTTATTTTATCGACACGATGATCGTAACGAAAGTTGCAAAGATACGCCACAAAAGAAAACATGCGATTTAATTGAATCTTTTTAGTTTTCAAATCAACCGATTCCCAAATGTTAAGCGGTGATTAGTGCAGATCTGGGTTACTACAAAAGAATCGAGAACACTAACTGATCAGATATATAATTTTGGAGTTGAAAGAAATATCGAATTTTTTCTTTCTTGACTTCTCAAGAACGCATTAACCCATTTCGAACCGGTTTGTGATATCTTACATGACTTTCTAATATTTTCTAAAATCGAATGTTAAAACCGTTTAAGAGTTATTCCAAAAGAGTCGCTTTCAAATATATATATTTCAAATCTTACAATTCCAATTGGTTAAAATTCATCAAAAACTTTCTTTGATGAAACAGTTTGGGACGCTGCCAGTTTGGTTTGATTCGTTTCAGCCGTTCGCAAGTTATGAGCGGGTCACATATTTACACATCCACACGTCTACACACATACACGTTGTGGCACTCTCTGAAAAATTTGTCAAGATTTTTTTTTCGGTTTTCAAAACGTTGAGATCTGATGAGAACTGGATTTTTGGAAAACGGGGTAAAACTTTCAGATCTTTGAAAATTTTCAATTTTCCTAGTGGAAGTTAAAAAACAAAAAATGTCGAGCCAAGTTGATGATATTTAAAAAAGAGAAAAAAAGTATAACATTAAATTAAAAAAAAAAAACATTTATAAATTTCTGGATTTGAACTTGAGCCCTCATGAATATAAACAATTCGGTATTTTAATTGTCACTCAATAATTGAAAAGTTAATTGTGTGTATGTGAACAGAACAATAATTTAGTCAACAAAGTGAATAGTGACTCAATTAAAAATGTATTTCGTTTGTAGTTCTTAATAATAAGTGGCCCACTGTGCTGAAGATAATGCGACTAATTTGTTTAAGAAATATTTGTTTTCAATAATTTATTCAGTTTTAATCTTTGGGACAGACTAGAGACTTTCAACCCGTCCAAAACCTTTTTATTGCGCAAATCGAAACAATATTCTTAATCGTCAAACGTCTTCCACTCCCACAGAGCTCAACACCGATGACAATCAATTGCATTCAATAGAAAAAGGCGTGCTTCAGCATACATTTTGCACTGAATTGAATTGCAAAACAAACTAAACGAGGACTAACATTAAGCCATTGTTGAATGTTAAAACATTTCGTGATGATTTCAATATTTTTTCTTCCTTATTTTTTTTCTTCTATCCAATTGTACTAAAAGGGACCACAAAGAAAAAAAAACATGTTAAAAAACCAAAAATATTCTTAACAATGTTTAGTTTGAGGTGCACACGGATGTTTCAAGCGGAGCTGCATGTGAATTTACAAAAGGAGCACATAAACGAATAAATGAATGGGAATATTTTTTTTCGTGCAGCCATTTACAATTTATTTCTATAGATTTTCCGTCTTCGTATCAAGTGTATGTCGGCAAGAAAGTTTTTAATTTTTTTTTTGTTCTCTGCTCTTCCACGTTTCATTTTATGGGTTAACGAATTGAATACAAATTATGTCATTATGGGTTGCACTACAAATTCTCATTTCTATTTGCCAAAGAAAACACACACACAATAACGAAGTAAGAAAATGTGTGTGTAGTGTCCCAACAAACCTTTATCCAACATTTCCTAGAATAACTGAAGATATCAAACTTCAATTTCAATTAATCGGAAGTTTACTCGGATATGAAAGTTATGGCAAAAACTAATTGACCGTTTTTAGTAGTTATTTTTTTTAATTTTTATTCTAAACTGGCTGGCTTTTTTTTGCAATTCGACTTGTAGTTGTAAGAGACGGAAAACAACAACAACTCAGAAATGTTTTAATGTAAAAAGACTTATTTAGGGAGTTGACAACTTCCGATATTTTTTGCATTAATATTTAAATTAAAAAATAATGTATAAATTCGCAGGTTTGAATTATAAACTAAATAATAGTTTTTAGCTTAATAGTTATTACATGAGTGTAGCAATTTCGCAATTTCAGTATATCCAAATTCTTTTACACCACAAGCTGCATGTACAACTCTAAGGGTACCTTCACACTTGTCAAATATTTAACCAAAAAAGCGTAACCACAAAATACCCACGAGTTATTTGTTAATTCAAACAAGTCTTTATTGAAATAAAAAATTTTATATAATATTGGAATCTAATACACTATCTATTTGCTATGTACGAAACTGTTTTACTTTGTAAGCCGGTATTTGAATCAAAATATTCTTCATTAACATATAGCGGTTACGTTTTTCGGGGCATATAATTCGCAAATGTGAACGTACCTGAAGTTCCTTTTGTTATATGAAACTGAAAATACAAATTAAAATAAGAAAAAAAAAAAAAATATACACAGCCAGGTTCATATTAACAAATGCGAGTTTCAAAGTGAATGAGAATTGCAAAGTGCATGAAACTGTGTACTCCTCCCCAATCATCTCATTCATTTCACTAACAAATTCTAGAATTTTGTGCAACAAAAATCGCAAGTCTGCGCAGAAACTAGCCAGCGAGTTTATTTTTTAAATTTATTTGAAGCAAAATAAAAATAAAACAAATAAAAATCAAATTAAAAAAAAATTGTGTGAAATATGTGGTAATAACTATCACGAAAGATGCAACATATCTCGTTCAGAATTTGGGTCATACAAAAATATTTCAGAAATTCTTTAGAACTGTTTACTGGGCAAATAAACGACACCAGAGGTGTGACAAATAAGACGTAAACTTAAATTTGTGCAATCCTGTTGCGTAGTAAATGGCGGCATTATAGTGTTTGACAAACTGTTTGGTGATAAATCAAACAGTTTAGATAATTTGGGAGCCATATTGAATTTCAAAAAATAAAAATAGTACTATTGGCAAACTGCTTGCGTAGTTTATTTGGCCTTTTAGCAAAATCTTTCGAAAATATCTAAGCGAAGTTGTTAAAAGTTTCCCTAATAAAATCATAATTACAAGCACATTTCATTGCAATTTCGTAATTATTTATCGTCGAAGACTTTTTATAAAATTCTTTAAAAATTCGATAATGTGGTATATCCGAAATCTCAAAATTTTGCCTACTAGTAAGAAACCACATCATTTGGTTTGTTGGGTTGTGGTATTGTAAACCTTAAAGAGTTGGGTACAACACAGAGCCATGAAAAAATACAACACATGCACGTCTAAAACAGAAACTTGGAAATTACACCATTTTTATTCAAGCACAGAAATTGTTTATGTAACGATTATTTCCAAAATGCTGGAAATATTTTCGCCCCAAAATTGGTTGTTGGAAACAATTTTCCAAAACTTAATACATCTCCAGTGTGCTTCAGTGTGGAGAAAAATATATATAAAAATTTATTGAAATTGGCGGAAGAAAATAGTACATCATTTTGGGTGGGAAATGTAATTTTTATGCAGCTCTTTGGAAGCAGTTTAGGAAACTATTTTGTGTATAACCATAACACAGGGGCAATGGAGTTACAAAAGGATAGACAATCCTTGCAGATGTTAATTTTTTCAATCTGCAAAAGCAGCCATTTTTATTACACTTAATGTAGAGGATTATGGTTTCGGGACGTTTTTTATGAAATCTCTTTTTAGTTTCAGGGTCCACAATGATTCTCATATAAAAATCTAATAAATTTCATAATCACAGAACCGCCTTTTTACACTCATGGGAGTGATTCTGCACGCACAGAAGTAGCAGTCGGACTATATTTAGAAATCGCTAGAATTTTGATTTATAAAAATCATTTTTAATTTGCGACTTTTGAAAACTTCCCATGTGGCAAATATTTTTGTTTTTTAACTTCCCGCTACGAAAATTTAAAGTTTTCGAATACCGAAAAGTTAATGATATTAACCCGTTTTGAAAAAATGATGTCCTCATCACATCCTGACGTTTTGAGGTTGTAGGCAGCTTCCCCGACTAATTCTGACAGTCCGTTACTATATCTTTGAGTATGTGTGTGCTTGTGTGGCAACTTTGGAACGGCTTTTGACCGATTTCAACCAAACTGATGGTGTTCTAAAGAGTTCTACTGAACTTAGATATCCTGTTAATTTCAACAGATTCAAGCCAGTAAACTTCGAGAAATTAGAAAAAAAAACTTAGAAAAGAGAAACATTTTTAAAAAGTTTTTAAACAACTTTTAAATGTCTACCGATAAATTCTAGAAACTAATCAGTTCTCAAGATTCAAAAACCTCATCGGCTCCGAAGTTATATATCCCAGAATTGTTCTCGATTCTCTTACAGAACTCGAAAAACTACATCAAATCTCTGCTACTCACGTGAGAATCACTTGAATAATTCACAAGTTATAGCAGTTTGAAAACTAATCAATTTATTAAACTCTTATTAAAGGTTTTGAGCTCGAAGACCTCAAAATCGTAGAGCAGCAAAACAAACCACGTTTTGATAGCTTTGCGGATAAAATAAACGGGAACCTAAAGGGATGGCCTTTAGGGTCAAGTATTTTCTAAATTTGCTTGCACATGTTTTTTGGACAATTTTCGCTGCGTGATTTTTTTATGCGTATTTATGTGAATGATTTTCCAGAAGCACAGACGTCTGTTTATAAATAAGTTCGTGATGAAGTTTTGCCAGATAACTTTTAGTAATTTAATTACTTGCGTTTTTGTCCGTGCTAAGTTGGGTGCTGCCAAGTTATAAAAAAATTGGAAACTTGAGTAAAAGTACGGAATGAATCACAGAAAGTGTTTTCAAAGCATTTTGTTTATAAAAAAAAACCAGCTGCAGTACAGTTTATAAAATAAGTGTTATAAAAGGAGAAGAAAAGAACAACAGCTGATGTATGAATTTCTTTGAGAAATTTTTATTTACCGTGATTCAATTTATTGGACAACGTGTGTGTTAAGACCTGAATTTATTAAATCTGCAGCGTAAACGCAAAATCACATGTTAATGGTTTTAATAGTAAAGCCCAGTCAAAACACAATTAAAAATTATTTGGAATAGTTTTGCCTACAACATGTTCGTGCGTAATAATTAAAATTTGGTTTGGTCATTTAAAAATATCAGAATGAACTAGAAATCCTGAACACTATAAACCTGTTCTGAAAATATGAACATATTTAAGCTGATTTCATATACAACTTTTTTTTGTCAATTTCTTTTCAACTCGATTGTTTTGATTCAGCTATTTTCTTTAAAATTTTATTTTTTTCATAATTTTTGGGAAAGTGTTTCCAAGTTGAATGTTTCCTATACATGCGATTTAATTTTTATTGCAGTCATATTTATAAAAAATTAATATTTTTGTTTGGTACCCACTTAAAAATGATTTAAAATTTTAGAGCAAGAAATTTTATTTCAAAATCATTTCAATAAGAAATAGTGTTATTAGTTAGCAAGAAAGGGGCACACAGGAAATATATTTGCACAATGAAAACCACAAAGCACGTAACACGTGAACACATACACACCCAAACATGGAAACCAATACGTATACAAACTTGAACGATTTGGTTTTAATAATGGCAAAGAACAGAACAGCACCTGTGAAGTCTTTCATTGTTAAAAAAAAAATTAATTTTACACACACCTTTAGCAAACATGTAGTCACACTTACACACACACACATTTTTATTCAGTGTGATTCATGATTTTGTTTTTCTCGATTATTATTCTGCTCGATATTATTCCGAATCGTTTTACATTCGTTTCCTTAAAAGTTTTTTTTTTAATTTTTAGCAATTTAAACTCCTCTCTTTCTCTACTTCATATTGAATTCTGACACAACCGTGTTGTTGGTAAAAATGTCTGCACTTTAGAGCTAAAACTTGATTTATTGCCAATTTAATAAATTAGCCGGATATTAAAAACGAGTTTGTATATTTTTCGTTTGTTTTTCTATCGCCTTTTTTATATTATTTATAAAAAATTATATATGTGAAATAATTATTAGATACGAATATCTTACGGATATAAAGAAAAGAATTGGTGAAAAGCAAACAGAGAATGAGATTGGAGATAAGAAAGTGGTGGCAGCAGCGTTGCCAGGATGATTAATGATTTTATTCCATTTTTTATTTCATATATCATCCGATGAAATTTTCTTTTGTGTGATGATTTTCCAAATTGGCTGTTTGCATGTATTTGCCTAAGAATATGTATATTAAGGATATATTAAAGGACATTATGCCTAATGATTTGGAATTAGTTAATCACATAACTCGGACTACTCATAATGACAGTTGAGTTTTTTTATTTCCATTTAAATTCAAACAATTTAAAACTTATTTTTCCAGCATGAGTTTAAGGAACTTCGAAAAAATCTTTAAAAGAAAAATAAATATATAAATAGAATAGGAGAAGTCCCACAAAATTCATATAACAACTCAATATTTTAAACTCGAAAACAAGAGCCGTTTTAGTTAAAGTGATACAGTTTGTGCTGATTTCACACGAATCAGTTTTGGTTCGTTAATTAATGAGCATTGAAGAGAGAAAGAGAGAGAGAGAGAGGGAGCAATAAAGAGAATTAGAAGACAGAAACCTTGGCAGTATTGTCAGGTTATACTTGAAGTTGGCTGCAGAATAGCATTTTGATATTTCTGTTATAAAGTTGACGGCAAAAAAACATTGAAACTTGATGAAACGAAATATTTATGTTGGAACGTAAATACAAGTCCAAGAAAAACATTAAATCGAATGATGTAACTCATGATGTTTGTGAACTGGAACTTTGGCACCGACGAAATGAAACGCTTGAGCTGCAAAACCAAATTTAAGTTAATTTTTTTTCCGTTTATCTGCATAATTGAAATATATGAATAAAATATATTAAATCAGTAATAAAAATATTGGAATGTGACTCAAATAGAGCCACCAGACTTGCGTTGGTATTATGAAACTGTTTGTCTTTCCACTACAGCGCTATAATACATTAAGAAATTAATTTATAAAAAAAAGTGCAGATATTTTAGACACTGTAGAACACAATACGAAAAATAAAAATATTTTTTGGAAAACATTAAAATGAATGGACAAACCAGGAAACAGCAGAGAATCAGCAACAATTCATTTGTCCATGATACACAGCATTATAATATGTACAGTTCCCATAATCAGTACTCGTGGTTAGTTACTATGGTGGGTCATTTCCTCCCAGGCAAGAAGTTGTTGTACTTGGCCGCCTGTTTATTATGAATTGAAAGGAGTTTCGGAAGAAAATCAATACGACTTTATCAAAGTAAACTTGAAGTATAAAATCAAGTAGATCTATGTGATAAGACTTTACACGAATTAAATTTTTTTTATAAAAATATTGCTTTAGTATCACTATCAAAATAACAACCAAAATTAATTTTGAAAAGCACCAAGTACGCTGACAAACCTTTAAAACAGTATCAGGATCAAAGAAAAGATTGAAAATAATAAGTAGCAGAAACCGGTCTACTTGTATACCAAATCTGTTGTATTATAACGAAAAGAAAAAAACGTTTTAAAATCAAACTAATCACAGCAGTGAACTTGTACATGGCCGGCAAACGTAATTTCTTTTTTATGTCCTGTAGCAGAAACCTTGTCATTAGATGTTTGCAATCACGGAGCTGCGCGATCTGAGTTAAAAAAGCACAGCGCGAAGAGACAATAAAATCTTTAAAACTGTCTTAAGCAAATTTAAGTGTTATTTATTTAATTTAAAACAACCACAAACGTTCTGCTGGAGGATGTAATAAAAAAGCTTTAAAATTTTATTAGATTTCATATTAAATGAATTTATTTTCTTATTTACATAATAATTTTAATAACTTCTATTTCCATTTTATGTATTTATTCTGCAATTATTATTTTTGTTTTAGTGGTTATAAATATTTAATAGTTTTGTAAGTTATAAAATATGGAAACATAAAATTTTGCATTGCGAATTAAATTGAATGGCAAATGAAATCACAAAATATTTGCATAGACATGCCGTTAATTTGCAGATTTTTACGTAAACACAACATACAGGGAAACTAAATAATTTTTTTCTCCTCTCTTTGCGTATGATTATGATAATTGAAAATGCAACCACTAAAATGAAAACTGGAAGGTAGAAGAAAAGGTAGCTGATAAAACCACCTTAAAACTGAAGTAGAAACATGCAGAATTGAAATATTCAAACTAATAACAGAAAAGAAAACTTATTCAAAATATGCAACAATTTAAAATTTCTTTTTATTACTTTTGCTTTAAAAATATACCAGGAAACATGGAATCAAAGTAAACGTCATGAGACTTGAATTACTTTATGTTTCAAATATGTCACCCCTCTGCACCTAAAGATGAGGTTATTTAAAAATAAGTTTTATCTAAATGGACATCAAAGTAAACAATGGCTACAACAACAACACCACGAATATCAAACCCGCAACAACAACAGCAGCGCCATCAAAAACCGGAAAAATATATAAGCAGCCGTAGCAACCAGCGTAAGAAAAAAAAGCAAGAAAAGGCTCAAGCATATTAACATTAAAAAGTTGACAGACAGTCAGGCAGGCAGCAGGCAAGTTAAGTAGGATGTCAGTTGGCGCAAGTGCATGGGTACGAATAAGAGTAGTTTTACAATGTGTGCATAAAATGGAATTAAAAAGGAATCTTTACAATTTGCAATTTTATTCATGTTGACATAATAAACAGAAAATGGCCAAGAAAATAAAAAAAAATATGTTTAAAACACAACATCATCATCAAGTCACCCACTTGAATACACTCCAATAAATACGTACGACTACTTATAATAGGGAAGGACGGACGTTGCTGCTGCTTTCTGTTCTTTAACTAGCCCAGGAAACAAAAATAGTTGACGTACTGCACGTTAAATGGTTTTTATTTGAAAATTTTTTAAATGAAAGTTGTTGGTGCGATCTCTGCATAAGGACTTGTGGTCGACTACTTTCAAGCCAATAACTAGAATTTATGTAGGAGAAATAAAATTGTTTAAAAAACAATTAAGTATTTGAATAAGAGTGAAGTTAAGAAAACAGAATTTTGTTAATAAACTGACAGTGAATTGTGAAAAGCGAGCTTTTCTCTTTTGATGTCTGATGATGAGCTGGAAAACGGTCACAGCTATTAATTTAGGAAGAGCAGATTTTTAATGCCGAAAGCGAAATTATACATCGAGCATGCGGAATGTTGCAATTATTTTGTATCTAAAATTAATTGCCGTGACATATACAAAAATTAGCCAGACATTTAAAGAATAACAGCAGAATATTAAATTCAGTTGCTTATAAAACAGAACACGAGCAAATATATCAAACGGCAACACATGAACTTAACAAAAGTGAGATACAATTCTCGTATAGTTTTCCATAATAAAATTAGTACAAATATAAACTTAATATAATAATAATAATAATAATAATAATAATAATAATAATAACAATAATAATAATAATAATAATAATAATAATAATAATAATAATAATAATAATAATAATAATAATAATAATAATAATAATAATAATAGTAATAATAATAATAATATATAATAATATTCAATTAAGCCACTTCACAGAGGATAATAAATAAAAATACAGTGCAGTGATGATGAAAGTGTAGCGGTCTTCGAAAACAGTTGTAGTGCTCCGTTAAGTAAGTTATATATTTCGAGTTGACTTTTTCTACTGCTTTGGAATATTTATCTTGAGTTTTTTTTTATTAAAAATACTTTTCGATCAATTAAAAAATCAAAATGAAAATTAATATAATTAATTGCTATTGACTGTTAAATTGTTAACTCTTAATACAAGTTAACACAGGTTGTACCAAAAAACCCTACTCTGCAAATACCCTGTAGTTTAATTAACCAAAACTATGTAAATAACCAGTATTTTAAGCAAACACTAATAATTCTTGTGTAACAGAAATCTCTACACTGAAAATACCCTATATTTTAAATAAATATCAATACTTCTTTTGTAACAAAACAACCCTTTTTTAGAAATAACCTGTGGTTTAATCAAACCCTTAATTTTCTACTTTGGAAATACCCTGTAGTCTTGCTAAACACTTATAATTCTTTTTTACTAAAACCCCTACTTTGGGAATACCCTGCAGTTTAATCAAACACTTAAAATTTCTTTTGTTACAGAAACCCCTACTTTGGATATATCCTGTAGTTTAATTAAACTCCTATAATTCTTTTGTGACAAATATCCCTACTTTGGAAATACCATGTAGTTTAATTATACATCAGTACTTCTTTTGTAACAAAAAACAATTTTTTAGAAATACACTGTAGTTCAATCAAACCCTTCTAATTCTACTTTGGAAATACCCTGTAGTTTAATCAAACATCAATACTTCTTTTGTAACAAAAAAACCCTTTTTTCGAAATAACCTGTAGTTTAATGAAACCCTTAATTTTCTACTTCGGAAATACACTGTAGTCTAGCCAAACACTTGTAACTCTTTTTTACTAAAACCCCTACTTTGGGAATACCCTGTAGTTGAATTAAACGCTTACAATTATTTTGTTACAAAAACCCCTACTTTGGATATACCCCGTAGTTTACTGAAACACTTATAATTCTTTTGTAACAAAAATCCCTACTTTGGGAATACCCTGTAGTTTAATCAAACACTTAAAATTCTGGTATAACAAAAATTTCTACTTTGAAAATATCCTGCACTTTAATCAAAACATATCAGAATGCGTTGAGAATACTACCACCCGCAGATCTTTAATCCAATAAAATTATATGTTGATTGTCTTTTTACTTCAGCACATATTTATAATCATAACAAGTGGCGTCTAACAAAGATAAACTCGCCTGAATGTTGTTTGTTCTGCCAGTTAGAAATTGAACAACAGAGAAACGGAATAAAATACGGTGGCGGAAAATAAGCAGCAAAATGTTAACTTCCTTCCTAAAGTTTTCTAAAAAAAAAAAAAAATGTTGCCATAAATGCTGTTTAGTTTGTATTTTGTACTTGACGTTAACGATTTTATTAAATAACCGGCATTTATGTGTTTTACAAACAATTTTCAGAAGAAAAATAAAATAAAACTGTTGAGTGCATAAAAAAAAGGTTGATGCTTCCTTTTTGCAAATAACAATTTTAGTTTCTCTTCAAATAAGTTTCACAATTGTCATGCTTTTTAATCGTGTGTTTTTTTTTTTCATTTATTCATGTCATTCATTCCTTTGAAACGCAACTGAAAAATAAATTGTCTATTATGACTTTCTTTTCACCAGCTTTTGCAACGCGAAGGAGCGCATATCCTTTGCGCCTTTTTGCTTTTCTAAAGTACTTGATTTCTTTGAGATTTTTTTCTTGTTCTGTATTTAACATTAAACAAAGAAATTAAATAAATATATATATATATATATATATAAATCCTTTTTAAACGCTCTTTGAATATTTTGTCTTCATTATGTAGTTCTTTTTTATGTATATGTTGTTGTAATTGTTGTGCTGGCCCTGGTTTTGCGCTGGACTATTTTTGAAATATATTTTTTAAGCCCAAGAATTTGCCACAAACATGCATAGAAAATAAAAATAAACTGTTTAACATTTAAAACACCAAAATGACTACAAACACATAAAACAAAAGAGAAAATATAATAACCTGGTCTACTATTTCAATGCTGCTGTGGAGGAGCAGTTTTTTTTTTTTTGCTTTTAAAGGATGCATAACGAGTACGAGGGCTTGTGTGTGTGTGTGTTATTTTTGGCATTAAGCCCGTAAAAATAACTTGTTTGTGTGTTTAGTTGGTTTTGTGTTCTTATTTTTGTTAGATTTAGTTTATTGGGATTTTCGTTTTTGTTTTCCTTAATAGAATACAAATATTTATTTAACAAATAAATACAATCTGTAGGAAATATTTGTTAAAGTGTAATTTTTTATAATGTCATTATTATTTCTGTAGTTTTATAGACTGTAAGGAAAACAATTCAGGTCAATTTGAAATATATAAAGGCTTTGAATTTTCGCTTTAAATTGTATTTTATCCATTTGAAAAACTCTTTCATAATTATTGGAATTCATACCGCACGGAAATACAATCACTGTTCGCAGTGTTTTCACACTGACAGGGTTTTAATAAATTCTATTTTTAAAATCTGATTTAATCACAAAACGATTTCATTAAAACCAATTTTAAACCATTTTTGATTTGTTTTTGAGTACGTTTTACGTGAAATACAGCCTTGTTTTTGTCTGTTATTGTTTGTGCTAAATTGAGTGCTGCCAAGTTATATATTGGAAACGTCTGATATGGTTTGAAGAATGCACAGAAAAATCCCTCCCATTTGAATTTTTTTTAGAATTTTTTCTCTTTTAAGATATTCATTTCGAATTTCACAAACTATTCAGCTCTTGGCAGTTGGTGTAGAACACACATTTAATTTTTACTCAATGAGGTAAGAGTTCTTGGATTTCCAAATATCCCGAAAGTTACGTTTGCTTGAGCGGCAACTAAATATAGAGCAAATTGGGTTAATACGTTCGTGAGATATCGCTAACGAAAAAAAACACTTGAAAAAAGTAATAACAAACTAAGAAATTATATATCTGGTCAGGTAAGAGTTGTCGATTTTTTCAAATGTCGCAAAAGCTACATCAATCGTCAGAAGTTGTAGCAGTTTAAACTTAAAAAATATTGTTTAAGGTCGTAGAGCTCAAGAGCACAAAAACCAGTTTACGATAACTTTGCGGTTAAGGTTGGTGGGAAGTTGTAAAAATGGATTTTAGGGTCAATCGTGTTCCCAATTTTTTTTAGGTTAAATAAGCAAAATTATTATTTAAGAGCAATTTGTTATTAAAAACCTTTTTCACTCCTGCGATTTTTTTTTAACAAAAACGAAATGTGCGGCAATTATTTGCCAATAATACAGGCAACGATAAAACGAAAACCAGAATAATGATAGAAACGAACATAAAGAATAATCGCGACAAGACAAACAGGGCAGCTACGTAAAATTTCCCTGCAGCAAATTGGTGACTTTAAGCAGCCTATTGCCAATTTCGCGGCCTTATAAAACAGTCTGAGGCATTCGGCATTGATGAATTGTTGTCCATAAACAACGATTGCATAAGTCACAAGGCGTGACGTGGAAAAATTGGTATAAGATAAAAAGAATAAAGAAATAGTACGTCAGTTTAAATAAGTTATGAGCTGGCAAAGAGGAAAGCAAATAAAAAAATTTAAAAATAATTGGTCGCTAGTGGAATATCAGTCGAGTGCTTTGCTCGTGGTAAGTCCTCGAATAAAATGCGCTAAATTAAAATCATACCAGACGTTGGCCTGCCATGGCACCACTAGCAGAGACTCCCCCAAATAAACACACAATTTTTCATATCACAGATTTAAGGATAATAATAACAAACCAAAAGGAGAATAATTGAAAGAAACAAAAGAAAACTTATTAATTCCTGACAGCGTGCGATGAAATAAAGAATTTTTCTTTCAACGAAAGCCGGTTTATTTACTATGAAAATCCCTAGAAAATCTTAAAAACATTAATCTTATTTTAACAGAAAATAATTGCATTTTTAATTCAGAAAAAAAAAAATCTTTTTCAAACCAGTTTTCTTGCCATAACCCAACCGGCCAATTCCATTATTTTTCCTACATGATTGACTTTCAATAAATCTTATTTTATGTCATCTAGTTGTAGTACTATTGACATGTTGTTTTAAACTTAAATAAAATAAAGTGTAATGAAGAGAAATGTATGTATGTGTGTGTGAGTGTGTGTGTATGTGAAAGGATATGGATGGTATACAAATATATATATGCTGATGCCTTAATAATAATGTTGTGCAATGAATTGCATTTATTTCAATACACACACTCCCACACACACGCGCACATGCATAATATTATTTTATGTTTTTATTTCCTTCCATTTTTCCTTTCTTTTTGCAACATATTTGCGTATTGATTTTTACTTTCTTGTTCATCTCTTTTTTCTTACTTTATTTCATTAAAATTGTCTTCATTTCATCTATCAAACATAATGACGGCTGATGAGTAACAACAAAACAAATTTTATTGAAATTTTTAATAGAATAAATATTTGAATTGATTCCTTAACTACTCCATTTAAATTATCAATGGCAAAACTTTCGAATTAACTCTGAAGAGAATATACTTCAATAATAGATTGTGGACGAATAAAGATTTTATGACAATATAACAGCCAGAAACCATGAGATGGAAACGATGAATATATTTTATTATTTTTACACTCAAAGAAAAACTATATATAAAAGCAATTTAGTGTCTCTCATCTGCATATCGGAAGTGTAATTTGAATTGAAACTTTTCAAGCATTAAATGATAATTCTTTTAACGTTTTCAGTATTAATTGTAGAAAAGCCACAGATGCATTTCTGGGATATTTAATTCAATACACTTTGGTTGTGCGCATTGCACGACTACTTAATAAAAAAAGGGCAGACATCAAACAAACGCAAACTAGAATTTTATATTCATTTAAAGAAACGTAAATTATGCTGGTGAACAATGAAGTTGCATTCTTTGGTATGGTCGTAACATGACATGCAGGGACGAAACTCAATTTCGGTTATGATAAATATTTTAAATATTCTACTCTTAATAAAACTCGAATATAATACAAATTGAAAATATATTTTTAGAATTCTCGGATTCGACACCAAAATGAGTTTCATAATTAATCCTAAATTTTCGTATAATCTAAATTTATTTTCTTAATAATTGTTTTGTTTTTATTTAATTAACTTTCAACTGCAAAAACTGCTTTTTGTAGTGTTTCTGTTAATTGTTATTCCAAAAAGTCTTTTGAAATGATAAGTTAGTTGAGGCTAAAAAAGCTGTCTACAAGGTAGCGAGGAAACAATCCAAGGCATTAAATGATCATTATGATGCCTAGGGGGCTTTATCCAATTCTTGTTACCTCATTTTATTTTATTTTCTGCAAATAGTGGATCTAACGAAGCTTATGGGTAAGGATTTCTGTATAAAACTGGATATGAAATTCAATGGCATTCAAAAAGTGTTTAATAAATTAAAGAATCTTGGAAGGCGATTAAATTTAATATCCCGTATTTATGGAGAAATCTTAACCCATTAACGTCGTTAGGTCCAATAATTGAAATTATATTCTTACATAATTTGCTAACGATCGTTTCTTTGTGAATTAACTCTTTGAATTAATTTAATAAAAAATCTATTTTCGGCAAAACAAAGTCTGCTGCTTCATTTAATTACTTATGGGGTTTTCTTTTCTGAAAAACATATAAAATTTTTTCACTTCCTTTCTGAAAAGTGGCAGTGTAGAGGAGTTTTATATAAAAAATAATTCTTTGTAATCCATGTTGAATTAATTTCTAATAAATTCTTTATTTTCTAATGACATCATGGTGCCATTTTCTATTACAAAGAGTAAAAAATATGGCATTCTTGTCTAGAAAAGAACACGGCTTAATATAATTGTTATAACTTGTTTCCAAAATATATAATAATTTTACATCTTTTTCTTCTTTTTTCCAGGTAAATATTAAAACGAGTTGCAAGTAAGATAATTCTATAAGTTAAACCACAATTTATATTTAAGTCTAAAAACACGCATTTTCTATATAAAAATGCATATATTTTTCCACAAACTCCAGAGTAGCTCTTTGGCAGTAAAATATTTTTAAGTTTCAAACGATTATTAGAAACTGTCCAGTTCTTCTCGGTGAGGTGTTCTGTACTGGAAGCTTTTGTGAACTTTTTTTTGACGATTTTTGTATTTTTACCGAATCTGGTGAGTTCAAACTGCGATTATATGATGAGCATTCTGCCACCACCCCTCTAATCTTTTCAAGTAACAATAAAACACAATTTAAGACTGTTAGACGGCGAAGGTGGCATGTTTTGGAAGACAGTAACTTATAAAAGAGTGTTATTAAAAGTTTTATTAGGAAGAATAAAAATCCATGAAAACATACACACAAATGAACCCACACGAAAATTGCTACAAACAGAAACACTCTCATCTTTATATACAACCCATTAAGAAGAAGTATTGCTTGTAGTATATAAACGAGCATGTATATACCAGAACGTAGTTGTGTGCAATTAAAGTTAAACTAAGATTTTAAGCTGATAAATGAGTAGTCACTTCAAAATAATAACGAAACAATGCAGTTGTAGTAGTGGGATTACTAGAAGTAGAAATGGCGGCAACAAAGAAAAAAAAATATAAGTAATTAACTTGTTAATACCAGCAAAAATAATCTAAGCGAAAGTTAAGAGAGAAAAAAATAAATAAAAGCGAAAAACTTAAGCGAAGGGAGGGGCAATAAAAAACCGTAGAAGAGAAAAGCTATAAGAACAAGAGCAGGAACAAGTAAAATATATCAATGAAAAGAAAAGTATCCTTGTGCCGAATATGAGCTCTCATGCATGACTGTGCACAGTGCGACAAAAGAACTTGAATGAAGAACAAGAAGCAAATCCTATCGAGCCGTTTCGACTTAAGGCTTTAAATAAGATTTTATTAACAAAAATATATCAGATATGCTACACTTAATTCTGTTTTATGTTTCAGCCTTAAAGAACCCATAAAAATATCTTCTTACCCACACATTTCCACCTATTAAGAGGTTGAGCGGTCATAAAGAATATGAATTTTTCTTCGTGCTTTTATTATTTGCTTTTTTCTCTCTCT
Source organism: Linnaemya vulpina (assembly GCA_963675445.1). Taxonomy (NCBI): domain Eukaryota; kingdom Metazoa; phylum Arthropoda; class Insecta; order Diptera; family Tachinidae; genus Linnaemya; species Linnaemya vulpina. The sequence continues at coordinate 45,667,964 of OY776277.1, forward strand.
CGTATATTTTTGTTTCAATTTCAAGAGTTCATGAGCTGGGCCGAATGTGTGTGTGTGTGTGTGTTGTGAAAAAGATTGATACATGACACACATAGATTATTGACAAGACAACAGAAATATCAATTTGGTGACATATTTTTGCAAGTACATGAATTCAATTTCACTGCAAGTGCTCTCGATATAAAAACAAAATCTCAAGAACAAAACTTGTTCGAAATCAGCTTTAAATTTACGCCTGAAAAGTTTTCGTACTCGCAGACCAAAAATAATACAGAAATTTAAGTTGCAACTCTTTATAATTTGAGTCGATACGCAGTAGAATTTGGATACAGTCGAATTCGTTTAAGCAATAAAAATAAAATTTTTAAATACGTCATACACTTTCTTATGGTTCTCTTCTAGGTAACTTATAGTCGACCAATATTTACGGAATATATATGATTTGAACGGTATTTTGAGTTAGATATGCACACTATTTATATGTTGCTTAAGAGTTAAAAAAGCGTGTTTTAACTTTACTTCAAAAAACACAAACAAAATCTCAAAAGCAAGACTTGTTCGAAATCAGCTTTAAATCTACGCCTGAAAAGTTTTCGTACTCGCAGACCAAAAATAATACAGAAATTTAAGTTGCAACTCTTTATAATTTGAGTCGATACTCAGTAGAATTTAGATACGCTCGAATTCGTTTTAAGCAAAAATAAAAAATTTTATATAGGCTATAAACATTCTTGTGGTACTCTTTTAGGTAACTTATAGTCGACCACTACTGACGGAATATATATTATTTGAAAGGTATTCTCAGGTAGATATGCACAATATTTTTATGTCGAATGTGTGTCAGGAAAGTGTGCTTAAAATTTGCTTGAAAAACACAAACTAAATCCACGCATTTAAATAATAGAGTTGTATTCGGTTAAACGATTATAAAAATTTAAAGCACTTTTGTTTCGCTTCTGTGAGAATTTCGGACAAGTGAAACCCATATCTCCTAAATGGATTCTGTACTTTTGAAACTGTTCTATAAAATCAAAATTTGTTGATTTGTCAGGATCATTGAACAGACTAAAATAATAAATTCTTTATTAAACTTAATTCAAGGTAATAAAATATGTACAGAATTGTTTCCCAAATATTTTAGAATATTTTTTTACAAAATATAAAGATTTATTCTTCATAAAAGTCTTTTCTAAAATTTATTATGAGCACATTGCGGTCTTGTTCTATATACGTCACCTCCTCTATAAGTTTCTGGCACGATGTTTAGTAAATTGGGAGCAGTTTTTATTTTGACAAAAAATTTAAAATTATAGTTTTAATTTTCATTATATTTAAAAGGCTCTAGTGCTCAAAAAATATGATAACGATTAATGCAGGAATCAACATCAACTTCATTTTCAACTCACACAGCGGAATAGAACAGCGCTGTTTTCAAAAGCCGCTACACTTTATCATCTGCAATCAGCGTATTTGTTTATTACCGCTCGTTAGTTGGCTGAGTTGAATGAGAAAATAGTTTCCATTTATTATAATTTTTATGAGAAAATTGAATACCAGAATTGCTTCAATACTAAATTGACTGTGATTATTTTTTTAAGTCAAATAGTTTTCTTAAATTTGTTTGCTACTGTAACTATTTGTCAATGTCATGCCGACAACATCAAAAATTAAACACTTCTCTGTGCTCCTTTTCTGCAGCAGACGACAACCTCTAACAGCCTATTGCTGTCACTAAGGCCCTAGGGAATAAGCACAGGCTAACAGCAGTAGTTAATTTTTGTCGCATTTTTAATAACATCTTGACGTGGTGCTGACAAATAATTATAGAACAAAAAAAAAAAACAATATGTTGAACCACCCCGAAAATGTATTAAAAAATATATTATGGTTATAGTGAGAGGGTGTGCAAATTTGAGGTTAGGAAGTAAATGGGCTGGGAAATTATGAAATGTCAAGAACTGAGCTGTCACTTTTTGAAATTTATTTTGTAAAAGCATGGGAAACTTTTTAATTGTGAAAATTTACTCTTTAAAAATATGAATGAAAAGAAAGAATTTTGCAACACAAACAACTTTAGTGATGGGGCCCATTTCCAATTAGGCGACTATTTAAACAAATGAATTGTCGGTTCCAAACAGTCCTCGAAAAACCATCGCAGCCAAAGAAAACATCGACCCGTATTTAAATTAAATTAAATCGAATTTGAACACCTGAATTCTTTGTGCTATCAAATCCATGATAACCGATTTTTTTTTTGCCATAGTTGGCTAAAGTTGACACCAGTCCAATTCGGTTTCAGCAAGAAGGCCAAACAATTCACTTATTGTTTGAGAAATTACCCGGCTGCATAATTTTTGGATTTGGTGACGTTAAATTGCCGTCTCGTTCTTATAATTTAAAGCCACTCGCTTATTTTCTCAGGAGCCACTTGAAAGACCAGGCTTACGTAAGCAAACCACAACTAACTGACGCTTTGGACGATGCAATTCGGCGTTGTAGCAAAATGTGGATCAACATTTTTTGCAAAGAGCGGACGTGTTCAGACGTGTTAGAAGTAGACATTTTTCCAAATCATATTAATAATTCTCGTATTTCTATTTTGCATTATTTTCAATGAAACTGATTTTAACAAAAAAAAAATGTGTGCTTTAAGCTAGTTCATTTCCTATTCTCTAAATTGCCCACTCTTAATTTGGAATCGCGATTTTAAAAATTTCAAAACATTCAAAGTGAAAAATTTAGGAAACAAGAATTAGCAGAATTAATATGTTAAACAACAATTCCCAAATATATAAATTCGCCTATGAAATTTTGCGAATGACTGCGTAAATTTAAATTATTGTTGTTGTTTTTTTTTTTAATTATCTGTTAAACCAGTTGGGAGTTGGGAAAACGCCAGCCAAAGTAGAATAATAATATAAGAAAATAAAGAAGAGAAGTGATGACCGACTTCGTGTCGTTCGCTTAGACTTCTTATTTATTGCAGTGGATATTTAAGATAATATTTTTCGTTATTGTAAAAAATTTCGGGTAAATGTTCCGGGATGATCTAGATTAGCCACAGTTAAAAGCGCACGTGAAATAGCTAAAACACCTGACCAATCAAATAACTTTTAACTTCCCGCTAAGAAAATAAGATATTTAAGAAAACCGGGAATTATTGGTTTCACTCCGTTTTGAAAAATAGAGTTCCCATCAGATCTTCACGTTTTGAGGTTCTGGGAAGCTTTCCTTGACTAATTCTGAAAGCCCGTCACTCTGGTTAATCCGTAGTGAGATATCGAAAACAAGTTTATTAGAAGAGTGATTTCTTTTTCAAAAACTCCGAAATTATATCTGATGTTCGATTCCTTTATAGAAATCGAAAAGTACATCAATAATAATATCACATGGGAATCGGAGGATTTGAAAATTGAAATACGTTTTGGATCGAAGATTTCAAATGCAGAGAAGAGCACAAAAATCAGGTTAAAATTAGCGGCAAGTAATAGGGATGGCCTTTAGGGTCAACCTAATGGCGACACACTCTTCCTTCACTCTATTTAGTCACACTCACATTATTGACGCTTGATATCTTACAAACACTTGAGCCGTGTGCTTTCCCATTTTTCACAGCCAATTTGTGCATCATTAACAACTTTCGTTTATATATTTTGTGTAGAATTCCATCACTGAAACCTCTTAATGGCATTTTACTTATAAATTCTATACAACGTATTTTTCTTTATGCCAACACGAATAATTTATTGCATAATTTCGGCCACTGCAACAGGAAGTAGAATATCGTTATTTTATTTCTTAGATTAATTTCTCTTTTTCTTTTTTTTTTTGTTCACGTTCTAGTTTTTTCCACTGGCAATTTTCCATGTTTTTTTTTCATTTCCATTCCGCCATTTTCTTGTGTTTGATTTTCTAAAATTGTGAGAAGCGTGTTGGCTGTATGTTTGGCCTGTTGGTTGTTGCTAATGCAGCTTTTTCTATTTATCTTCACTTCGGTCTACAGTCGTCGTCATTGTGACCAGACATTGTGACGGCTTATGCGAAAAGTTTTATTTTCTGCTTTTTTTTATTATTACATTAAGAGAATAAATATTTTTTTAACAGCGCCAGAAAGAAGCTAAAAAATGTGTTCGAAAATTTTCCCAATTTTTTATTTTCTCTTTATTATATTTTTCCATTTGCTTTTTGTTGTTATTTTGTCTTTTTGTGCTATTTTTGAGTAAATATTTTAAAAACTTTATCTTTAAGGATTAAATTATTAAACTTTTTCATGGTCTTTGTTCTTGCTGAAAAGTGCTCTGCATATTTATTTTTATTTTAATGGAGAGATAATCAATTTTTTTCCCCGATAACCATCAAATTTAATGCAAATTTCGCTACTTCGGTTCGTTTATTTTTGAGACTTGAATGTCAGCATTAAATGGGTAGCCAACAGATGGCTCATCCCTCTATTTTCGAAATGAGTCCCAGACAATATGACTTCATAAAGTTCTTTTGTTTATGAAGAGTTCATTTATGTGTGTATGTGTCTGCTTTTTTGTTATCCGATACAATCGTGTTTAATACACAAGACACAATGATTTTTCTTAACCAAAAATGAGTCATAAGAAATATCTTTAAAGAAAATAGAAAAGTCAATTTTTTCTAAGTGTTGTAAAATTTAGTAAAAATCGCATGTAAAATATTTCAAGTATTTGAGGAAATTTATTTGATGTTTTTTAAAAATTAATATTTTTAGAATTTCTTATTGTCCCTCGTATTGCAGTAAATATTTGAGACATAGGAATTTGAAAATGGTTTTTCTTAAATCGTTACATTTTTAAGACACTTTCCAAGATATTCTATTTTAAATTATATAATATTTACAAATATAATTTACAATTATAATGTTTGAAATTTAATTCCAAAATGTATAGCCCCGAAATTTCAATTGCAATTTAAGAATGGATGAGTGGCTCCGCAGGAAGACAGTGCAGAGGTGAACATATTCTCGAATTCAAATTTCCTTATTCATTTTCCTATTTCTGCTTTAAATTGCTTTCAATAAAACTGAATTTGTTAATAAGAGGGAGTTTTTTTAAACAAATTTACTTCCTAACCTCAAATTTAGAACATCAGACATTTTCTTTTGCCTTTTTTTTAGTTCTACAAAATACTTTGCCAATAACAAAAATTTCCTCAAATGGAAACATGTTTCTGTTTAAAACTTATGGGGTGTCATGTATTTGCCATAGAGAGCGTTTTAACTGGTCTGGTATACTGTGGCGTATGAGTAGTATTCGATGGAAACATTAAAGAAATATTACTCATACGTTTAGAAGCACTAGACTCGTAGACTACGGCCGAAAACACAGTATGACATTTTGTGCCATCACATGCAAGCACGGAAGTGCATCCTACTAACAACTCATTCATTTCTTTGTGCGGCATTGCTTTCCATACTGTGAATATCTAAATCGCAGCACAAGCGTGATGTCACAAAATGGCATAGTAAGTTTCCGGCTTAATAACACTGTCCAGCAAGCAATAAATAATAATAATCTGAGGATTAAACCAACGATATACGTGCAGCGGCGTTGTATAAATTTACATCTGAAACCCATTTTACGGTGGTAAATTATATGGAAAATCCTATGATACTTAAGCTACTGCAAACAGCTGTCAAATATTTGACGAAATAAGTGTAACCAATAACTTTTAGCTTATTTTTATAAATTTTAGTGACATATTTTGAAAATGATGGTGTGTTTATTTGGTAAAAAAAAATTCAATACACAATTATTATTGGCTTTTATCACTTTTTTATAAATAAATTGTTTGTTAAAATACAGTGGTTACGTGTGTTGTAAATTCAAAAAGAAATTTTCTAAAGTTTGATTATTTTAAATGATTCTAATTAATCACATGCCCGACGATGTTCAATCACTTGGCAGTTTTTAATTCATTGAAGCTTAAATTCGGAAATAAAATAATTTATTTTTCAATTGCAAGTAATTTATTTGTATCGAACGATTTATTGCCATATTATATTTGATTTTGATCTGGAAATTGTTCGAAAAGTATTTTTGATGCAGAAAGACATGGCAAATATTTTAAAGGACAAGGGAAAATCAACATCCGTATAAAATTGAGACAAATAGAAACTCTTATCACATTCAACTAAACAAAAATCTACGTCAGTACTGATGATGAAGCTGCAGCGGTTTTCGAAAACACTTGTGTCTGCCCTGATTATGTACCCCTATGCTTTCGAATATATATCATGTGATTCTGAATTAAATACATTTTTCGAACAGTCAGCCCATTAAAGTCCAATTAAAATTTATCTTCAAATTTTATTATTTTTATTATTCGACTTAAAAATTATCTTTACGAAAATTTCATATATTTCAAGCTTTTTTTCATTTTAAATCAGTTATTTTTAAGAACTTGCTCGACATGTCTTAGCGCGGGCGCTTTGTGTCCTATTCTTTGTATATCGAGCGCCAGACACTCGTTTTTGTTGGCCACTAGAAATAATCGGAAAAATTCAGATAGTTTTTTTATAATCGCCGATGGGTGCTATACCACTTGATCACCGCCCTCAATAGTGATATGGCACTCAAATATTTTTCGAACTGTTTTCGTACAAAATATTCTAGAATGGACTCCGTCGGTTTTTTTTTTTTTGGTTTTTGGCACCAAATTTTACAATCTTAATAGTTCGTGGGCAGTGTAAAAAAATATGCTCGCAACACATTTTATTCGTAATTATTTAATGACATTCATTAAAAGATATTCAAAGATCATTTAAAGATATCGTAAAATGTTCGTTCTTGATATCGCGAAATATTCGTTACTCGATTTCAATTTGTTGTAGCATTTGTTTAAGCAGAAACATTTTTTTTTTTCAAAATTTTAAATTTTTAGTCGTAATTTGAACATCGTAAAATGAAATTAAGAAAGAAGATAAATATCCCTTTGAAAAAGGGAGAATCAACAACAATTTACTTTTCAACTTAAAAAGCAGAACCAAATCGAGCTATTTTTGAAAGTCTTCTCTACACTTTCATCACCAGCACTCATGTAAGTTTTGATTATAAGGAATATGCTGAATAGCATGACGGTTATTGAACGTTTGAAGAACTAAAAACAAAAACAAAAAGAAAATAGTCGGATACAGCAGTGGCTGATTTGAGGACGACAAGTTGATGTCAACATTGAAATGCTGATCAAAACAACTTTATAAAGTTTTACAGTCCTTAACAAAACGATTAAATAGTTTGGAAAATTAGACAAAAATTACTTAAATTTTCCGAACGATTGAATGGCTCAGATTACAGCAGCATCACATACACACATGCACGTGCGTTTCACCCAAGAGTTTCATTGTTACTCATGCAGAGAAAGTTTGCTGATTTGCATAAAATGTTTAATGATGGAGGTCTAACGTTTTGGTGTGGATTCCCATATGGGCGGCTGCTAAACCTTTTCTTGTTCGAAGCCAAAACTTTTCTTATGTAATTATTTTACTTTTCTCAAAACAACAATACGGATGAAGCAGCATGTGGCTTTTATTATCATCCCTATCGGCTAATCCTTTAAGATGGAGAACAATTTGATGATTTTAATGCAAACGGTGTTGGCAAATTAATCGCTGTTATTTTATTCTGCCGAGCGCAAAGCTTAAGGAAACTGAATATGTTTCAAAGGATTGAAAGCAGTGAATACTGAAGGATGTTGTACGAGGAGCACTACGAAGAAAAGAAAATCCATAAATATTTTTGTATATTTTTTGATATTTGGGAAAAATCAATCAGCACAATTAAAATTTAATAGAAGGGCGAAAAAAACCAGAATTCCTACAACTGCAAATTTAATTTTAAAAACTGTTTGCTTTTTAGTTGATACTTTCTTGTGTCAAATACAATCGAGTTTGTCATTCCAACATGAAATTTATGTTATGATTTTTCCGAATATTTTAAATTAATTTTTGGTGGCGCATGGAAAAGCATTCCGCCCAGAGATTTCAATAAAATTAAACTCTCTGTTGCCGTTTTTTTTTAATTTTTCTTTACACACATTCGAATTTTCCTTTTGACAATTCATTTGATTGTTTATTTCAATATGACTACAACTTTTTACACAAGAAAAGCACATTTAAAATTTTTATAGTTTTATAAAAGAAACATTAAAGAAATTCATATAGGAATAACCAAATTTTAATAAAAATATAAACAATTAAAATACAAGTACAAAGAATTAATTCAACCTTAAGTTATAGATATAAAAAATCTTCGTATGAACGCAAAATTTTGTTTAAAGAGAACTAAAAAAATATAACACACGATTCTTAAATCATCGTGTGAAATGGGTGTAGGATTCACAAGGTGTTTTATTTAGAAGGGCTTACTAAATACATCAGGATATCAGGAAGAGGAAGACAGCAGTTTTCGGAAGCAGCTGCACCTCCACTATCAGTACTCATGTGTTAATTTTTTTATCACTTACTTTAGAATATTTTTCTTATCAAATTCTTCGCATTTTTTTTATTTTTTAAGTTTATTTTAGTAGAAATAAATCAATGAATTAAAAAATTTCAAATTTTGAAAAAGGTTTGGTTAAAGGGGTTTAGGTCAAGAAAACTTGCAACAGGATTAACTGGCATAAGGGAACCCATATATAATAATAAATAATACAGAACTCTGATGTTATTATAAAAATGGCACTGGAATCGAATATTGAAGTACAAAAATTTGTTTTGAAAATCAGTCACCATCGTAAAACTTATGGTTGAATTTATTATTTCTCTGGCGCACTTCACATTCATGAAGTTGGTTAATAAAAAAAATTTGTGCAGTAAAACTGATCCACAAATACTGAACAGAGTAGATTAAATAAAATAAAAAAAGTACACCAATCGTCATATAGTCTATCAGGCTGCAGTGCACAGAAAAGTACAGAACAAAGTAGTTATTTTTGTCAGCCTCCAAGCGGCACTTCTGTCCTTAAGATCAGACGCCACTTCTCCTACTCTAGTCAAGCAATAAAAAGATGTTCCAATGCCGAAAAAACAGTCACATAGATTCTACTTGATAACCTGCTCTTGAAGGGCAGTCTCATAAATCAAATATCCAACCCACAATATTATTTATGAAAATTGTTTCTTATTTAAATTTAAGTTAAATAAAACAATTAAGTAAACAGCAAATGAAGTGCACTTAGAAGTTTTTTATTGTTGTTGTAATTGAATGCACTCCTGCTTGTTTCTCAAAATCGTTTTAATTTTAAAAGATAAAAATGTGAAAATATTTTTAATTGCATTTCTAACTGAAATTTCCATTATTTGGCGATTGGAGAAGGTAACTTAAAGCATATTAAAACGTGTCACTCTCGCAAAATAATAGTCATTTAGAAACACATTCACCAACACATAGAAATTCATTATATATCTTCAAGATATAAAAACATTTTTTTTTGCACCATCCAACCGAAATAACTCCCCATTTAATTAATGCATGCATTTTAATTGCACAAGTTTGCAACAACAACAGCAAAAACAAACACTTAATTTTATTCAAAACACTCACACGCAAAAAATACATTTGAAAGTTTTTCCTATTTAAAATAAATTTAATTAACGAATAAATTTTTGCATTTTGCTACAGCAATTATTCTATCATTCCTTCTCCCATCTCGTGCTTTTATTGCATTTCGGTATTCGTGTTAATAGTGTGATACAACATATTTTAAGCCATCAATTTGCAACAAGCGCTCATTTTGCAGCCACAAATATTTTAATGGTTGAAAAGAAATTTCTGTATTTTTAAGGTTATTTTTAATTCTTAATTTTTTTTCTTGTGCTGCTTTGCCACCACAAGCACTTGTTGTGAGTTGCAAGTGCAAGAAGAGTAAAAGCAGATGACGAAGAAGCACACAATTTGTTCGTACTTGAAAAATCAGCCAGTACTGCTGGGCTGCACTGTGGGCCTTGTAGCAAAAAATATAATTTTTTGTTTCAGCGAACGATTGTAAAACCCAAATAATTGTCAGCACTGATTGATAGATCGTGGTTTGGTGGCGGTAGTGTTGCACTTAAAGTTACTACGAGCTAAATCCAAAAAAATCCAGGTGTTATTAAAGAGCGCTCATGTTATGTGACATGATAGCGAAGACTAATATGAGACCGTCTTTTGACACTTAACCTCCCTCTAAAGACAACGCCAACAGACCATTCATTTCATATAAAGTTGTGGAACTCAAAACAGTTCTTCTATATATTTTCGGTAGAATAAGTTTTGACTGGGAGTCAAGATCGAAAAAGTTGAAAGACTCTGTGCCAAGATCACTGCTGAACTGAAGGATGGCATTAGACCTATTCCAAATGAAAAGGAAATATATTATAATAATTTGACTGGTCCCACTGTGTCCACTATTAAACCTTGGCTCTCGTTTTCTGTACACATCCACACACATACACAAACATGCTTGAAACAAACCAACACTCTTCCAATTTGAAATATATTAGTTTGATGATTTATAAAACTGAGAATTTTTATGCGACAAACTTTACAAAATAGTGAAGGAAGAGGCAGCGGCAGAAGCTGCATCTGATGGAATGCACTGAGAAATAATAAAGAAACTAAAAGAATAAAAAATTAATTTATAAGTGACTTTCATGTATGAGAGTATGAAGGGAGCACACACACACGGATGTGCACGTATATATTTTTTTTACTTTTTGGTTCACAGTTTCATCTTCTAGTTGTTCTGGGACTTTTTCCATTCCTTCGGTGGTACACACTTGTGACAGTTTACATGCAATTAATGCTGGCTGCCATGTAAATGTTTGCAATTACTTTTTCGTATGCGTAACACATGAGAGTTGATCTGTACACATTTACTTATACGGTTGTGAGAAGAGGTCTGTCTGTATATCAGGCGTACGTACTCGGGTTTACTTTCTACACATTTTTTTTTCTCTCTCTACTACACAAATTAATATTTTTATTTTGTTTAGCATGAACTATATCCAACATGTAGAATTAATTGTGTGTTTTTCTAATGCTGCCGTTGTGGCATTTTTCTTAATAAATAAGTATTTTAAAAATATGTCGTTGTATGCGTGTAGGAGTGTGAGCTTGGATAACAAAATAGTTTGTAAAGTTTGATTGCAAAATCTGTAGAATATTCGAACTACAACAGCACTTAAAAAGATCTCAGCAGCCTCGATGCAGTATAGGCAGACACTTGGCCAAAATAATTGGATCGATTTATACAAAAATCTCTGACAACTTTTAATTAAAAGCAATACACGAAATCCACTTCATATGAGTAGCGTTTAAGTACTGCAGGTTAGAGCCGAAACATGTCTTTCATTAGATACGCAAACAAAAAGTACATCCACAATATCACAGTTGGCATTACGACAAAGAAAGGGGTGCCCATCGAACTAGCAAGACATATTCAATTTCTGCATTCGAGTGCTTGATTTCACATTCACCACTTCCATATTTTTCATAATTGATTCAAAAATTTATCAGGCTTCTTAGAATACCAAGTTGCGGGTTTTAGGCTAAGACCACTCTAATGCGATATAGCGATTTTAGCTAAATTTTATGCCCCATAATATTTAAATATGCCACAAACTGTGCCGGAAAAAATTATACTCTGCATATCTGCTTACGAATCACTTTCAAATCGTGTATGTTTGATGAAAATTAAAGGACGATAATATATATAAAAGTGTACCACAATGTATGACATACTTATACAAAATAATTTTTTTCAAAGTTCTGTGTTGATGCGAACAGTTCTCGCGGAAGAAAAGAAAAAGAAAGATCTTCATCGCAGATAAATGAGTACACACGTGATATTATCTCTAGCAGTGCAGCCAGCTGAGGTATTTCGGAGTTTTTTTTTTGTTACCCGTACAAATCCCAACAGCAGTAGCCAAGTCTTGACTTATTTTGTTCAATAAATCCAATAAAATTTTACTTGTGTCGTGTTCTTTTCAAGGAAATAATGCAATATTTTTAAAATTTTTTCATAGAAAATAGCAACATTTTGCCTTGCAAAAAAAAGGAATTGATTAAAAATGGATCCAACATGCCTCACGAAAAATTATTTCTGTTTTAAAACTTTGCCAAACCGCCATTTTTTAGAAAATAAGTGCAAAAATTTTACATGTTTTCTGGAAAAGAAAACGTCATTAGTAATTTGAATATTAATTTTTTTCGGGGAAAGTTTTTATTGTCGATTTCACCAAATTTGAAAGCGACTGCTTTTGTTCATCTTTAAGTATGGAAACGAGAGCAGCCATGTGGTTTTTTGTTTGTTTGTTTGTTAAATTTCCAATATTTAATTGATGTTAATTTAGAGAATTGGGAAGTTAATGGTTTCATACGGTTTAAAAAAAATCAATTTCCCATCAGATCTTTACGTTTTGATTTCCTGACTAACTTTGAGAAGGCTTCATTATGTCCGTGTTTCTTTGTGTGTCTGTGTATGTGAATATGGTTGTGTATGTATGTCTGCCTATGTGTACGTGTGCCTGTGTGTGAACATGTGACCCGCTTATATCTTTTTAGCGACAGAGCCGAACTCAAACCAAATTAGTGGCGTTCCAAAGAGTTCTGCCAAATTTACTGCGGATGTGAACCGAATCGAACAGGTAGATGTCAAGATATCTTAAATAACTTCAAAAATTAATTTAAAAAATCAAAAACTATTTTTTTTCTATAATTTTGTATCCGTAAACTAAACAACTCTTGATATTAAAAAACCACATCAATTACTGCAAATCAAATAAAAATCCCTCCAGTAATTCATTCCTGAACGAAAAATATTCAAAACGTTTTTTTTTTTCTTAATTTAAGAGATTTATATATCCGATCAAATAGTGTTTTCGATTATTTTATAGGAATCCAAAACTAAGTCCTTCACTTTTCATGACGTGAAAATCGTTTGACATATTCAAAAGAATTAATTTTTTTTTACAAACTCTCTCACGACAATAAGTCACGCAATGATCGAGTTGCGTTTAACATTAGCTGGAAGTGGTAGGGGTGGCATTTTGCGTCACTCTCAGGGTATGGTTGCCACCCATGCGAAGAATGGCGCTGGAACCATGGAAACAAGAGAGTAGAGTATTGAGAGGTGATATGAACAACAAAGAAAAGAGATAAAATTTAATTTTTTTCTTCGCCAGCGATGAAGATTCTATTGAATGATATACAAGTCCTTCCATTCTTGTAGCCAAACGTTTCGTTTTTCCGTTGGAATTTTCTTTCTTTAATATAATTTAGTTAAGGCGAATGGGTCTAAACGTACCGATTACTGTCACGATATGCCCAAAAAAAACGGACAAAATGTGCGACGATAATTTATTTGCACTTGTACCGCAATTTATGAAATATATATTCAATTTAATTTTAGTGGATCTAAGACTGAAATAGATGAAGTCAAATTGGCAGTTTGCTATTAGGAAAATAGGGAAAAGAGTCCAGGCCACTTGAACTCAGGAATGGTGATGCTCTTGTGATACTCATAAAAGAAGAGAGGGACGGTAAGACTAGAATAAGAATTGCGGGTGTACAACCGATTCAAGAGGATCAGCGACTGAACCAACTGCTGTTAATATAGAGACTAAAGACGTCTCATTTCCTATACTTCTGATAGGCTGCTGACGGACGTTCAGCTCAAAATATGAAAATGACGACCCGCAAAATGAGAGGGAGGTTGAGCAAATGTACTCTGTTCTTTCTCCTCAAGATTTCAGCTGGGCCAGTATTTATTATATTGCTCCATAACCTGCAAGAAAAGCTTAAGCAGAGGGAAGTAAATTTTACTGCAGAAGTATCTTGTTGACCAAAATATTCAGACTGATTTCACTCTTTTCAAAAGACAGCAAAGTTGTAGTTACACGCCTACAGAAAACGAAAACTTCACTTTATTTATGTACAATTTTTTTATATTAAATTTTTTCATTTCTGCGGAAGCAACAAACGTCTATCACGTCTACGTATTATAAATCAGAGATTTTTTTATTTTTAAACTTTTAATGAGCCCCAATAAAACGGTTCATGTTTTATATGGAACTCGTTTTCTTTTCACAAAATGCAGTTGCCATTAAATGCACATACAACATTGAAATGACGTTTACGTGAGCCTTCTTCTTGGCACAAGATTGAAAAGGAATCGCTTCAAGAAAATCTATCTTTCGAATAAGAAAAACTCTCTGTATTCGGATGTGTTGTGTGTTTCTTTTTTATTTTCTTTTATTCATTTTGTCGAATGCTCTCTTTGCGTACTCGTATTTTTATGCAGTCATTTGAAAAACTTATCGTTTTTCATTATGCAACCACACAAATTGCTTTGTTGTTGTGTTTCCCTTTTGCAATTTTAATTTTCTCTCTTTAATGATATTTTATCATTTTTTTTAAATGAATTTGTAGCTTCTTTAATTTATTTTTTGTATCGTTGTGAACCCTCTTGATTATATCGATAAACATTTATTTTAATACATCTGCTGCTGTAACTGTTAGCAGAACTGAAGAATTGTGGTGGAGTAGAAGAGTCAAATGACAAATAGTTTCTGGTACGAGTTTTAGTTGTGTGCAACAGTTTATATGATTTGGACAATGGACAAAATCAAAGTTATGTGTTGCTTTGTTAGTATCATGTGTTGGGAGTTGAAACGAATCAGTCATATAACGCTGCTGTATATGAAAAAGAGAAGTTGTACAGGTCAAAATTAATTCTGCAATTAATCTAAATAACTAGGCTGAAAGTAAACCCTTTTAATTAATTAGTTTTCTTCATCAAATGCATTAAAAAGAAAGTGAACTTAATTTTGGAAGACGTTTTTATTGCTGAAAGTGTATTTTTAAGGAAGACTTGAAAAAAATTTTTGGAACAGGAACTTTGTGAAAAATTTGTTTTAGAAAAAGTCGTGTTGAAGGGAAGATATTTTTTTGAAAATCATCTTTTGGAAATGTTAGTTTAGTTAATATTACGAATACATTCCTAATCACTGATTTAGGATTTCATTGGACTATTCTTTAAAAATAAGTTATAAAAATTTACTGAAAATACTTTTACTTAAGTAACAAAATGCCTTAAACGAAATATCAACGACATTAAATTCTTTTAAACTCTGACTTGGTGTCAGCATTAATTAGTTTTGCAATATTCCTCTCTTTAATCTCCAGCACTGGGTCAGCTTTGCCACAATTCGAATTAATTTACGAACATTTTGAATTGCAAAGAGAAAACAGCTTCCAGCTATTTTCCATTCTCTTTGACTGTTGGTGTTGTGTAAATAATTTATATTCAAGTACTTTCAAATCCCAGCACCTAAAAGCAGTAAGACTTCTAAAATAGCTGAACAAATATTTACAAGTTGTTTGTTTATAATGTTTTTAAAAGCGAACTGAAGTACAAAGAAAATAAATGTTCGGAGCAATAAATAAACGTCCGGGACTGTGTAACCAACTTAAAGAATGTAACTGAACTTGTGAACAATTTTAATCATAATATTTTTTATTGTCAAAAAGTAAACACATATTATTAAATTTACGAAGGAATATTCATATTCCTTTAGTTGAGCTATTGAATATAATGAAAGAGTTGGCGCAGAGAGGAAGGCGTCACTTTGATGATTAACAATTGCTACAGGCAGGTTAGGACCGAGAAAAAGTCAAAATATGAAAACTCGTTTGCATAATATATCCCACGAAATAAAAGTTTTAAACACCATTCGGACACAATTTCATTAAAACTTTGGCTGAACAAAAATTCCCACAAAATTATTAAGAGTTACAGAATAAGTTCAAGAAAATAAATTTATACAAATAAATTTTTTTTAAATTTCCTTTTTTTATTGTCATATTTCGCCGTTAATTATAAATTGTTTTCGTTAATATTTTTAAGTTTTGAAATACTTTCAAGCCAAGAAAATTTCATCTACACAAAAGCTATATTTATTCGTATCAAAATTGTATCTGTTTTAATCTGCCACCATAAAATTTTTTTATTAAAAAAAAAGAAAAAACTTTTTACACAAATAGTTGCAAAATAGTAAAAGTTTATTTTACCTGGAATTCGGAAAGCAGAATGTGGCTGCAAAGAGCGCAAAACAGCTACAACAACAACAACAACATCCACATTTACTATGAAATATGAACATAAAAATAGAGGACAATAAAATGCTTGCATAAAAATATGTTAAATATTTATATAAAATAAACTCATACAAGCATAAACATATTTTCATACACACACTGCACACTTGCAAATATAAATATTTTCACTTCAAATTTTATTTTATGATATTCTAAAGATACACCTGCATGCAGTTGCTACAGGTGTTAGAGGAGAAAAACTTTTACACACCGTGTGTGTAAAACATTTACAATATAGATATAAATATAATATAAATATTTTTATGGATTGTTACGAGTTCTGTACAGGAAAGGATTTAAAGAAGTAAAAATAACTCAAAAAATTAAACATTAAGAACAGAAACCAACGGCAACACTGGCGCTTAATTGCTAATATTATCAATTTAGTTTTTGTGCTGTTCTCTTTTACGAAATTCTCTCAAGATTTCTATTGATAAAAATACATCAGCATTGAAGATGGGAGTGTAGCAACTTCCAAAAGCTTGGGCTTTTTGAGGAATATGTATCTGTTTATCAGTCAGAAATAGTTGGATTGATGCAGGCAACCTGATTGAGTGCCCAGGTGTTGGTAAAGAAAATTTTCATTGCACTGAACAGTCAGGCGACGTTTTTCTGAAAATTACTGCTAGAATTTGTATTTTAATATATAAATGGCAACCCTGCCTGGAGGCAGATCTGACCTATTTTGTTGATTCGCAATTTCTTAATCGTTTGAAAAACCTTTTGATGCCACAGTGTGGCGGAAACTGCCGCTTAAAATTCTTTCTTTCTTTCTTTAAATTGCAGCTGTCAGCTAAGGGATGTTGAAAGATTTCTTGATTTTTAAACTTTTTGCATAAAATTTTATAAAAAATTTAAGCAGTTTTCGTCATGTCTGCCACATAAAACACATTCCAAATATTTTTAATTGCCAAAAGCTCTGTGTATGTATGAGTGCGCAATTAAAAGACATAATCCGAACAGAAATAAAAGCACACTTTTGGGAAAGACTTCACAATGAATTGCGCAAGAAGTCGCATAATCCAGTAAAGCATTTTTGAAATCCTTTCAAATCACAATTTTTTTGTTTGTGTCTTCTTTGTTTTTGTTGTAGCCAAGGCACATTCTGTAATGCATGTGATTTTATGAATATTTAAACATTTTTTATGGGTTTGTTTTAGCAAGAAGTTTTACAAACACACATTTAACATGCACAACAGTCAGTCAGTCTGCAAAAATATATTTATTGAGTTTTTATTTTCTACATTTTTATTGAATTTTTTCATGCATTTTTGTTTATAATTTTTCCCCTTCTTATTAGCCCCCTGCTAAAGAGGAGATCATAAAATAAATCCGTTTGCTAAATACTCATACCGACTCAAGACTGAAAATAATATAAAAAAATATATATAAAATAAATTGTTTCTCATAATTCCTAATCTTTGTTTATGATGTTTTCGAGATTTTCGTTTTTATGGTTTTTATTCTTCTTTTTATGTTACTAAATGAGAATAAAAATATTTAAGAACTAAAATCAAATTAGATTTATTAACAAAAATGCGACAGAAGCATGGCCAAAGAAGTTTTATAAAATATAATGTAACATGATGAAAATGCTGATGGAAAGGCAACAAACTTTATTTGTACTGGAGTGATATGCCGAAGGAATTGAATTAAATATTGAATGAAGGCAGTCAGTCAAGTGTTTAGGGGTAAAGAGCTGCAGTGAGTGCTGCGAACGAAACTTTCTGGAGTTTTCATTCATACTGGCTTTGGCGATTAACACAGAAACGTGTAAGCCGGAGATTTGATTACAATTTATCGTTTAAACAGTTCATGAGAACGGACTGACATGGTTTTCTTATGCCCAACTCTGTAGATGAAATGGGAATCCGGAATTTCCTTTTTATCTTGGAGTAGCGTTCAGGCGATGGATGTAAAGGATTGGCAAATTAGAGGTTGGAAAGTAAATTATCTGTAAAATTACAAAATCACAATTATTGAGCTCAACGACATTTTTTTAAGTAAAAAGTTGGAAACTTTTAACCCTGGAATACTAAACTCTTGAAAAAGAATTTTAATTGCAAAAATTTACTATAAAAAAAGTGAAAATAAGACTGTGTCACTTCGCAAAATTGCAGCAGCTTTTCCTCGCAATCACGGTCCTTTGAGACTGCTCTGCGTTATTTAAGCGATAAATGCGAGACTCGCGAATATAGTGCGCTCGTAGCGATGCAAACATGGCCGCTATACAGCCAAAGTGTTGAGAATGAGCCCCGTCGGCGTTCGTATCTGTTGTGCATTATCAGGGGCACCATTTTACATTATTATTAAGTTGAACTCATTTGATAATTCAAGACGGCCGACCATTGAAAAATTTAACGAGAACAAGACATTTTTTAATGAAATAGTTTTAGTGATTCGTCGCCTTTTTCAATAAGACGATTATCGAAACAAAAATTGCCGACCGCATGATGCGGTTCGAGATATGTGAGCATTTTCGAAAAAGATCAAGTAAACGCCGTCACCGCAAATTCTTTGCGGTCGATAATCGATTTTTTGTGGCGGCAGTTGGCTGATGTTGACATCGGTTTTAGCAGGAAGGCACCACAAGCCGCACAGCCGGCCAAACAATTCAGTTATTGTATGAGAAATTTTCCGGCCGCATAATTTCTCGATTTGACGGTGTCAATTGGCCGGCGCGTTCTTGTGATTTAATGCCGCTGGATTATTTTGTCTGAAGCCTGCGCTGCATTTGTTGCAAAATAGTAGCGTTATTAAGTGACTGATGGAGTGGCTGCCTGATTCATTATCGCCCAGGCCCAACCACTAGAGCTATATTGTATAAGAATTTCCTTCCGATGTATTGATCGATTAAGAAGGGATTTTTGGTAATTAAAATTCCAACGGGGTGTGAATTTAATTTTCAGTAATTAGAAACAAATTTTATTTTAAATACAAAAATAGTATTATTGTGAGAGGAGATTGGAACGTATTTCAAGAACTGATTTTTGTTTAGAAATTTAATTTCATATTGAGAATGAGTTTTTGCTTTTGACTTTGATTTGCTACAAAAGGATATATATATATATATATATATATATATATATATATATATACATATATATATATATATATATATATATATATATATATATATATTCTTTTTTTAACTGAATTTGTGTTTTAATATTTTATTCCGATTTAAAACGAATTAAAAGAAGTGTATTCATGTCATTAAATTAATATTGAGGATAGCGCTGAGTAGAGTACCGATATAGTACGCCTGCGCAGATTCCGCGCTTGTTTTTTCTCTCAATTTCACACAAATATATTTAATTCCAGCAAACCTGACCAGGACAATGACACGAAGTTAGTAAATTATCAATAACATTACTCCTACGTCATATCATAATCGTACAACGTTGTGGCTCATGTTCTTATCTTCTCATAATGTGCAAGTATTGTTACACCCTTGCGAAATTGATGTATTAAAAAAAAAACTACAGCACACTTTTTAGCACAATCGAACGAAATAATTAAAAATAAAATTTGAAATTATCTTAAAACAATAATAAACCAATATTCAAATATTGTTGTGAAAAATAAAACCATGGGCGCTTTGTATCCTATTTTTCGTAAATCGAGCACTCATTGTTGCATTTTCACAATAATTCTTGTATTGTTGTACACTATTATTTTAAAATTTACTTTTAAGTTTAATTTCTTAAAAATTGTGTTGTTTAGTTTCACTATAACTATTTAATGGCAATTTATAATGTTAACAATTCCTTTTTTTTTTGTTCATAGTGTTATTTGTTCTTAAATACATGTAAAAACTTCATAAAAAACTAACGATATGAAAAAACATATAAAAAACTTAATCTTTCTATATCTCATTTGAAATAAAATTTATTTTACCAGAAGTAACATTATGGACCTAAACGTGTGGATAAATTAAGAAAAGGCCTTAGCAAATTATATGATAGACTTACTTATTTATGGCTGCATTAAAGATCTGTTAAACATACCTGCAAATTAATAGAGAAAAGTATTTAATTAGTAAAAAAGTTTTTCCAAAAAGTTATATATTAATGGAAATGTGATATTAATACACGAGAAATTTTCCAAAGAACTACGTAATATATATAACGTAGAAGGGGACGGAAGAAAAGTGACGGAAGTAAAAACGACGTAATTTTAATGGCTTATTTTCTATATAAATTTGGGTTTCGAATTTGTTGTTATAAAAACTTAAATATTAAAAATATATATTTCGGATAATACAAGTCATGTGCTGGCGTTTTCATTTATTTAATATCATTTAGTAAGTATTTTGAAATAATAAAACTCATGCATTTTCTATTACAACTTAAAATAACACGTTAACGATTTTTCTCTTTGTCTACTAATTCAAATCATTTCCTATTCAGACATAAATTTTTACGTCATTATATTACCCTACGTTAAGCACCATTAACACCAAATAATAAAATAATAGAAGAGCTCTCCTGTTTACTCTCAAAAATAAAAGTCAAGATGTGAATGTTCCTGGCTTCGGTAAAAAATCTCCAGTCGCACTTAGCGACACATATACAAATCAAAGCAGCGCAAGTTGAACCAACTCATATCGGAATCGGAATTGTGTAAACAGTGCCTCGTTTCTGTAACTGAAGTGAGAACTTTTCGCATCGAAAAAATCGTCGCCACTCTGTGAAACACAGGTTGAGTCAGAATATATATCTTTAAGCATTTATAATTTTGTTGGGGTTTTATAATAATCAACATAATATTCTATGGATAACTCTACAATAAAGATCATGACAACAATAATTATTAAGCTTTTCGATGCGAGAATTTCTTACATCAGCTACAGAACGAATCACAGAATCGACACAAATCGAAACCACAGCAACACTAACCAGTGATGTCAGACGATAATTTTAGAAATCCCTACGTGTCTGAAAAAAATCCCTTTTTTCCCCCATGTCCAAATTTGTTTCCCTATTTTAAATTTTTTTCCCTTCGCTATAAATTTAATGGGGTTAATAAAGAAAGTACTATTTTTTTAACAAATGTAAATTTTATTTACATTAACAATGGTTTGTACATTTATTAATTGAGGTACAATACTAGATTTAAGTACTATATATATATATATATATATATATATATATATATATATATATAATTTTATTATAAATATCACAAAAAAAGCATAAAGTAAAAAAGTTATTTTTTAAAAATAGTTAATTATAGAGTTCTTTAGAGATCATTCTTTTAAAATGACTATCTGTGCACTTAAAGCTAACGCAGTTCATTGTATTAGACTGTAAATGAGATTTAATTATACAAATTGAGTTTAAAATATCGTGACTTAATTTGTTCCTTTTCTTTGTTCTGACATCTGTAACCACAGAAAATATTCTCTCGGCATCCGCATTGGCATGTGGTAAAGCCAATAAAATATTTACCAATTTTGCGAAGTTTGGAAATACCAAATTATCATTAAAGTTTTTTGATTTGCATACATAAGACTAAAATTTCTCCACGTCTAGTTTAGATAAGCGCTGCTTTTCATGCTCGGAGAAATTGTATTCTGGGCTCAAAAATTCCATTTCTTCAAAAATTTTATCACTTTTTAATGGTAATCTTCTTTGAGTTTCCTCCAAGGCAGTTATGTAAAATTGTAAACAGTCGGATTTTATTTGATAGGCACTTTGCTGTGGGAAACTTTTTAATAATTCTTCGCACTCACTCCCAACGTAAACTTCCTCAATTTTCAAAGAAACGTGTGGCGATCCTACAACACAATCAAATCTCAATTCAGATTTTTCAATGAAATTTTGACCAAGCTTAAAAAAAAGTTTTAATGACTCAGAGTGTAGTACATGAGCTAAAGGTTTTTTTGATTGAAAAAGTGCGTTCATCGAATTAAAATAGTTTAAAACATATTAAAAAAAAAGTAAATAGGCCTTGTTACACTCGTTTGATAATTCAGTTAATATTAAATCGGCTGATTTTAATTTGTCTTGGGTAGATGCGTATTTAAAATATTCCAACAAAACATTGCGTCTTAGTAGCAGCATGTTTTATAAGATTTGATTTTCCACAATTAAGAACTTTGTCACAGGCTTTGCACTTGCATTTAAATTCATCATTTTTAATAGGTTCACGCCAACCCTTAAAGTTGAAAATTCCCTACATCTGACATCACTGACACTAACCAAATTAATCTAAATTTATATATCAGACCATCATCGAATCGGTTCGCTGCAAATCGAGGCCTTGGTGTAATTAATAAATATGTTATGTAAGAAAAATTAATAGATACGATTCTCGTAAGCATTTTCATAATAAAATTGCTACAAATAGAAACTGTTATGACATTCAACTAAACCATCAGCAAGTAGCAATAAATCAATATACACACGAGTACTGATGACAAAAGTGTAGCAGCTTTCGAAAACAGCTGTTCTGCTTTGCTGTGTAAATTCAATATATAAAACTACTGTTGACTTTTCCTTGTCTTTTGGAATATTTAGCACGTCTTTTTGAATTAAAAACATTGTTCGAATATTTGAAGCATAAAATTAGTTAAAGAATTTAAATTTCAAAAATTTTATTGTAGAGTTTTTGAGATATTATGAAAGAGTTTTAGCAGCAGAATCAAATATTTTTGTTCTTTAAATTCTATAGCTAAAAAGCACCAAAGAAGCGGCTAAAAGTAGTCATGGGAGTCATGATCCGGTACTGCCACATTACAAAGAAGAATAAATTGAGTTTTACCAGGAATTTGTAATAACCGAGTTACGCGTATCCCAATCTAAGTCACCTTTTAGTTGACAAGTTGAAATAGTGTGAATTGTAGCAACGAAATACGGGCTTGGGCATTTCTTACGTAACATTTTACCTCGCAGCCATGATGTCCTATGAGTAAAACTAGTTTTACGTAAACGTAACTCAAACGTGACGTAGGCCAAATTGCTTACGTCATAGAATATAATATTACAATTTTGGTAATTAAGTTTAATTTGTTCCTATCCGGTGCAATTCATTCTCCATTAATAAATTAAATTGATTCACGTGTCATATTTATATTCCTTTTAGCTCCTGCGACATTTAAGTTTATTTAGGACAATCATTATTAAAATAAATTTTATTACAACAGTCAGTCACTGAATCATCCAACCATTAATTTATAGGCACTAATAAGAAAATACATAAACCTTCAAATCATCGCCAAAATATGTTGGCCAATAAAATGTGATTAAAACGAAACAATCCCATCAAACGAATCAAAGAGTGCGAACAAACGCCCATCATATCAAATGTAGCTGATGACATGACAGAAACAATTTCACAATGATGCAACAGCATTTCGTTAATAATGACAGATGAACGGAGTGATGGCATTAATTCGTCATAAACGAAAAAGAAACGAGTACAAAGAAGAATAAAGAGGAAAAAAAGAAAGAAAAAAGCAGGAGTAAAATGAAATAATATGTAACAAAACAAAAGCCAAAGCTCAGTAGCTCGGAAAATAGTAGAGAGACATATTTTGAGAAGATTTCAAAATGAACTCACAAGCCATGAATCATGAAGGAATCAGGGGAAGTTTTTTTTACAATTGAAACAGTAGAAAAAAGGGAAATGGTTTCCCGCAAAAATATAATAACGAAATAAAATTATATAATAAAATAAATTGAATAAATTGTATATAAAATATATTTTAATGCCAAAAAGAAAGCTGAATGATGATGAACAGACAATTTGCGGAAATAAGCCGCACATAATTTGCTGTAAGTAAGTGGCAATATCCATTTTATATAGATAAATTTATCTATATATAATTATATTGTTTTTTAGGAGTGTTATAACTTTGAGTTGGCATCACTGCCTCATTTGAGCACCCTTTCAACAGCTGATAGTTGCTTTTAGTTAAGTTTCCTTCGAAATTTCATTATGAATGGACTTACACCGGAACAACGTGTGCAAATTGTTGAAATTTTTGATCAAAATAATTGTTCTATTTGTCAAACTCATCCGTTCAAAATTTTATTTTCCGATGCAGCCTATTTCTGGTTGAATAAGTAAACAAGCAGAATTGCCGCTTTTGGAGTAAGAAGAATTCACAAGATTTTGTCGAAACCCCATCATATCCATAGAAAATTATTATTTCGTAGGCTTTATGTGGGCTGGCGGAGTCAATGGCCGATATGCCTTCAAAATGTTACTGCAAATAGCGAACAGTATAGAAACATGATTCGAAATTTTTTCGTACATCAATTACGTGGCATTAATCTTGCTCCACATGCCACACAGTGGGCGATACAATTGATTTACTCAAAGAAACTTTTGAAGGAAAAATTATTTCACGTAATGACCCAATTAATTGGCCGCGCTTTCGATTATTTCAATTGGGGTTATAAGTAAGACACTTGTCTACGTCGATTAACCACTGCCAACTCAGAACCTGGATATCAACATTCGAAAAGTTATCGGCAAAATACGGTCCCGAAAGCTGCGAAAAGTTGTTGGAAGTTGGTGTTTCAGATTGAACCTTCTATGTACCACATGAGAGAAATCATATTGAAACATTACTTTTATAAAACTTTTCTTTACAATAAAACCCGTTTCATTCAAAATATATTTTCTTGTTTTATTATAATTTTAGCTGGTGTCGTACAATTAAAAACGCCCACTATTATTTAAATTTTTAAATCAACTCATCCACCTGGGAGGTAAGCGCTGGTTGCTGTAGTTTTCGATTTTTAAAAGAATCGAGAACACTAACTGATCAGATATATTATTTCGTGACACGGTTTCTGGTGGCCGAAGTGGTTTGGAAATTTGAAGAACTGCTTCATTTGTCGAATCGATCGGACTAGCCGCTATTCTAAAAAAACTGAAATTCTTAGAAAAACTTAGTTCCGAACGGAATGTACTGGCAGTTCTTGCAAAGCTTCTGGCTACTCTTCACACCAAATTATCAGAACTTTGTTTTGATCACGTATCCATTCCAACGGAAATGAGCGCCTTGGCGAATAAGAATTTCCGATAAAAATGTGATCTTCATCCTATATTGCAGGCGCCAGTAGAAGTTAGTCTCCGTGGTAGCTCATGTGGCTTCAGTTCCTTCACATTCTTTTGCCGAATTTCCCACGCAGTGGAGTAACTAAAACGATGTGAACGGCGCTGAATCGATAATTCACGGTCATCGCAAATACCAGTGGCTACAGCTGCAATATTTTCGTGGATTTTAGTCATAAGAGAAGGTCACTCAAACTGACCATCAAATGGCAGAAGTGCACGACTAAATTGCCTAGACGATCATGAATTTTGATAATGAAATTTAATTATCTGAAAGCGTTGATCGTTTGTAAGTCGTTTCCTGTTTAAATAGTAAACCAAACTGAACATGTTTAACAATAACTTGGAACACGAAAAAAGCTGACCTGCCAAAAACAGTGTTGCCAATAGGAAAGTTGCTAAAAATCGCTCTTTTTATGAAGGGAGTTTTAACATATTTTCACTTGCTTTCTATTAATTTTTTTGCTGATATTTTATTGCTCGTTAACAACTCGCTTGTAGAGAAGATTTGCTGCACTGCAGTTATCGTTTGTCATTTTTCCTTTTTTTTGTTTTCCTTTTCTTTTCATTTGTTTTTTCTTTTATAATTTTTCTTTTTATTTCTTTTTTGGTTATTATGATGTTTTTATTATAATATTTTGGTTGTGTTTTCTTGGTTTAATATCATTTTGCTTGCGTGTGGTTTGGTTTAGTGCAGTTGGTTACCCCCGAGGTGTTGTGGCATGTCACATAATTGCATGTTTTGTTTTCAAACGAAAACACATACGAACATGCGACTACAACCACTCTTTTCTATGCTCATTCCAAACCAAACAACGAGCGAAAGTCGACTACATACAACAGCAGCTTAACCATGTTGCCTTAATATACAACTAATTTCATAAATACGAGCGAGAGTATCTGTAGAATCTTTTTGTTTGTTTTATTTGTTATAGACTAAATTCGCTTTTGGCGTGTTTTCATAGAAAATAAAGTGAATAAGAAGGAGAAGGGAATCAAGCTCCTTAACATGAATTGTATTTTCTTTTATATGTAATTGGCTACGAAATTATAATCTTCGACTGTTTAGCACAAATTATGTGAAGCTTTCATGCTCATAAATGCACAAATTAATTGTATTTACTGTGACGAAGCGCATCATAAGAATGATTTATATTTGCACTTGTTTGAATCATGTTAAGTGATACAATTACATTTACAATACAGACATTTTAGTTGATACGAAGACATAAATAAATAAGTTTTATTGTTATTAAAATTTAAGTTAATGCATATAAAAAATGGCAACTAAATTGTATTTCTTTGCTCTTTTTTCATTGCAGGTACTTTTTAAACATGTTTCCCATTAAACAAGAACCTGGTGGTATTAAAAATATGTGTATGTGTGTGTGTGTGTGTGTAGACAAAACAAAGACGTAAGTGTGTCTCTAATTTTTCATAAATAATAAGAAACCAACACGACTCTGTGCTAAACAGTATCTGCTGATTATCACGTTTGTTTTAGCGAAATAATTTTTGAAGGATCAGTCGGGAATAGGAGTTTTCGCTGCATGACGTTCAAGAATATGGATTTTATTTAAATTTAAAATAAATAAATAAAAAAAGTGAATATCAGAATAGCAAAATTCTACGGAACAATGAGAAGAGTGTAGGGCGGCTACTTAACTTGTTTCAACAGTTTCAAGAACAAGTTGCAATTAGGCCGGTAACTGGATTCAAAGCAAATGCGTATTTATAAGCTCTGCTTATAGGTTATGTTAGGTTATTAGGGCCATTTTCGAAACAATGCACTTGGGGCCGTTCATTCGGTCCCGTTGTGATACCCTAAAACAGGGACTACTCATGAGTCGTCCTCTGCCGCATTAAGCCATCCTGTGGACGTCAGGAAGGCCGATATTCTGACAAGCTCCAAGCTCACCAAGCTATCTAAATCTGGCAAGCAGTTGGAGCGCAGTGCCACTGCCCTTACGCTGTTCAGGGCAGGGCACTGACATAAAAGATGGAGTACTTTTTCCTCCTCCTCTTCATCATTACAGCTTCTACAGAAGTCGTTGTGTTCCAGACCCATCCTTCTTGCATGGGTGCCGAAGTTACAATGTCCAGTTAGGACATTCACAAGTTGCCGTAGTCGTACCTTGGTGAAGTTAAGAAGGTCACGTGTTCTGGGTGGGTCGTAGTGGGGCCATGTGGCCCTCGCCACGCGACAGTTGGTCACGTTTTCCCATCTTGATTCAGCAAGTTTGTGATTCACACTGAATGAAGGAATGCCTGTGAAATTATCCAGCTGCTTGTAAATTAGCGAGAAAAATGCTCAAAGGTCTTAAGACCTAGCCCAGGTATATGCGTTCCTGAGAAAGCTCACTAGGACAGTCAATTATAAATTTTTGAGACATTTCAGATCCAACAAGAAACAACACCCTGTCTAAACGTGCATTCCTGCAGGGCCGGACAGTCACATTAAATATGATTGATTGAAGATGTCGGTGACTGCAGACCACCTGAGAGTCGTCTTCCTATGCGCCAACTCCGTAATGATGTTGAACAATTCAATTAAAGGAATATAAAATAAAATTCCTGCATGAAACTGCTTCATTCAGGACCGAACCTACTTTTGCACACTCGTCCGCCAAATGATTT
This sequence comes from Linnaemya vulpina, assembly GCA_963675445.1. NCBI lineage: Eukaryota > Metazoa > Arthropoda > Insecta > Diptera > Tachinidae > Linnaemya > Linnaemya vulpina. The sequence goes on from OY776277.1 coordinate 45,695,836, forward strand.
TTCTGGATGACTTCATGACCCGGAACCCAAATTATCTTTACGTCATGTCTTCCAAGCAGATCCAGATATTGAATGCATGTCAGTTTACAATTCTCTTTTATTTAACCCAGAGCCTCAACTGGGCGATACCATCTAGAAAAATGTTTATAGTTTTGGTCTCCGAACAGAGCCCATCAATTCCAAGTGGCATAAATCTCCGTCTGAGAAACGGTTGAGGTGTCATGCAGCTTAAGTGATACAAAAAGGTCGAGGTCCTCTGGAAAAGAGCTCCGCAAACAGCGACATTGTAAATTGTTTGTACCGTTCAAGAAGTTCCGTTCTGGTGCCTGACGTAGTAAACACACGACAGGGATGCCTTAGTATCCAAGTTCGAGTCCGCACTTAGTCTTGAATATGGTGCCGAATTTTTCTGATTTGAATTAGTGCGGGATTGTGTTTCAACGACATTATCGACATCGGTAAACACCGTCATGTATTACAATTATATTTAACTATTTAAAATAATTTTTATTGATACTTTGTTAATGGTTTTTATGAAGGGTATGCAATTAATAGAATTTTCGTTCCAAAGTAATCTCCTTAATGTCCGATTAATCGGTTAGCAATTGATATAAATAAAATTCTTAAACTAATTTAATTAAATATCTTGTATATAAAACATTCTCTCTTATAATTCATTAATAAAATGCTTTATTTGTCTGCATGCATGCTCTTAATTAGGTTCTAATTCTGAAAAGTATGCTTTTTCTTTTGTAATTCTCATTTAGTTTCTGAAAGTTTATGCATAAATTTAAAAGTTTAAGAACTTTTCTTCAGCCACAAATTAAAATTTATTAATTTATTAATTAATTGAGACTGTGAGCCATGTTGCAGAATGCGATTAAGTTCGGAAACAGAATTGATTTTTATTTTGAATTCTGCAACATGACAGTGGGCTGAAGTAGTGAACTCAAGAAGGTGGTGAACTCAAGAATGTGGATTGTGTTAATTGTTGTCGGTTTGTCTCAATGACGAAGGCACACCACTGGGCGATGAATATCACGGACAGCGATAGGCACGGTCATGTACTAAAAGAGCATACAGAAACACAACGAGGACTTGTTGTATACTAGAACTTGACATCAATATAGCCAAATAATGGCGCAGCAAATAACTGTCATCTGTTGTAGTGATGCCACCGTGTATATAATTTCATCATGAATAGTTCACAACAGCGCAGCATACACTAAACGAACACTAAAAATATCTAATACGAACCGTACATACACACACACTCCGTTTGTGAAATAAAAACGTGACATCGATCTTTCTGTTGAACACGTGGTTGCGGGCATTATTTTCGTAGTGTAGAAAGTGCACAAACTGAAGGCTTATTTTTTTGTGTGTATTTGCATTTTCTGTGTAAAGTTTTTGCATATAAACTTTTTACTTTTCCATAATATTTGGGTAATTAATTTTACAAACGTTATTGCAAGTTTTATATCTCGAATTAATGAATGCAGCCATTCAGTGTTGAAACATTTACGAAGACTCCTTAAACATGAAAACCGATTGCATTTCCAATTAAACCATTTAATACACACACACACACACACACACACACACACAACAAAAAAAGCGAAAGTAGAACAACATAAATTTAATAATGATCATGATAAATGACGCTTGTAATCAACGTTAATGTACGGTTTTTGTTTGTTTGTCTGGTTGTTTATTAAACGAGCTGAGAGGAGATAAAATGAATAATTTACCAAATCGTTACACATACAAATAAAGTTTTTCAATACACGCTAGACAACATAAGTATTTATAAATAAAGCCACGGATATATTAAACAGAAACAGATAACTTTTTTAATGAAATACGAGAGATGAGGCCAATGATCAAATAATTGCTGCTTTACAATTATGTGAGATTCTTTAACTTTACGGATATATCGCATAATTTACAATTTATACAGAATTTAAGGAACGCACTTCTATTGCAAAATAATTACAATTTTATTTGGAAGATGGCAAAGCTGGCATTTCGTTACATCCTTCAGTGTTCAACTTATTTATTCAAACGTCTGTTCTTTAATTAATGGCCATTGAATGAAACGATATATGATGAGTAAATATTTTCTTACAACAAACTATTAATTGCTCGAATTTAGAATTTTTCTTGGGTTATCACTCTACTATTCGATTATTCTCAAAAAGATCGATTCTACAAACTTTTGAGGCTCACATCTTTGTTTTGTAAATAGTTTTATGGCCAAGATAATTCTATGCATATTCTCCGAAAATTTCTGTCCTCAGGTCTCACTCCGTCATGAATATGGACTCGAATTTTTCTGATCTGAATTAGTGCAGGATTGTGTTTCAATGACGCTAAACATTATCGACATCGGTAAACACCGTCATGTATTACAATAGGTACCGACGAAGGGGGGGAGGGGAGTATTATTCCCTGCTCTTTTAATACATAAGGGTGTTAATTGCTGTCGATAAATTCGTCATTGAGACAAACCGACAACAATTAACACAATCCTGCACTAATAAAGTTCAGAAAAATTTGACGCCACATACCTACTTCAGCCCACTGTCATGTTGCAGAGTTCAAAATAAAAAATCAATTCTGTTTCCGAGCTTAATTGCATTCTGAAACATGGCTCACAGTCTCAATTAATTAATAAATTTTGGTTTGTGGCAGAAAAAAATGTTCAATTAACTAATAAATGCGGCAGAAGAAAATTTCCTAAGCTTTTAAGTTTATGCATAAACATTCAAAAACTAAATGAGAATTACAAAAGGAAAAGCATATTTTGCAGAATTAGACCTAATCAAGAGCATGCATGGAGACAAATAAAGCATTTTATTAATGAATTATAAGAGATATTGAATTAAATTAATTTTATTTTTATCAATTGCTAACCGATTAATCGGACATTAAGGCGATTACTTTGGAACGAAAATGCGATTAATTGCATACCCTTCATAACAACCATTAACAGAATATCAATAAAAATTATTTTAAATAAATTTTAGGAAAACTTAAAAAACTCCCCACATTAAATAAGTTCGAAATCAGTCAATCTATTCGAGCAGGAAATACAGTTTATGGGAAAATCATTTGATCTGATCCGTAAGAGCAATACTTATGGGCTTAACTAAATTTATAACAGTTTTTTATGTTTTCAGTCCCACAGTTTGCTACAACTACTATCGCATTAAAAGCACAGTCACTTACACTGTAACACTTTTACAAACATTAAAGTTTTAACTATTTAAATATTTCAGTAGTAAATAAAATAATTATTCACTGGATGGTTTTACTGCCGTATCTGTGTGCCAGCTTAAGCCTGTGCTTGTAAATGCTCCTGCAAAAGGCCAAAATCATTAAAATGTTATTAACCTAAATAAAACTTAATTACAAAGAAAAATAATAAAAAAATAAAACACACAAATTAAAACCGCCAATAGGCAGATAATTTTCACAAACACAAATATTAGCATGGTAGTACAGGGTGTTTAGTAGTTGTTTGGTATTTTGAAAATTGAATTTGTTAGTCATGAAGAAAAAAAGCTCATACAATTAATTGCCAACGGGTAACCACACCTCTGGTTAATATGGATTTTATTTAATATTTAATGTAATTAATTTGAAATGCCGGCATAGAGACAGACACACTTAAGCCACAACAATTAAAGCAAATTTTCTTTTTTTCTAAATCTAATAGTTCATTTTCTCTTGCCAATTAATTTTATTTGTAAATGAAGATTAAATTCGATTTATTTTCTTGAGAAGCAGTTAAAATAGAATAAGAGAATAAGAACGCAAGCTTTTGAAAACTCAAGGTTTTGGTCAAATGGAACAAAAAATAATTATTACATTAGTCCGTCTCTGTTTGTGTTAAGCTTTTGCAAAATTAATAAAAAATTAGTTATGGGCTCAAAGTGCGTGATTTTATTTATTCTAATAGACAGTTTCTTTATTTCATCTATTACAAAATATGTTTTCTAACAAATACTTTTCATGTTCCTTTTGTGAAAGGACGAAATAATGAGACAAGATTGAAGGCGCATGTGTGTGTGTGATATCGGTTTGCACTTCATTATAAAATAAAGAAAACGCCATTAATATACTCTAAAAAAACTTTGAAATAAATCTAAAAACGACTGAATTGTGGGGAATATTTAATTCCAAATAAAACATTCTTTGAAAAATGTTTGAAAACTTTTTCTATTTTAAAGCAGGTTAATATTAAATTTTTTGTGTGTCCTACAAGCAAACAAAAAAAATCGAATCTCATGTGTTTAATAAAACCAACATAAATTTTAATATAATTTATATTGTTTAACATTTTTGGCGGTTAAAATAAATGAACAAATTATTTGGTTGCAAATTTTTTACAAATTGCGTTACACCAAATTACTGGCACAAAAAATTCTAGGCAAAAAAAATGCGGAAAGTTTAAATATAAATTGCAAATTCAATTTTAAGCGTGACAAATTGTAAATGTTGTGGTCCCTTGCACAAACATACACGAACCATTAGTGACACAGACACACACTCACGCACACATGTATGTATGTATGTAAGAGAGTTCATACGGTGTAAATGTGTTATGCAAGAGGTACACCCAGCAGTTTTGTAAACGAAGTAAAACGGTCGGGCCACACATGCAACTGATGTGGTCAAATTTGCAACACATCAAATTCAGACAATCAAATTTCCTTTGAAATTACTTAAGAAAGCTCAAAACAAAAACAGTTCGGCTTAAGAAACATGGAACAAAAAAAAATTCAGAAAACTGAAACATGAAGAAAAATAGGCAAACGACAACACGGGGTATGTGCTACCATCGGTTTGATACACTTCTCGTACGTTTTTTTTTATAATAAAATTGGTGCAAATAGAAATTGTTATCACACTTAACTAACACACCTAATAATTCGTATTATATAGAAGTATGTACTTATGAGAACTGATCATGAAAGTGTAGCGGGTTTCGAAAACAGCTGTTCTGGTCTGCAGTGCAAATTGAATATATAAGGCTGATGTTGATTTTTCCTTGTGCTTTGGATTATTTCGCATGTCTTTCTCAATTAAAAAATCCTTTCGAACAATTAGCCTATAATATTGAATTTAACATTTGGAATTGTTGTAAAAAATTAACAAACGTGTGGTACCGAAATTATTATTGTTATTATCTTGAAAAAAAAAAAAACTTTTTTTATTTTGAAAATTCATTATGTCTATTCTATGACAATATTTTTGATATTCAATGCCCGCCATAAAACGGGCAAATTAAGATGAGTTTCAATCAATTTTGATACACATTTTTTTATCAAATTTTATTTAAAATTGAGTAACAAAAATCAATATGTTGTCGCTTTGAAAACTAAATAAATATTGATTTTGATGGAGTCACGCGGCAACACATCAAATAAGTTTAAAATGTCTGCTACGGTGGTAAAGAAAACTGATTTAATTTTCTTCAAACTCACTTCAAATCCTACGCGTGAGTGTTTTTTTATAAAAAACAATCAGAATTTGACACTTCAGTTTGATGCATAACCACATCACTTAAGCATTTTTAAAAAGAAGTGCTATTTTAAGCGTGATGGTGCGAATTTTTTTATAAAAAAATAGCGGAGTGTATGGCCATGCCTCTCAAGCATTTTTAAAACGAGTGGTATTTCAGTTGTTATGGGCCGGGTGGCTTTATTTACATAAATTTTTTGGTTTCTCTCGGCAACACTTGATTTCTACTATGAACAATATTAAATGTGAAGCAAATTAAATTGCAACGAATAGCAATTGGGCATCGCTTACACGCCATCTAAACATTTTATGGAGACAAAACAATAATAATACAGCTTCCGTCGCGAGAACTACAGGGCAAAAATTTCATCAGTTTCTGTTCATCTGTTTGAGTGTAGGAAAATGGCAAACGAACAAATGCAATTATTTGTATCTGCTGTATTCGCATGAGTGTTGGTTTTATTTAAAAGATATTTATTTAATTCTACAAAAAAAAAGAAGAAAAACGCATATAATAACGCCAAATAAAATAAATAAATTTGAAAAAATGACAGCAAACTGCAACAATATTGCAAAAGAGGAGCACCCAGTTAAAAAGATTACACCAAACAGTTTGCATGCACACCAAACGTTCGCACACACACACACACACACACACACACACACACACACACACACACACACACACACACGCATGCATGCATGCATGAAATAAATGTAACAATACTTTTGCGGCATTTATCCAACATTTAGCACTGCAAGTTGGTACCGGTGTAACCATGCACAATGGGGTTTTAGTATACAATAAACATGTCTTGTGCTGCAATTTATACTCATGCTAAGTTTTTACTCTGGCTTAAATCTAATCCTTCTGAATTAATCTGCCAAATTCTTATTACCAAATTTGTCTTGAGAACCGTCTATATATTTTGTGAAGAGTTTATTTTTAGTTTTCTTACTAGTTTGTAAATCTAGTCGATTTAAAATGGCTTGAGTTGAATATTTCACGTTATCGATTTTTATGTCCTTTTTTTAGCACGATTAAGCCTTAAAAAATATTTCTCACACAACTCAATTCGCTGAAAAAGTCAGATTTTAAAATTTAGAATAAGTACAATCGCATCACATTTTCTATGTTGGTACACTGAGATCGAACAGGTGATCACAACTTCAGCTGTTCGATATTTAGACTTTTTTCTTTAGCAGTCATAAAAGTTAGAGGTGCTTTGCGGGCGGAATCTGCATAAAATTATGTGCAACATATTGAAATCCAGGAAAATGTTGACGAAGTCAAAAGAACTTGTGCTACAAGCTTTGCAAAGAATTTGGATAATATAGCATCTCTTCGTATTTTGATAGAGTTTTCACACTGACAACATCCTGTTTTTATTTTGTTTTTTAAAGTTAAGATCCACTATTAAAACTTGATTTAATCATACAAAATTATTTCATTGAAATCAATTTAAAATCAGTTTTGATTTGTTTTTAAGAACGTTTTATGATATACAACCTTGTTTTTGCCTGTTGTTGTCTGTGCTAAGTTGAGTGCTGCCAAGTTATGTATCAAAACCATCTGATGTTTGTGAAATCCTCTACATCTGCATTTAAAAACATTCATTCGTTCGTTAAGTATCCATTTGCAAAATATAAAAGTTTTATTTTTAGAATATTTTTATTTTTTTATGCAAACAAAAATAGCTAAAGTACAGTTTGTGAATTAAGTATTATAAAATGTAGAGGAAAATACTACAAAAAATGCACCCATTTCTGTGTGAGATTTAATTTATTGTGGATAAATTTGTTGGAAAAACTGTGAGTTAAAATCTGAGTTTATTAAACCTGCAGTGTGAACGCAAAATCAAATGTTTTAATGCAAAAAGCGGGTTTAAACTTTCAGTGTGAAAACACTATGTTTATTTAGGCCGGTTTTTAAACTATTCATTTATAAACCATAAGATCTATTCAATAAATTTAACCTCCTCCGATTTTATGTGTGTTCATCGCGCCATTGTGAGTTCATATTTAAAGTGCCAGGCCAGCTTATCGTTTATTTCTCTTCGCAAAAAAGATTACTTTTAAAAATGATGGCACATATTCCCTTAAAAACACACACATGCTCACACTCACAATTATTTGGTAACACAGAAGAACGAAACGAGAAAAAAAACATAAACGGCAATAGATTTATATACAAAAAATAAACTTAATAATTGCTGCGTGCAAAATACATTTTGTGTCTGACCACAAAATCGATGTAGTTTTTTATTTAAAGACGAAGACCAACAAGAAATAACATGACCAACCGCCATTACAGTTAACTACTCTAACGGTCAGCAGCTTCATACTCAAGCGTATTAGCACCAAATATGTGCACTCAGCCACCCATGAACGTGCGCGTGCAAGTGTCTGTTGCCACCGAGTGATCGCAAAAAAAGTTAAATAAAAATTCTAAAGAAAAGTTGCATTAAAAGAAGAACGATGTTTATTGTTGTAAATACCGAAATGCAAAAGGAGGGAGGATAGAAAAGAAACTTTATAGAAATAGAAAATACATTTCTATGGCCTCATCTTTTCCTCATTTTTTTCTTTCTTTTTTTTAATTTAATGTCTGGCTTTATGCCTTCTTTATACGCAGTACAAGAGATACTTTATCTCTCTGTACATTTTCTTTTCTTTTTAAACTTTTAATTTTAATGCTTCAACTACTTACATAAATACACAAGCATATTTGACTTTAAGCTGTAGGTGCCACGTAGTTCAACAGCACTGAGCTTGTTAAAGTGACACGATATGTTTTCGTTTACAAACACAAAACAAATTACAAAGTGGACCTTCTACCAGGCAATTCTTTTGTAGTCCAAAAAATGGCACATAATTTTTATCTAGAACATGTGCACATTAGCAAAGCTGGTTGACTTACATTTGCTACTTTCAGAACTGCAGGGCAAAACATTGTAGAAGTGTATCTGTATCCAGGTTTTTGTTCGTGTTGTGTAAACTTGCTTTTCACATTTTCTTATAACGTAAATAATAAATAAGCTTAAAAGGTATTAAAAGTTTCAAGACGGAAAATAAATTGCTCCACACTAAAGTGAGCATAAATATTTGGCAGGTTTCGGGCAATTTATTACTTTTTTAAGATATTAATAAGAAACTATAATTTTAAATAAGAATGGGAGCGCAGTTTGAATTGTAATTTTTTATTTGAAGACAATTTACGACATACAGTTTTTGTGGTACACTTTTAGCCATGTAGTCATTCATCAATAGTGATGAAACATATTTGCTTAGGAGGTTATTTTTGTGTACGGATGATATTATTAACTAACAGTTTAGCCATTAAGCAATATATAGTTAAGACTTACATACGTATAAGTTCACTATATGTTGCCGTTGTTGTGATAAATGTCTATTAAAATTATAATTAACATTATAAATTATATCCTTAAAAATAATTTGAAATAACTTTAACCAATTTAGTGAAAAGAGATAGATTTCTTAGCATACCGATCGGCTACTGCAATGATCACGGCTCAGCAATTTACTGCCTCCACTATGTCCATGTTAAGTAATAACAATAATAATAATAATAATAATAATAATAATAATAATAATAATAATAATAATAGTAATAATAATAATAATAATAATAATAATAATAATAATAATAATAATAATAATAATAATAATAATAATAATATTATTATTATTATTATTATTATTATTACTATTATTATTATTATTAATAATTAAATTATAAACTACAGAAATAATAAAAATAAAAGAAACTCCCCATATTAAATTTTACACCAGCTATTAACCCTTTTGGACTTTTGTGCTGTAACCAAAAAAGTCTTGAGATGACTTTAAACTCAGAAGAGTCTGATGACACTCAAAAAAGGGTCTGTTTGCATTTCGTGAACACACAGACATTTCACACATACTTACACGCTAAATACATGTGGAAACAATAAAATTTTTTGAAAACTATTGAAACGCTGTTGCAAGTACTTTTGAGAGTTACTTTCAAGCACCAAAAAAAAAAAAAAAATTGTTGAAGAATAAGCAACACTTCTAAAATAATAGAAATATAAAGTCCACCAGAAAAGAAAATTCGCTTGATAGTAAAAGTAAAGAAGCACACTTTTTTTCTAACTAGATAATGAAGACGAAGTAACTGACTGCTGCTGTCATGACATGATTTGGAACAAATAACTCGACTTTAGCGTACTAAATTTATAGGAGAGCATCTAAACCTGGCAGATCTGAAAGTTATTACGTGCTCATTTCACGTTGCATGAAAGTAAATATTTTGAGAAACAAGTTGTTCTTCTTATCAAACTTCTCCTCTTTAACTCTTTTATTTATTCTTAATTGTTTCATTTACAACTCGAAAATGATTGAAATTATAAATTTTTATAAAGCAACCGATTAGTACATGATAACTGGCGGTTGATGTACTTTCGGCGTCATATAGAAGAATCGAAAATATTTATCGATCAAATATTTAATTTCAAAACAATATTTTTATAATTTTTGTCGAATTTTTCGCGTTCACGAAATATCACGAATCCGTTCCCGATTCGATTGGGTCCAGCCATCCAAAAGCTTTAAGCGGTTCACATAATCACACTCGGTCACACACACACACACAAATAGAAGCCAAAGTAGTGATGGGCTGCCAGAATTAGTCAGAAAAGCTTTTACAGATCTCAAAACGTCAAGATCTGCTGAGAACTCGATTTCTTCGAAACGGTTTTCTGGTTTTGGGAAAATTTTCGCGCGAAGTTAAGAATTATTGTGAGCGGTCGAAATCTTTATCTGTACCATATTTCCTGTTTATTTGAAGAACTGATATCAGCCAAGCAGCTGCCGCCAGTGTTGCTATAAATTTGTGCCAGTTTTATAGCATTTTCTACAACTTTCCAATATAATGCTGGTGATCGCATACTTATCGAATATTCTCCCAAAGGGCTGCAACAAAGGCAAGGGCCTTGTTGACCCCAAAGCAAGAAATCTGATGATCTAAAATTTTTAAAGCGGGCCACATCACTGGCCAGTAGATTATGCGATTAGAAAATGCTTCCGTCACAATATCAAAACCTCGCTGATTCCATGCCGGCAGTAAGAAGTTGTTTATCATGGCCCTGTAGTGTGGCACATCGTCTAGTAAATGTTTCTTTGTTATCAGCAACATTAACAGTCGCAGCCATGAACAGTCCGGTCCTAAAAGATCTGTTGCAGTTCTAGTCTATTCAGGTGGAAGAGCTAAGCGGTGTAATGTTGGACAAACGCGGTTAGGAAAACTACGAAATATTTCATCCTGGGCCAACACCACCGACCGATTATTGATAGAAAAAATTTAAAAAATTTTTACAGCGTTTTAGTATTTGTCTAACTGTATTCTACCGCTGTCTAGTTCGCAGATGTCAAATTTGCAATTAATTTTGCGTCGTACTGTATTTATTAAAACTTTTTATAAGTGTCGTGTAGGTTTTTTCAGATCATTGTTGGGAGTTTTAAAACCATATTGAAAAAACTAACAAGCGCCTTTTTAAGAAAATCGATCTAAGAAATTTAAAATTTGAAAATTAAAAAATTTACCCAAAATACAAATACTATTGGGAAGAAAAGAGTGGACGCTTTCAGCTCTACTTTTACGCTTTCTTTCCACGATAATACTTTGGGTTTTGGTTCATTATAGTTTTGAGTTTATTTTGAAATTTATTTTTAGTTTTTCAGTTCGATTTGTTAAACAGCGTTTTTATTATTATTTTTATTTAGTATTCTTTTTTATTGAATGTGCTCCGAAAGAGTGTAAAAACACTTACACATTATAAGGAGAAAAGAACATGAACCACACCAGTGTGACGCATGCATAACATTATCAATAATATTAAGTATGCGCAGGGAAGCACAATACAAAAGGAGAGTTCGACACAAACAAGTCAACATGCAAATGAAGCTAACAAGAAGTGCATAAAAATCATGACAAAATTAGTTATGACGCCATTTTGTTAATCCCCTTATTTATATTTTGTGGAAGGTTAAACAGGGTCTAACAAAAATCTATGGTTGTTAAACTCTTTCGATTGCACACCTACTTTTATAGGATTTTATAGGAATACTTTTTTGTTTCATAATTTAATCGAAATTAAAATATATTTCTCACCAAAACTTTCAACAAAAATAAGTGTATAAAAATTATCGATAAACAGTGAACGTCATTTTAAGCCTGTAAGGAAATATCAAATTAAAGTGCTGTTGATGTTGGATTTAAATTTACTGCGATGTGGCCGAAAGCAAACAACAGGAGGAAGAAAAGAAAAAAAAGAAAAAAATCTATCCACGACAATCGGGAAGGCTGGTCACCGTATCCACACACTGCCAATAACAGAATGCCACCGTTACACAAATCATAGACCTTTTTTTCTTTAAAATATCGAATTATGTCTCGCTAAAAATCCAAACGTCCACAAAACTTTTTCATTTTGTTAAACATCGTTAATTAAAAAGTTTCCCTAATTTAAGGACGACAATTTTTTCTATAACAAACTTTGACAATTAATATCGAAAAGTTTAGTAGATTAAAATCTCAATAATACTCGAATTTTTTTTTTTCTTTTCTTTTCGAAATAGTGTTAGTGTATGATGTTATTCCCGCATACAGCGGCGCTTTTTCGTTGTGTGTACACGGAGCGAAATAAAGTTAGCAGCACGTCGTTGTAAATAATTTGTGTGCTATCGAGGACATTTAATGGGAGCCCAAAAGCTTACAAAAGGGGAATGCACAAACACACTCGTTCGTTTTGATATTAACCTGCATTGAAGGTGTATTTTTTTGTTGAGTTTCCCAAAATACCAAAGGATTTTCCAATTACCGTTATTATGTCAGGTGTCTGGTTCGTTTTCTTTTTTCGTGGTCATGACTCTCCGATGATAATTTGATATTTTGCAATAAAACGTGTTGAACGTGTGGTGGGTGGTTTTTGACAGCCCGCCCATTCTTTTTGCCGTGCCTTTACACATTTCCAAAACTTTTTTCCTGTTTTGAAAAAAATGTTTTAATGACACTTTGAGCATGTATTTAGTTGGGGGCTTTTTATTTGGTGGTGTTTTCGTAGATAAAAAAAAAAAGGTGCAACTGTTTGATGCAAAAGAAATGAGGTGGAACACTATTTTTCTTATCATACCGGGGAAATGTTATTTTGTTTGTAGGATTTAAGGAGTGTAAATGAAATGGATGCTGAGTTAATGACATGGAGAATTAATTCATTTCATAAATAACATCAGAGGAGATAAGATAGAGAAAATATATATGGAAAACGGTTGACCCTAAAGGTCCATCCCTGTAACTTCCCGCTAATTTTAACTGCAAAGCTCTGGTAATTGTAAAGCTCTGGTTACGAGCTTTACAGCTCTTGGATCTAAAACACTGTTATTTTACAAACGATTTCTATGTGATAAACGGTGATTGACAGAGTTTTCTATGACTATTAAAGAATCGTGAATACCAACTGATCAGATATATAAATTTCGGAGGTTTAAAAATAAAACACACTTGATGTGTTTCTGGAACTGATGGTTTTAAAGTTGTTAAGAAAACATTAAAACAAGTTTTTCCTGATGAGAACGAAATCTGATGAGAACGGGATAGTTTTTAAATTTTTTATATTTGAAAATTTTCTAAAGGAAAGTTAAAAACTATACAATTTTCAAAAGGAGTGTTCAGTGTATTAAATACGTCAAATATTTGCCGAAACCACTCTATAATAATGGAGTATATTTTGATTCATAAGAGTGTTTTTTAAGTAAAACAGCCTCTTACACGAGTAAAAGGCGGTGTAATAGAATTCAATACTACTGGAAACTGTTTTACTCAATAAAGAGTTGTTTGAAAAATATTTTTAGTATGTAGTGGTTACGCTTTTTTGAGTAAATATTTGACAAGTGTGAACGCAACTCTAGTTAATATTTTATAATTTTGTTTTTATACGGATCTGGAGAGCAGCCTTTAAATTCAAATTAAAGTGGCGCATTAATTTATTTGAAAAGAATATAGTTGAGTGATAAAATATGTTATTGACCACAAATTCTTAGAAAAATATGAAGAGCGAATTCCCGTTTAGAGTTGAAAATAACGAAAAATAAACAACTTTCATTTACAGCGAATGAAAAAGTTTTTCCAAATTTGTAAATGTTTTTATCACAAAATCTCATTTAAAAAAATTTCTCTTTCAACAAGGACTTTTGATGATATACTGTGCAGATGTATATGACTCTATTGGTTAAGTATACGACCGCCCAAGGCGCGGAACTTGATGAAATACGCCTCTTGAGTAGGGCCTGCAACTTAATAAAATTCCTCAGAACCGGGAAGTGAGCAGTTGGTAACTGACTAAAATTTTCATCGAAAAATCCTCTTCATCGATGCGGCCCCTTCGTTTTTTTTTTTTTGTCATCACTCAGCCCATGACCTCTTCATATGGGATACATTGTGCCGGAACGTAGAGGACATTTTTAAGAGGGCTGGTGAGGAAAGATCAGAAGATAGAATTTGTTGTAGTTATTTTTACTTTTTAAATCACCTGTGAATTTTTGCGACGGCCACAGTTGTCCCTGTGGTACAATTGAACCAAAAATTGTTGTTTTTTTACGTTTGGTTCGCTGGTTCATTTTTTTTTTATTTTATGAAAAAATAAATAAATTTTGAAAGTTTTGTCACGCCTGTAAAAATGTATTTACGAAAATGTTTACTCTTCACATAAATTAAAAGATTTGGTTCGTTTACAACACTTGATAGTAATCGATTATTACCTAACCACAGTAGTAAATCAAAAAGCTATATTGGCAACACTCATCGATTGTCACTTTTGTTTACAAGTCAGAAATTGACAATTTGACTTCAGTGTAAAAAGTATTGTATTATGCTGGTATGCAAATAAAATTGAAAAAATTGGTTCTCTTTTTTTAATTTGGTTCTTTTTTATGGATTTTGGTCCCAAAGAAAAATTTAGAGTGGCAACCGTGGCTACTGCACCGAAAGAAACAAAATTGTAGGATGCAGAAGATCCAAGGGCATCTAATGCATGTCGAAACGGCCGCTATTTAGTGATTTAGTGTGAGCTTTGGCATGTGATTTCAATAAGATTTTTGTTAATTTAGAAAAAAGACACGTTGTTCGCGAGTATATTAAAAAAATTTGCTTCAGTATTTGGAAGATTGCTACCCAACAACTTGTAAAATCTCATTATTTCCAATTATTCTTTTTGTCATTTTCTCTCAATCTAATTTCTATTTCTTAAATTTCGTTCGTTTCAATGATAACTAGAGATCTATAAAGTCGTGATTAGTATTTGTAGAAATTTCTGACAGAAAAAATAGTTTTAAGTTTTAAATTTCATTTATTATTTTAGAAAGTGGCAGTAAATTTCATTTTATTTATCAAACAAACAAACAAACACTGCAAAACGTATATTTTTTTAAATAAAGATATCAAAATCAGAAAATTCCCAACAGAACTCGTTGAAAAGTGGGGGGCAAAAAACTTTTTCAATTTACTCCCATCAATTTGCTAGTTTTCTTCTCATTATTCTACTCCAAAAAAAAAAAAAAAATTATTTTTCTGGAGCATTTTTAATATTGAAATGGAAGCACTGACCATATGAAAAACAGCTGCTGAATGCCATCATTCTGTTGGCTATTCAAACATGAATGGTTAGAAAATTGTTAGAAATGCAATTAATTCAATGAAATTTTAATTATGAGTTTATTTGAAGTTCTCAGCAGATCCTTTATTAAAAATAGTTGAATACAACAAATAATTTATTTTAAACAAAAAATAATTTAACCACTGGACAGCAGCTTCGATAAAGGCACTCTGGATCTGCATTTCTGATAAATTTTATTTACATGGGGCTTTAATAAAAAAAAAACTGCTGTTTTTTATTGGTATTCGTAGGATTTAAACTCATTTCCTCTACACAGATTTCATTTGCACACGACAATGGAACATCTTTTAATTTATAATATTAAAAGACATCTCCATTAAATTAAAATTTAAGTTTGTACAAATAATTTAAGAGATTTCATTTTTGTTTGTTAGTATTTTGTGTGATTCAGAACTCTTATTTGAAGACTTTTTTTTAATATTCGCCAAATTTTTTGCGACCGCCACTCAGGGGATGTCCCCTACGCGTGCAATACATCGTGACGGAATGATAGTAAATAAATTTCAAAATCTTGAAAAAACGCTTTTAAAGCAATTCAAATTGAAAAGTAAAAATTATTTCAACACAAAAGTAAACTTATAACAAAAAATAGTATTAAAGAAAAAGTATGCGGTGATTTTCAGGAGTTGTTACAGAGCCCGGAGGCCGCCGAGGTGAATTCCGAACCGACCGGGAGTTAGTGCTGTGCACCCAACTTCAGCCGAGTGTGTTTTTAGTCAAACTGTCAAACTGATTAGCACAAGTCAAAGTTTTAAATTATTGTATCTTCACCGGTTCTTGGTAAAAGTTCAAAAGTTTGAATCGGAGATGTAACCGACATCGGTTTTGCTACTGATGCTTCAGTTTTATCGATGTATCAATAAGAGAGATATTTGCCTCTGATATTTCAGTGTGTTCTTTAATAATCAGATCACTAAATCAAATCATTTCTTTTTATTTTATAAAACAATTTCTTATTCGCAATTCGCTACGATTTCAGATTCCATGCATTATTTTTAAATATAAATGAAATCAATCTTCGATATAATAACAATACTTGCACTGGTGTTTTGTGTACTAAGAAATTTAATCTGCTGATTTATTAACTTTAATGGGCAATCAATTTCAATATAAAAATAAAAAAATAATAATTCTTTTTCTATCGGCAAAAAGGTGTTTCGTGCCATCTCTACTTTCAACTAAATCTGTTCATTCGAAATGATTCAAGATCGAGTGTAAAAGAAGCAGCCGGTAGCAAACTCACAGACAAGCTAATAAAATGAAGCCAATAAAATCTATTAAAATTATAGAGAAGATAGATTTTAAAATTTGCGAAGCGAGAACATTTTTTAGCAATTCAATTCAATATTTTGCTTCAAACGAAGTAACGACGCACTACTTTCGCTTGCTCTTGAAATATTGATTTAATCAAGTCTTTCGCAATTTAATATTACAAATCTTGGGCTTTAAGTCTCAATAGAATTAAGAAAAAAGATGAAAGAAATATGTACAAGAAACATATTTAAATCTGTGGGTGTCTCTATCAGCCATTAAATTTTGTTGTTTTTCAGAACTATTGAATGTCATGAATACTTCATGCAAATGCCAACAACTACTTTACAGTTCAATAGTTTTCCAATAGTTAATAATAACTGCCAAAGAAATAAGAGAATCTTATCATTTTCAAATTAAAATCATGTTCACTTATTTTCCCATTTAATGGACTCGAATGGTTAATGAAAGAAACATTTAAAACTAAAATTGAACTCAACTAAATGCGTTTCCGAAGTACTTTAAATAATGGATTTTTGCTCTGCAACCATTAACTTGTGCTGCGAAAAAAAGATTAAAAAATCAAGCGTGCAAGGGAGCATTACAGAAAGGCAACGTTATTATGATGCAGCAGTTGCATGTTGGCATTTGGCTTCGATATATTTTGGCATTCGCTAAAGAGTTATTCCAGTTGGGTCAATACATTTTCAAACATTTAACAACCAAATCAGCTTTCTGCCAACAAAGAGAATATGACTTTTTTTCCTTTGCAAGATATTCAGTCACTTTAACATGAATAATTCTCAAATATATGAGTGGCCTCCTTTTTTTTTGCTTGAGCTTAACTCATTTAGAATTTTGTCAACTAAAACAGAAAGAGTTGGTCTCCAATTGTTGGTTTGACAGCCGCTCTTCTCTGTCGTTTGGGATTCAGTCGAATATTCTATTAAAATCAATGCGATTGATGGCGGCATGGAACGCAAAAAAAACGTATCAAAAAATAACAAAAGCCTAAACCACATACTCGTATCAGTGGCATTCGCTAGATAGCATTTCTCTAATGCATCTGGTAGGTTAACAACTATTTATTATTCGTGCAATAAAGTATTCATATGCCACAGTCACTGATATAAATATTTGCAAATTCTTATGCGACAGTTGCTCAATAACTTTTGCAACATTATTTGCGCTCTAAGTATTGCGAAAGTGGGTCACACTGTGAAGTCTTTAGAACGTGTTTATAGTCATCAATCAAAATAAATTAAGATCATATAATTGCAGTGTATTTATTTACGCCACTAATTTGTGGTAGACTTTTAAGTACTTTATTGCCCACCCCTAATGCTTAGAAATATAATTTCGAATAGGTATTTTTGTGTACATGTGCACAATATAAATAATTTTTCTAGCTCTTCGCGTGAAATTGTTGAAAACTGCGTTTTGAAATTGCTTCCAAAGCAATGACACAACTTAGAGTTGTCATCACTGTTTTATTCGAGCACCCATTTAACAGTTGATTTTAGTTAAATTTCTTTAGAAATTTAATTATGAATCGACTTACATCACAGCAACGTGTGCAAATTGTTGAAGTTTTTAATCAAAATAATTGTTCTATTCGTCGAACATATTTGAGTGGGTACGTAAATAAGCAGAATTGTCGCATTTGGAGAGAAGGGAATCCACAAGCTTTTGCCGAAGGACATTTACATCCATAGAAAATTACTGTTTGGTGCGCTTTATGGGCTGGCGGAGTCATTGGCCCATATGCCTTCAAAAGCGATGATGGTCAGAATGTTACTGGTAAAGGTCAACACTAAAGAGCCATGATCAGTAACTACTTCGTTTGTCAATTGGTCCGATTTCTTGATGTGCAGGATCTGTTGTTTCAAAAGGACAGCTCGTGCCATAATAGATTTATTAATGAAACATCTTGGCACCGCATAATTCAATGTTTCGGATCGATCAGTTTCTGTGGATGTCACGGTGACTCAACATAAACTTGGGGATTATTATCAATCCAAATAAGGGAGTTTTATTTATTGATGTATCCATGAGACCACAAGAGAGTTTCAAAGTGATGTTCAAAATGGGCCTGGCATTTAGTTTTATAATTCTATTAAAAATCCTTTACTCGCTATTGAAGGACTTGCCCCTTGACCTACTGGTAAGCACATTTTTGCGGAAAGTATTTTACAATATTTCATTTTGAGAATTTGGTTTTTTAAATAATAGTTTTTAGCGATTCGCCAATTGCTTTCGGTTTGATATTTTTTTTTTTTTTAATTATATTTTCTTAAAGAGTAATTTAATAATTTTAAACAACTCACCTGATTTCTTGATTGTTAAACTTCAGCAACTGCATGATATTGTTGATTTTCTGGAAAGAAAAATTTTAAATCGTTAGTCGCTTGTACTTCAAAAATAAGGAAGCATAAAATAACTCTACAGAAAATTAAAAGTTAATTAGGCAAACGTTTCTACAACAATTGCAAAATCAATCAATCACTAGTGCTACAGGAGTTGCTGAGTTTTCGTAGCAAATCGTTAGTGGTGGTGAGTTGAACAAACCGGAGTTGTTCTGAGTCAACTTAAAGTCTTACACCTCTATAAAAAAAGCACCCTTTATATATCTTGAAATGACAGCGAACGTTTAGAGAGCTTTTAACTAAAACAGCTGAATATTATTTCGGGCAACATCTGCTCGCTGTATTGATCTTTCAGATTCTGGTTTTCAAATAACAGCATGAACCAGCCATCCAACTTTACGAAATTTTGGCTGCCATGATGATTTCTCATCATGCTCTGATTGATTTCATAGGCGCTTTAAGGATATTGCTTTTTCTCACTTCCTGTGAGTGCGCTGCTGTGAGTGTGTGTGTGCGTGCGAATTTCTGTACTTAAGTGCACATGCTTTTGCATTTGTGTGGGTGAAAAAA
The DNA here is from genome assembly GCA_963675445.1 of Linnaemya vulpina. Classification (NCBI taxonomy): domain Eukaryota; kingdom Metazoa; phylum Arthropoda; class Insecta; order Diptera; family Tachinidae; genus Linnaemya; species Linnaemya vulpina. Next base: position 45,715,283 of record OY776277.1, read on the forward strand.
GGGAAACGTTGCACTGTTGTCAAGGTTTTTTCCTGCCCAACATTTTCAATTTATTTTTAATGTTTTTTTCTTTCACTTTATTTTTGGTCGTTTTGTGATTTATGGCTTCATTTCTATTCCAGTTTAGGCAGCAACATCACCGACAACAGCCCGCAAAACTTCATGTGTTCCCACATAAAACCGGCTGTCGAAATATTAAAGCCATCCAACTATTTGACATTCATTCCCCAAGTAATATTCTGTTTAGCATCATGAACTTTTTATTTGCGTTTCGTTTATTTTTTTTATTTCTATTTTGCTTCTTGTCTGTTTGTATTAGATGGAAAAGACATGGAGAGCGAGCGGGTGGTAAGAATCTCGTGCAAGTTTCTATTAACTTTGTATGCATTCGGAATTTGTTGAAATTAGTAGCTGCTGCTGCAACAACGTGGTTTATGCCAGAAAACCTTTAACACCCAAAATACTTGTACTATGTGCCCAAAAAAAAAAAAAAAAAAAAAAAAAAAAAAGAGAAGAGAAGAGAGGAGAGAAGTGAAGTGAAGTGAAGTGAAGGAAAGTGAATATGGATGAAAACTAATATTTTTCTCTATGAATATTTACTAAATCCAAGCACATACCGAACATTTTACACAGCAGACATCATGGGGGCTTTGGATCGTTTTAAATTGCTGTCGAATATTTTTTGTTGCAACATGTTGCACAGAGTTCACTATATAGCTGGTGTTGGTAGAGGTGGTTCAGGTGGTTTAGACGTTACAGTGTGATAGAATATATTACTAGTTTCGTTTTATTTAGGCAGATATTTACACACACACACACATCTGCAAATTTATCATTTCATCTGGAATACATATGGGTGCCCGTTTGACAGTCATTCAATTAAAAATTAAACTTTGATAAAACATCTATTGAATTAATAGAGAGCGAGGGAGGGAGAGAGGTGGATAGAAAAGGGAGATGGGATGAACTGCCAAAAATCAATTATAACTAATCAAAATGTATTTCATCTATTGAACAAATAAAGTTCCTCTGGGACACGTTAAGAATTTAAAATGTCTCTTATACTGATTGTGTAGTTCACAGACGATTTAATGTGTGCACAAGAGGTCTGGTCAAAAATAAAATTTTCTATTTTATCGTGCAGCTTTTCGTATGTCCTTAAACACATTCATCGCAAATTGTCGATCTTTTCTCAATTTAGGCAGACGGAAAAAGTCGCACCGGCCACGGTGTTTTGGCCAACATGTTAAAATATAACAACATGAAAAATTATAGACGTTGGAGGTCATGCCTGCAACTTCCCGGTAATTTTAACAGCAAAACTATAATGACATAGTTTGTTATCCTGTTCCCTGCATATTTACACACAAACATACAGATATAGTGCAGGGCTCTCAGAATAAGTTAGGAATGTGGGGATCTGTTGACAATTCCATTTTTTCCAAACGGGGCAATATCAATAGCTCCCCGATTTTTTTACATTTTCTAAAGGAAAGTTAAAAATATTGTGGGTCGAATTTCGCCAATTTCCAAAGGAATTTTTAATGCCTTCGACCTTCTACAAAAGTTTGTGCCACTTTTAAATATTTTCCCAACTCAGCATACAATTATCGGTTGACTATATCACCATTTCAAGCAATTAATTCCAATTGTTTAGACAAAGTTCTGTGGGAAGTCTTCGATACATTTTTTTCCTTCAGCGGAAATCGCCGAAAACTCAAAAGACTTTTTAGTTTTATAACACTTTCGAAGAATCTAAACATTCTAAAAAGCTTAAACTGTGAATACATACTTGAAGGGAGTGTACCCAATCTCTAGCAGGTTTGGCCGGTTGGTGAATAGCGTTGAAAGTTTCACCTCAAAAGTTCTTTATAAATCCTTTTCACAATTTTTTTTCTGTGAACAGAGGTATAATATATCTAAAATAATTTTGTGGGAAGACATTATGATGAAGATGTCCAGTTATCACTGCCGAAACTGGTTTATTGAAAGGCTAAATTTGAATTGAGGATATTCTCTTACAAAAAGAATTTAAAGAATTTTTACGATTATTATTAAAAAAAATAACTATAGCAAAGCCTTTGTTTTGTGAAAAGATAACCATAAAAATTGTACGGCCAAAAGGATAAAATAGTAACAAAATACCTGAAGGTATTCGCATATTAAATATTTATATTATATAAGCGTTGAGCCTAATTATCTCTTTCACGCACAATTAAAACAATTTAAAATATTTATGAACATCATCACTATGAAAACATATTAAAAATGTTAAAAACGTATGGGAGAATGTCTCTGTTTCAGACTCTTTTTTATTAATAAAACAATCGTATGAATGGCAAAATAATCAGAGTAGATAAATAAAATATAACAAAAAGATGCATATTTTACGTTTAAATTAAACTTCTCTTTTTTCATATTATTATAATTTACTTAAAATTATTTATTCATCGGCAACAATTAATTAATGAATGAATGAATTTCATTTTTCATTGCAGGTCAATAAAAATGCACAATTAATGTCAGCAAAAAATAGTGGAAGTGGCGGCGGTGGCGGCGGCAGTGCTATGAATGGTTTGGGTCTTAATGGTGAACGTAAGAGATGGATACACGATCCCACAAGTACGTGAAATAGTTGCTAATAGATTTTTCATTAAAAAAAAACAATTTATTTTATTTATTATGGTTTGCCATTTTGAGCTTTTGACATTAAATGAAAAAGTATATATTTTATTGTTTTTTATTATTAACAGCAACAGGTAAAAATAACAGTCATGTTACAGTGGGGATATTCACAAAATGTCATAATTGCTTAGAACATAATTTGAAAATGTTAAATGTTGGAAACAATCCCTCATAGTGGCATCATAAATAAACAAATCAAATAATAATTAATACGAAACATGCGTTTTTCAAAAGATTCAAAGTTCGCTGCGACAATGGCAAAAAATCTAAGCGGGTTGTATTCTATTGAAATAATTATTGTATCGTGTATTGTTGTATTTAAAAAAAAGTTTTTAATAACATTTCCCAAATAAAATATGAAAAATACAGTGGGCCCTTAAGGTCGTCCCTGTAACTTCCCGCTAATTTTAACCGCAAAACTATCGTAAGCTGTGGGGGTAATTCTATAATGCGATGCGAAAGTAAAGCTTTTCGCATTTGCATGCTTTTTAAATTGAAATGCGAAAGTAATTTATTCCGTATCATAATACAGAGGAACCCCGTTGTTTTTGTGCTATTCTATGCTTTTGACCCTCAGCGACCTAAAACACTATTATTTTCATTATCAAATCAAGCGATTCCCACGTGATTGAATTGATTTTCGATTAATATAAAAAAATTCGAGATAAATAATTTCGTAGTTTTTCAAACGAATCACTTTTTTCGAATTTTTTCGTTCAGTATATCTCACGAACGGTTTAACCTATTTTGACCCGGTTTATGGTTGGACCGACGGTGACCGACGTGCGAGCTAAAACACTATTGTCTTGATTTTTAAACCAACCGATTCCCACGTGAATGATGTGGTTTTCGATTACTATAAAAAAAATTCGAGATAAATAATTTCGTAGTTTTTCAAACGAATGACTTTTTTGCGAATTTTTTCGTTCACTATATCCCACGAACGGATTAACTGATGTTGACCCGGTTTACGGTGACGGACGTGGTTATTAAATGTCCAGAGTTGATTAGCTTATCGAATCTACTCGTGAAGCCGATAAGTTATTCTAAAAAAAAACACTTTGTAAAATAATTTTTTGTGAGATATATTGAAACCTACCGGTTCGAATCGGTTCAAATTCACAGGAAATTTAGGTTCAGACACTATGCTAGTCGTTCAAAAGTTATAAGACGGTCACATACTTACACATACAGACATAGTGATGGGGTCTCGGAATTAGTCTGGAAAACTTTCTAAGACCTCAAAACGTGGAGATCTGAATTCTGAAGCTTCACGAATTTGAAAATTTTAAATTTTTCTAGTGGGAAATTAAAAAAGTGACCGCGAGCTGATTATTGGAAGAAATTCGGGCATTAAAAAAGTTTTTATTCCACCGCTCCGTTAGAACTGCATATTTATTCCTATGGATTTAATAGGACTTGTGAAGTAAAATATTTGGATTTGTGAAGTAAAATATATCAAGTTCAATTCCACCGAATGAATAGAAATCGAAATAGAGAGCTTTTTGACTTGACAATTATATAAGAATTAGCCGCATTTAAGAGTAACTTTTTTAAGGTTGTGATTCTCTAAGTCACTTTGCCAAATTATTTTATCCTCTATTTCTTAAAATTAATGTTTCGTCAAAGCCATACGTTTCATTAACTTTCGAATCGACCCAATTGTTCAACAATTTTCTTCTAAATTCCTTATATTTCACTTTAAAGACAATAGAAAATGAAAGGATGTTAAATCTGGGGCACACAGAATATGTGCAGCAGCGGAGCAACGCTACAATATTTTTTATTTACCATTTTTGTTTTGTAACTTGAGGCACTTCCAACCTGTGCAACACACAATTGTATTTGTTGGGCAATATTTGCAACTGCTGCAGAATGTTGGCAGCAACAATTTCAAAGATTGACCTGTTTTTTTTTCGTAGAAAATTAAATTTCTTATCCTTTTTATTTAAAAATTTTTTTCCTATTTTCCTTTTACTTTTATTATAAAACAAATTTTACATTTTCTACAAGCCAAACGAATTTAATTTAATTTTATTATTTTATTTAAAAAAAATACACATTCTTTACGGGTCTATGAACACGAGGACCATTAAAGAGAGTATTTTCGTAATTTTATTCGTTAATGGTTTTTAATTTTACAGGTGACCTCTGCCGTCCATTGAGCTGTAAAAAGCGTGAAATCTGTCTATTGGAAAATGAGTACAGCGCTGTGTGCGTATCGAAAAAGGAGCTGCACAAGAATCGGTGAGTTGAGAAAACAATTAAAAAACACAAACACATTTACATGCCCACATCAGGCCAATTTGAGGATATTGAAAGGATCTTAGAATCAACTCAACAGTCAAGTATCTTTTTTTAAATCCTTTATGCCAGTTGTTTATATGCGCATTTTTTGTCTGCTTAAAACTGTTGTTATTCTGTTGTTTGTATCTAAACTGAATCGTTTTAAATAATAAAACTAAAATATTCACTGGCATGAGGAAACGGCTGGCAATTGTATATTCAATGTGGGGTTGCCAAAACATTCGCGAATTGAAAATGTTTGTTCAATAAGTGGATTTTTTACTATTGAACTGTAGTTTACCTGCAAAGAAGACAACGAACTCGAACTGCCTATTGCAGGATGCTGAAAGAATTGTTTCTTTCGGAAATAAATTTTGGTCCTAAGCCCGTTGTTGTCCTAAAGTTTCGAGTCATCCATGTAGCATCATAATTCCATTGGTTTTTATTCTAGGGTTCGACTGGCCACGGAGGGACCTGCCGGTATGATTGTATAGTTGCGCCCATCCAGTGACGCCCATATGCTAGGAAGATATATGGAATATTGGTCTTTTCCGATCCATTTCAGTTGTAGACGTTTAGCGGAAAGAGCTCCTTTGCAACATAGTACGACTAACTATAGCGTGGACTTGTATGAGAATTTTTAATTTCCTAGTGAGTCAAAATTCCTGGATTCAATTAGCTGTTGGTACCAATTTCCTGGTGAATCATATTTCCTGATGTATCCACTTTCATGCTAGATTAAATTTTTTGAGGACAGGATTGAATTGCCTGATAGACTCAATTTCCCAGTTAGAGGAGCCGATTTATTTCCTGTAGACCAATTTCCTGATGGATTAAATTCCCTGATGGATTAAATTCCCTGAAGAATAGCATTTCCTAGTGCACCAATTCTCTGTTGGATCCGATTTTCTGATGTATCCAATTTCAGGCTGGATTAAGTTTTTTTTGTATAAGATTTCGTAATGGATAGAATTCTCTGACTAGTTTCCTAGTCGATCGGGTATGCTTGTGAGCCGAATTTGCTGGTGGATCCTATCTCCTAGTGTATGTGGTTTTTTTCGTTCATATTTCCTTTTAGATCCGATTTTCTGTTGGTTCAAATTTCGTGTTGAATCAAATTTTCTGGTGGATCCCATTTCCTTGTGTATTCGATTTGCTAATGGATCCAATTTTGGATGATCGAATTTAGTGGTAGATCCAATTTCCTGGAGAGTCAAATTTTCCGATAGATCCAACATTCTGGTGGATCAAGTTTTGTATTGGACCCTGTTCCCTGGAGGTTGCGATTTCCCGTTGGAACAAATTTCCTGGTGGATACGATTTTCTGATTGCTCCAATTTCTTGATTCATGGTGGTTTGTAGAATACTAATTAAAGAGTCCAAAATATGTAAATCACCACCCATCCTATATTAAGGCCGAAAGATTTCTGAGAATAACATTCCCCTGTGATTCCCCTTTTGACAGTTAAAAATATCATATTTTGGACGCATTTAAGAAAACGGCGTATGAGGGGAAAGAGCGTTAAAAATACACCGAAACTTGACATTAAAACAGAGTTAAATTTTTTTCTCACTAAAGTGCATGGTAAATCTTGCCAGTACCGCAGTGAATAAATAATTGAAACAATTTGTGAAAATAAAAAGAATAGATTTTTCTCATTCAAAGATTTTTACTCTATTCAGTTTCTATTGAAATAATCTCGAACAAAGAAAATAGATTAACTAATAAATTTCTTTGTGTTTTTCTATTCCCCCCTCGTGATTTTCTATCATCATCTTTCAGCGATGAAATTGTAACAAAATCGAAATATTTGGAAGAACAAGCCAAGCGTAGAGCATCTAATCAACATGATAATCTTCTACTTAATGATAATCTCAATAGTAACAGCAACAAAAATAATAAGAATCTAAATATGAATAGCAACAACAACAATAATAATATTGATGATGAAGATGAGGATGATGATGAGGATGAAAACGATTTGGATGTGAGCAATGGCGACGATAATAACGTTGATATTTTGGCAACAAATGATGACATGAATTTCAATAACATTAAAAGCAACAGCAACAGCAACAACATTAATAGCAACAGTAATTATAATTTAAATCTTAACAGCAACAACAACAATAATAACAATCATGATGAAATTGAGTCGAAAGAGGATGATGTCTTCTACGAAAGTAATGCTGGCATGGACAACAACAAAAACACTGAAGACGACGAAGAAGAAGAGTAAGTTCTAGTAAATATTTTAAATAAAAGTTTAAGAATTTGGTAGAGAAATAAAATGAGTTATAAAACATTTGCAACTGCTATTTACGCGAGAATTAATCCTTAAACAATAATAGTCCCCTTATTCCGTAACTATACGCCAAAGTCACGTCCAGACAATGTTAATGACAGGACGCTTACCTACTTCTTTGCTACACCAATTAGTTACTTCTGACAGTCTTGTGACTACTCCGTAGGGCCTTGAATAAAGCCCTCGATTGAACGTGACATGTTAAAATGCTGTGGAAATATGCAGCAGAATTTATTTATTCAATGATTCGCCACGCCCATATTATGAATGACGACATCGATTGTCACTCTTCTGGTCGTTGTCAATAAAGATTGACTTCTTGTCACATGCTCTATTAATATTATGCGCCTTAGAGAATACCATAAGATTGTTAATAATAATTAATTATTGTCGACAAGTTGCAATTTTTTGCTATCGTGTTCCCTTGACGTCGTTGTCGTCATTCATAATTAGGGCGAATCGCCGATATACACTTTTTTCTTGGAAAAAAAATTTATTAAGAAAAATTAAAAAAAATTTATTATAAGAAGTATCCTTATATATCGCCTTTTAGGAAAAGAGCTCGAACAAAAGTAGTTATTAAGAAATATCAGCAACTTTTTTTAATTTTTAGTTTGACGGCAGTTTTATTTGTATTTTATTTGGCAAATTTTTATTTTGTCTCATTGAGGAAAAGCTGCTTAAAATAAATGAGCGTGTCCTATTAATAACTCCATTAAATTTTGAAATTTTCTTTAGCAACCTCTTTTCATTCTTAAATAACGATCACAAAATTCTAATTGCTTATATCTCCCCAGCGAAGAAAGGTGATGGCATCCTGCAGTTTTTGTCCAAAATATTAATTAATTAAACAATAATTAATTTTTATATAATATTCGACATTATTTTCGTATTAAATTCTTTTTGTTTGGGCTCGAGGTCTAAGACTTTTAAATAAAACTCTTGTGTTTTATTATTATTCAATCATTTTATTTCTTTATATATTTCAAACACCTTCGGTGCTCTTCTTTAGGAAAATTTCAAGCGAAGCCGTCCACTTTAAGTCAGGGTGAAAGGTTTAAGGATTGTTTAATTAAATAAAAATATTTATTGAAAATTTAAAATCTTATTTACCGTTTTTAGGCAAACAAAGAGACAGATTTTATAAAAGTGCTGCTGAATAGCACAAGATTGGCAATTTCATAAGTTTTCTTGGGTCAAAAAATCACCCTACTGACAGCAATTAATCTGACACTATGGCACGCTTTAAAAATGTATTAGCACATGTGGCGAACAAACTAACGTTTAGCAGTCGCCCTTTTTGTGACGTTTTGTCGCTTGTGGTACCAAATATAATTAAGTGCTCATTATACGATGAAAACGACCTGGTTAGTAACTGAGATGGTACATGTTTCGTGCAGACAGTTAAACCGATTAAATACTTTCCTTTTTAATAATTATCTGACAGATTAGCAGCTCACAGCAAAGCCAAATATTTATATTTACTAATTAATATTCTGGTCGAAAACTCCTCAAGGATTTTCGCATTTCGCTTTGAAACTGCTACCTACACATTTAAATAAAAACAAGATTATAATACCGAAAAAAAAATAAATTCTTTCTTTCCTTTCAGAAAAAGAAAAACAATCGAATCATGTAAAAGTCAGCAGTTTTTTTTTGTCGCTGCTTATCTTTTTGTCAAAGCGAAAAAGCGTGCACATTGAAAAGTAATTTTTCTGAGAGCATTTTCTTCTATTCAGCGAATTCCACTTTATTTTCCTACACAATTGTCGAATTAAATTTTATGTATTTTTAATGATTTCACTGTGCGTGCATTTAATCAAATTTCAAACAGAAAACAGTTTTCCAACATATTCCCATTGCGTGCACGGAAGTGAAAATATATATTGAAAAAAGAAATACAAAAAGTGAGGTCATATAGAGTCTGAAATGGTTTTTAAAATATTTTTGCCATGAAATTTTTTTCCTTTTTTTTCAAAATACTGAAAAAGAAATGTTAAAATGTTGTGAAAACATGCAGCAAATTTTATTTTTCAATAATATATTGGCATTTAACTGCACCCAGCAGTTCTGATGCTACTGCTTTAAATTTTTTACTAGTTTTATAGTGCACTATGGTGCACTTCTTAGCTTCATACATGCTTTTTAATTACTCTAACTGCTTTCTAAAATCCATTGTTGGTATCTAGTTAATATGTTAAATTAAAAATATATTTTCTATTAAAACGAAACCTAGAACTGTGGGGCATAACTCTTTGTGCCACTTTTTTTTCACAATTTATACCGTTAAATTTCAAGTACAAGCCACAAAGTTCTTAGTCAAGTCAAGGATTGTTTAGTTGGTTAAATTTTCATTCACCCACATGCACGCAAAGTCCTTAATAACATTCAAAAGGAACTCAAATCGCATGTTTATTTCATATTAAAGTGTAGGTCAAATGAAAAAGAAATTAAGTTATAAAAGAGTTACATAATAAAAACATGTAACTACAATTAATATAAAGAACTTATGAATCGAACAACCTTGAAAAAAATATACAGAAAAAATTATTTCCGACAGATCTCAACCTGACAACATCATCCAGCGTGTCTAAAAGTCTTTCCCTCATGAATTTCACAAAAGATCGAACGTTATTAAGCAGGACAACCTTGATTCGCTACACATTTTTTAATCTCCTGACAGGAAAATTAAGAATTTCGAAAAATCGGAAAGTTATTGGCTTCATTCCGTTTTGTAAAAATTAAATTCTCATCAGATCTCGACATTTTGAGGTACTAAGAAGCTTCCCCGACTAATTTTTAGAACCCTTCAATATGGCTGTATGTACTTATGTATTTGTGCTTATGTGTGTGTGTATGTGTGCGTGTGTGTATGTATGTGTGTGTGTGTATGTGTGTGTGTATGTGTGTGTGTGTGTGTGTATGTGTGTGTGTATGTGTGTGTGTGTGCGTGTATGTGTGTGTGCGTGTATGTGTGTGTGCGTGTATGTGTGTGTGCGTGCATGTGTGTGTGTGTGTATGTGTGTGTGTGTGTGTGTGTAACTAAGTATGTGGTCTTACAACTTATAATTTAGGTACGGCTTACCCGAATCGAACCAAACTAATGACGCTTTAAAGAGTTCTACTGAACTTAGTTTTTGTTTTTAATTAATCCTTCTAGGGTTAATGATTGGAATATTTGTTGCATCAACATTCCATTTATCTAATTAATTGTCACCATGATTTGATATGAATGTGTGACAAATTCATACAACAGGATTTGTGTGCATCATTTAGTGGCATTCAGAGAAAACCACTAAATGAATGTATTCATTTAATTATTGGCTAAAATAGCCGCAACTAAATCTACATAAATATTTACCCACACACACGCACACATTTTTTCATCTCATTTGTATTGATAAAACACCGCAAAATATTGCAATAAAACATTTATGATAGTGAATAGAAATTCTTATTTATTTGTAGGAAAAAAAATTTATAAATTAGCAATAAAACAATGAATTAGAAGTCGAATTTAAATAATATTTCACTTGAGCCTGGCTGAAATTATATGTTACATGTTATTGATGTAGTTGGTCGTTATTATGTTTGATGCTTAATACGAATTAGAAAAAAACCCTCCAGTCCAAAAATGATCGTAATTGAGGAATAATGAAGTACCCATTCAACCAGAAATTGACACCAAGATATACATCTAGATTTTCTTCTACGGCGATTTCTAAGACCACATTCGAGCCAGACGTGACAGTCCTATGCCACAAGTTGTATGTAAATTATAATGCCAGAAGATAATTATCTCTCGAACCAACTAAATTTCCTGTCAATTCAAAAATTTATTTTTTCCATTTCAAAATTTTCGATCTCGTTTTCGGGGGTTCCTGCCTTCGAATTCTTCATTTTGCAGCAGATTGAAAATAAAAAGCTGCTTTTTATCAATATCTGTCATTCCCAATTCATTTATACACACGTAAAAAACTTTTTTTTTAAATATATATATAGCGAATGATATATAAAAAAATAATAATAAAATATAATGGAATAAAGTCATACAAAACACAATACAATTCCATGCCATACAATAAAATGTATTTGAAAAGAATAATGGATTGAAATAGGAAACAATTTATCAATACATTTAAAAAGGAAAAGGAATATTCAACGCAAATATCTTTCGTGTTGCACACATTCTTTGAAACACGCACACAGAAACAGAAATACGTGTAGCCATGGAGACACCCGTTTCGAAAAGTTATACTTTTAAACGAAATTGCTTTTAACTGTAGAAATCATGGCTGCAATGGCGCACAGTGGTTCGCTTTTAACACACAAACAAGGAGTTACAGTAGAGTTGGCATAAATTTTTTTTCGGGAAAAAATAATGGAATAACTGAAGATATTCTTTCAAACTTCCAATGCAACGAATCAGAAATTTTAAATAATATTTTTAATATGAAATTTATTTGTTGGCTGGTTAAGCAACGTCTGTCTATACGCATTTCATTGGCGCTTTGTATCAAATCGTCATACTATAATAGTACAATGACAGTATATAAAATAGTTAATTTTTTTATTAACAGTAATATTTTTAGTTATTCTAAGAATTTATGGATAAAAATTCCCTGATGATCTGCACTAGCAAAAATAAAATGATCGCTATGAATTAAGTAACCCCCTTATTCATAAAAATTATGAGAGTCTAATAAAACGAAATTTCATAAGAAATTTGCTCTATCACACTCTTATAAGCCTCTCATAATTTTTATAAATAAGGGGATAAAAATTTTGGAGAAAAGTAATCAGCACGATTCAAATAAAGTTGAAGTGTGCAAAACGACAATTCGTACATATACAAACATAACCCAATTTCACACTGAAATGGTTTTAATAAGTTAGAATTTTACCGCCAAAATAACCCGTTAAAAATTGGTTTTACGATACAAAATAATTATGTTAAAACCAACTTAAAACTATTTTTGAATTCATTTTAATTAGGATTTGTGGAATGCAACCTTGTTTCTTATTATTTCTGTCTGTGCTAAGTTGAGTGCTGCCAAGTTATATATTGGACAAAGTTTACAGAAAAATGCACAGAATTTTCACGATTTTTATATGAAATAATATTTCCAGGCCCCTTATTCACTCTGTATAAGTATTTTCATAATTTTAAAATAATTATTTGCAAAATATAACAGAATTTATGTTTTAAAGCTCAATAAAAAATTCCTTATTTTTGTGTACAAACAAAAGCAGCTGCAGTACAGTTTGTGAACTAAGTGTTAGAAGAAAAGACAAATTTAACTTATTGTGATGAAATTTATTGGTCAGACTGCTAGTAAAAACCTGAATTTATATAATTTGCATTGTGAACGCAAAGTGGCATATTTATGGTTTTAACGTTAAAATCAAGTTTTCATTTTTAGTGTGAAAACATGATTAAAACGGTTTATTGATGAAATTTTAACGTTGATATATTTTTACATAGCTTTCAAATGGACTAAAATAGGGATGAGTTTTTTTGAATTGACATGAAATTTACTTCTCCTGGGATTATCATTTAAATAGAACTTCTGCCATATAACCGCCACAGCTGGCTCGGATGTAGTCTAATCTAGAGTTACAATATTCGATGACTTTTTGCCATATATCCAAGCGGTCCGTCGTTTTGCCCTCATCAGCTTATATTAACGACTTCACACACACCCACAACAACTATCCTGCAAGTTCCGAAGAACTTGTCACCATATTCATCACTGGGTGCGGAATCGAAACCCGTACAAGAGTGCTAAGCTGCCTCTTGTATGTGTTATCGTTAAACAAGATTTACGAAAACGTGTTTTCAACAGAACCACGATTTTCAAAATAAATTTTCACACCCGTCAGGCGTCACTCTATTCACATTGAAATGCCCAACCACACTAAACTTAAATCACTTTACAGCTGACAAAATGGATAAGTCCAAAGAAAATGTTTATCGTGCCAAGAACAGCTTTTTCGAATTAGTCTTTGTTTTAAATTTAAATTATATCAAAGAAATTTTCTTTGAACTTAATGGGCCTGGTGGTTAGTTTTAAAATTCTATTCAAAAATGTTTACTTGCTACTTAAGCACTTAACACTTGACCTACTGGTAAGTCACACTTTTATGGAAAATTTTTTAATATATTGTTTCATTTTGAGAATTTTTTTAAATAAAAAATTTAGCGATTCGCGAATTTCTTTAGGGTTTGGTGTTTTATTAAACAGTTTGGTATTTTTCAATTATATCTTCATAATTTTAAATAACTCACCCGATTTCTTGATGATTAAACTTCAGTCGTTGGATGAAATTTTGTTGATTTTCTGGAAAGGAAAAATAAAAATCGTTAATTTATTGCGCTTTAAGAATAGGGAAACATTAAATAACTCCGCAGGAGATTTAAAGTTAATTAGACAAACGCTTCTACTGCACTTGCAAAATCAATCAATCACTAGTGCTAAAGGAGTTACCGGGTTTGCGTAGCAAATCGTTAGTGGTGGTGAGTTGTAGTAACTCACCACCACTTGCAGATTATTAGATTTCCATAAGTGGACAACGGTTCTGGTATTTGTGCTTTTATTCAAATTTTCCCATTCAAATATTGAATAATAAAATGCTCTACAGCAGTCAATTGGGCGCATACACTTTAATATGCGTCTAAAACTATTTAGAAATTGACTTTCCAAACATTTTCCAATAATAACCAAGAATATTAAGACTGAGTAACAAGTAAACTAACAATAGATTAATTCGTGAGCGTTGAATTTAAACTTGTTTGAGTTGAGTTTGCATTAGAATAATGTACAAGTCTCGTATTCTTTTTCCAGCAGTTAGTTGTATAGATTACTTATTGTAATGACGTCTAGTCGAGTTAACTATATGGTGGCGAAAGACATAAAATCCAAATTATCAGCGAAGAGAGAATAGAATGTTGAGTTAAATTTTATTTCGATAGGCTTTTTGTTCGAAAAGTGTTTTTAATTCAGAAAGCCAATTATTAATATTCCAAAGCACAAGGAAAAGTCAACATCAGTTGTTAAACAACTCAACTTAAACAGCACAGCAGAACAGCCTTTTTCAAAAGCCGCTACACTTTCATCCTCAGTATTCGCGTGTATTTTTATTTGCTGCCACTTGTTATGAGGTTCAGATGAATGTGATAACAGTTTCCATTTGTATTAATTTGATTATGAAAAAGGAACAAACCAAAGACCCAGTGTTGGCCGTTTGATTATTTTTCTTCATGTCCTATTTTTCGTAATTTCTTGTTCCATATTTCTTAAGTCCAACATTTTTTGTTTAGACTTTGTTAAATATATATGAACGCTTTTATTTCGCGCTTTTTTGAGTTTTATATTTAAATTGTAAGTATTTTGGATCGGACTATTATTAAATGCAGTTTTGTACGAAAAGAGTTTTTTTTTTCAATTCATATAGACTTGATAAATATTCCGAAGCCATGGGAAGTCAATATCATTTTCAAAGCAGAACAGCTGTTTTGTTAAGGTTCCTCGAAAACAGAGTTTTTTTATATCGATTGCCACTCAAGAAGGAATTGTGCTTCAACTTAGTAGCGGCGGTATTTATAAACGTTCAGTTTTTCTTATATTATAAATGAGAGGAGACACTGAATTTATTTCATATACGGACAGTTACGCCAAGCGACAAGAATTACTCTGCTTTAATCTGTGACTATTTGTCAGTATTAATACCGAAACTACCTGCTTCCTGTGGTTAAAAATTAACTACTTCTCACAGCCTGTATGATACTGTCGAAGGCAAAGGACTGTTAGAAGTTGCCTCTTGCTGAAGGAAATAATTGCAGAAGTGATTATGATTACAAAACACGTAAAGTGACCCTCGTAGCGACGATGTTTATTTAGTTGCTATTTTTTTATTATTTTTTTTTTCATTTTTACAAAAAATCAGATAAAAACTATGGAAAACATTGAATTCATTTAAAAATTTATTCGCCGTATTTCTTTGTGGCTAAATGGACTAAAAATCATTTGATAGAATATAAAAAAAAATGTTTCTCGCAAATGGACTGTCATTCGTTTTTTCTGTACAGCACACCTCAGTTTTGCTTTCTATTATTATATTTTTACTCATTCATTTTATTTTTTTTTTCTTTTTAATTTTATTAGATTTAGTAGGTTTAGAGGAAACAAAAATATACAAAAAGTTGCTAGAACGAATAAAATAAATACCGAATGCTGTTCAATACATAAAACGGTTTTTCAGGTTTCAGTGGTTATTTTTCCCACCCAAAAAGAATTTGTTAGTGACAGAGGTGTGTGTGTGTGTGAGTTGTACAAATGACAGCTTTGGTTTGTGCTAAATGAGTGTGTGTTTATATTCAGTTTAAAAAAAATAAAAGAATACGAGAAGTGAAGCAGAAGAATAGCAAAAGTTTAACAGATTTATGGCGTTCGATATGTGCCGTCTAATTCGCGATGGGTTTATTCGTTTAAAATGTGGATCTTTTTTATTTATTCAGCGGATTTTTTTTTGTATGTTTTTTTATTTATTTATTTACTAACATCTATCAATTCAATTGAAATGCATTAAATAGTTTTTTGCAAGACAATTTTATAATTTTTTTGTTTTTATATTTTCTGATGCGCTTAAATCTTATAAATTTTATTAGACTATCTAGAATTTTTAAAATTGCATTAGAATTTATTTTAAAACGGTTTGTACTCTTCGTAAATTTTTAAAAGAAAGTTGGAACTATAATTTTTGAAATAACTTTTAAATCTAAAATAGAAAGTTAAATGTGCGGATATATGGAAGGGCACAAGACTGATCAAGTGGCACAGAATTAAAAATCCCATTTTATTTCTGGATAATTTTTTTTTCTAAATAAAAATATATAATATTCAGATTTTATTGCGCACATTGATTTTGTATAAGGAATAAAATTCGCCGCACTCAACTCAATAACTTCATTTTTTTTTTGTTACTTGAAAAGTTATTCAAAAACAAAATTGAATGATTAATTTGGAGTCATGTTGTATAATAACAGTCCAGGCTCCTGCGGATATATAAAATTTAATTCAAAACTTACAAACAAAAAAAAATTTCAAAAGAGCCTTAACGATTTGTGAAAAATAACAATCAAACATTTGAAATTATGGTAAATAAGAAGCAGAACAGCTGTTTTCAAAAGCCGCTACACTTTCATTTTCAATACTCATGTGAATTATTTATTTATTACCACTTGCTGAGTCGCGTGGTTGAATGTGATAACTGATTCTATTTGTAGCAATTTCATTATGAATTAGCGTACGAGAATTGTAGCAAAACGATAATGGAAAAGATCTAAAAAAACGGTTTTTAAGAAAATCGAAATAAAAATTGGAAAAAAGTTTTGAAAAAACTTAAAACACAAATAAACCAAAATACAAGAATTATTGCGCAAAAAAAGTACGCCGGGCGTTCAATAAGAGAAAAATAGGCCACAAAGCGTTTACGTTTTTTCTATGGTAACACTTTTATTTGGGTTCGTCATTGCTTTAAATTTATTTAATAGTTCATTTTTAACTTTTCAATTTGATTTTCTAAAAACCTCTTTTAGTTCTTTTCAACCATCGGTTTGATACAATTCTCGTACGCTAATTCATAATGAAATTGTTACAGCGTATTTTTATATTTAATTCTTTTAAAGTGTGTAAAAATACTTGCACATTATGAGCAGATAAGAACATGAACCACCCTAACAACTTTGTACATGTACAATGTAACGGTATGAGTAACGTAATTAATAATATTAAGTATACGCGTGGAGGCACAATACAAAAGTAGAGTCACACTTTGGTCACATTAGGACAAGTATTTGCTGAAAAAAACGTAACACCTTGATATTAATGAGAAATATTTTAGTTCACACAAGCGTTCATTGAGCTCAGCAGTTAACAATCCTATTGGATTCTACATCACTGACCGTCAGTTATTTGTGAAACTGTTTTACTTAAAAAACGTATCGAAATAAATTATATATATATATATTTTTTTCCTATATAGTGGTTAGGTTTTTTTTAGCAAATATTTAGAGAGTGTGGCCACACTTTTAGACGAACACAAACAAATGAGAGCTTTTAAAAATCCATCTCTGTTCTAGGCCATTTCAAAGCATTATACCTCTAAAAAAAACACCCCTTAAATTACATTTTTTTTCTATCACTTTTTAGAACTTTTAGTTTATTGATATTCTAAAAACTGTCTTTTGTATCTACAGATCTATATAAATCAATATGAAAGGAAAATGTTCAGAATAGCTAACAAATCAGTTTCGAACATCTTCCCAAATTCATTTGCGTTGAAATTTTAATAAAATGTCTAGTCTTTATTTATAATTAAGAAACAATTTTCCAAATATTCGAAAATTAAGGAAACAGCTTTTAGACGAGAGTTGCAAGGGAGTTTCGCACAAGTTGGACTCTGTATTATTGCACTTGATTTTTATGCTTGAAAATTTTCAAAACAATTTATGCGATTCAAAATCTTTGCTCGAGCAGCACAGCAACCATAAAAGCAGTTAAATAAAAATCAAATTAAATTCTTTCAAAACAATTGAGTCGAATTTACATGGAGTTGAGTTGAGCACATATTTTAAATTAAATTAAAAACATTTCAACGTCTATTGAGCACATGTGATTTCTTTTTTCTTGTTATAACTTTGCTGTTGTCGTTGTTGTTGTTGTTGTTGTTGATTTATAAATAATAAAATGCATTTTGACTTCCGCAAATATGAGAATGTTGTTGCATTTTATGGATGATTAAATCACAAGCATTCGCATAAAATATTTTATCTAGAAACAAGTAACGAAAAAACTTTAGCAGAATCTATTAGGAAAAGGTAAATGAAATTTACAGAACAATTGCAACAAAAACAACAACAACAATAACAACTACAACAAGAATGTGGAAAGATATCCCAACTAAATAAATGGCAACAACATGCCGTAAATATTTGCAATTGTTGCTCTCACAGCCAATAAAAATTATAAATTGTGTGTAGTTTTTACAATTTATTTTTATTTTTATTAAATCTTAACGCTTGAACAAATTCACATACTGCACAGTTTACATTTGCTTTTTATATTCTTACAGAATGAGAGAGTTAAGCATCGGTGCTTCAGATTTATTTTTAATTTTATAGATTTAGATTTTTTAAATTTACTTTTGCTTGTTTTATTTTCTTTTAATGAATCGAAAAAAGTTAATTTACGTAAGAAATTATTAATTAGTAATTATAATTTTAATAATTAAAAATGTATCTAAAAATTGTTTTTTTTCTGCGCTGCGAAAAAAAAACAAAAAATAAAATTTTACAAAGTCTTTCACTACAGGTGTTTTAGAGGTGGAAAGGAGTAATAAGTTTTAAGTAGTTTTGTTTGAAAAATATCTGAAATATTATTGGGATCAAGTGTGACCATCTACATAGAAAATTTTCATTGAATTACTGGGGATGAAACAGTTTTGAAGTTTATGAAGGCTTCATCTCTAACTAACTGCATGAACAAGACCGGCCGAAAGTTTGTGTTTTATGTCCTTCGCATTTCTATGCGCCCCATGACTACTGCTACAGACAAGTTAAATAGAATTGTATTTGTCCTGAATTATTTTTAATAAAAATAATATTTCAAAAATATCAAAATACATGGGCCATTTTCGTTATTGTTTAACAAAATCTTGAGCTAAAATACACATTAAGAAATTCTCTAATTTCAACTGCAAAACATCGTAACGTGGTTTTAAGTTTGATAAACACTTTATGAATAAGTTAATTCATTTAAGTTTTCAAAATACTTCAACTTTTAAATTAACTACATTTTTCTAAAATAATTCAACAGAAAACATTTCACATCAACATCTCCCCTTTAAGTGAGTTTGGAAATCTTTTAAGTCTGACATCGTTTTAGATAAGATTTGCTTAGGTGGGGGTGTTACTTGACATTCCTTTCTTAGATGGGGTTCTATTAAACTTATTTACCTCAGCGTCGGGATCACGATATATAAATAATAGGGCAGAAGGCG
Source organism: Linnaemya vulpina (assembly GCA_963675445.1). Lineage (NCBI taxonomy): Eukaryota > Metazoa > Arthropoda > Insecta > Diptera > Tachinidae > Linnaemya > Linnaemya vulpina. Next base: position 45,734,620 of record OY776277.1, read on the forward strand.
CCCACGCTTTTTTTACAATAAAAAGTAATATTTTTAGTTTTTTAAGATTTTATTTACTTTTCAATCGAAAGAGTGTAAAATACGAGTACAGTGTGACGTATGAGTAACATTATTAATAACATTAAGTATACGCGTAGTACCTCAGAGTCTACACACGTTGGCTGTTGCCTTGAACAAATTGGGTTAATAGCTTTCATAGCTTTGGCTAGATCCTGAACAATTTTCCCATACAACACCATTGCACTCCTGCCGTAAGAGTTGTTTTACTCAAATTTCAAGCTCTTCCACAGCTTCCTTTTGATGTCTTCTTTTGTTTTAAAAAGTTGTCAGTTGATGATGGCAGATGGATTCAAGATGATTTCGTAATCGTAGTAAAATTTGGAGGCGAGGATATATTCTTCTATATATTCTGCGATGGAACCCCAAATATCATTGATGTTCTGCTGATCTCCACTCAAAGAAAAAGATTCGATTTTGTCATGAGTTTGTAAACCGCCCCAAACAGTTAATTTTAGTAGATGTCAAAGTGATTTGTTAACGGCTTGAGAATCGTTTGCGCTTTAGTAAGACAAATTAATTAATGTTTAATGTTTATTCTTTTAAACATTAACTACGACGCATTTGTATTAAAATTATAAGGCGTGAAAATCATTTGTATTGCGTTCAAAATATCATTTATATTCGATTTGAAAAGTAAGACATTTTAATAAGGCAACATATTTATTTTGAGAAGATGCCTACACCACGATGTCACTGGATATCGTTCTGTCGTCCAATTGCAGTTTTAACAAAAACAAATTATAAAATTTTTTGGTTTCTTCTAGAATCATCCGACACAACGATATTGTAGGGCATTGAGAGCCAGATAGATAATATTTATGTATAAAAACACTTTTATTAAAAATAAAATTATATCCAAAATATTAATATTAACATCTTTATATTCTCTTCCTTCTTGTCTTTTATTAATAAACTTTTTTTGTTTTTGTTTTTTTTTTGTTTGTTTGTTTCCTGTTTTACTTATTGACTTGACGTCAACGAAACTTTACCAACTTTAAAACCGCATAAAATGGTGGCGAAACTCAATGTGAATGCTGCTGTCGCTAATGCTGCTCTTCAACGTTACTTACAACACTGCCACGGCTGTTACTTGTGGTAAATGTCGCCATCCTCATCGTCATTGCCATCACCATCACAAAACCACCACCATCCACATGCTGCACTCTATTTTGGAAAATCTTCCGTTGAAATGATTACTGTTGCGTGTCTTCGTGTGTAAAATATTTGCAGCAATTGCAAGCCATGTCCCGTAGCAAAGCCAACATTCCTTTGTGGCAACGACAATAGAACGTATTCATCGTTATGCAGATTGGATTATCACAATTGCATACATGCCACATCCATAAGAGTTGCATGCAAAGGATTCTGCCCCTGCAAGGGTAAGTTCATGATTACAAACTCCACACGAGAGTACACAAAAGAGATTTAGGAATCCTTTTTCACTTTTTGTTTTTCCTTCTTCCTTTTTTTATTTTTCATATCTCGGTTTTCTATTTTCAAGTAGACTCTACATGACGCGCTTTTAATTTGCTACAAATCGGAATGTGTTGAAAGCTGGTGTAGTTTAAAAAAAATTTTTAAATCGGCAAGTGTTGAAAGCACTGAAATGGCCTCCAGTGCACAACTTCTCATCGATTAGCAACGCATCGCCTCTCAGTTTATGTGGCCGTATTGAGGGAAAATTAATTAAAGTTTGTTAAATGAAAAAACGATAACAAATCAAAATCATACATGAGCGATTGATTGTGCACGAAACGCAATTCTTTTTAGTTGAATTATTATAAAAGAAAATGTTTTCTTTAAATCAGGTGCTTTTTTTTGTTGTTTAGAGGCATGAGAGAACATTTGACAGCTGAGAATATTGAATAAAATTCAATCAAACTGACATTCCGTCTTCCTCAATACTTCGCGCTACATCGGCCATAAACTTTGCGATACGCCCATTTCTGTGTCTCATTGATGGTTTTCGAATAAATTTCGAATAAAATTCATGCAAAAACGATCTCTGATTCACTGGGACAATCTTATTCACAGTGGGTTTATTCCTGTAAAATGATCTTTTTTACTTATTCAGCAGGCTTTTTATTAGTTTTTTTTCGCAACATCATTTCAATTGAAATGCGTTAAATATTTTTTTGGAAGAGAAGCCTATAAATTTTTATTATTTTTAATATCCTGATGCGTTTAAATGTCAACAACAAATCTAGTACTTTTAAAATGACGTTGGAATTTTTTTCTAACACGGTTGGCGGTATTAATAAATGACTAAAAGTAGTTGAAATTGCTTTTTTTGCAGAAAGAGAAACGAAGAGATGCACGAAACGATAAGAAAACATTAACAGTCCTCCATATTTCCGAGGACACATAGATCATAATAGATCGTTAAATCGAATATATAAAATTTGAAATAGAAACAAATCGTTGGATCGAATTAATAAAATTTTCAATAAAAACTAATTTTTAAATTTTTCTTCATTTTATATAAATAGGCTTCAAACTTTAAATTTTCAAAATTTGTGCTGAAATACTAGAGTTTTGAAGAGACAAACATTTGAAAGTTGAATTTTTTTAGCTTCTAAAACTTGTTCAGTTATAATAATCCCCCATATTTTTAAGGTCTCTTTATTTTATTAAAAACATTAATAATAAATAAATTCAATAATTTTATTTTCTCTAAAATTTTTTCAAGGAATTAAAAATGACACCAAAACTTGAGATTTTCCAAGTTTTTGTTGAAATACCAGAGTTTTAAAGCAACAAGCAAAACTTCTTCAATTATAGTAACGCTCAAAATTTTTTTAAATACTCTTTGTTTTATAAAAAAAAAATATATATTATATATTTTAAACTTTTTTTCTAATTTTATAGGGTGTTTCTTATAGAGTGATACAACTTTGAGTTGGAATCACTGCTTTATTTGACCACCCATTTAACAGCTGATGGTTGCTTTTTGTCTAGTTTGCTTTGACATTTCATTATGGATCGACTTACACGAGAGCAACGCGTGCAAATTGTGGAAATTGTTAATCAAAATAATGGTTCTGTTCGTCAAACTTATCGTGCACTTCGTCCATTCAAAATTTTATTTTCCGATGAAGCCCATTTTTGGTTGAATCGGTACGTAAATAAACAGAATTGTCGCATTCGGAGTGAGGAGAATCCACAAGCTTTTGTCGAAACACCATAACGTCCACAGCAAATTACTGTTTGGTGCGCTTTATAAGCTGGCGGAATCATTGGCCCATATGTCTTCAAAAACAATGATGGCCCGAATGTTACCGTTTGTGAAAATTGCTATTCCAGATTGCGCCTTGTACGCGCCCGCCGTGGCGGCTGCATGACCGAAATCATATTTAAACATTAATGGCATAAAATTTTCTATCCAACAAAGACCGTTTCATTGATATCAAAAATATATTACTATGTTTTATTATGATTTAAGCTTGTATCACTCTACAAAAAACACTCTATATATATTTTTTGTGTATGTATTTTTAAATCCGATTTCTTTTGAAATTGCACAACAAAAATGCTTTTTTTTTGTAATTTTTTATAAAATTGTCAAACCAAGATTATGATGGGGACAATATTTAAAATTTTTTACAGCCGATAATGAAATATTAAGAATGACAAACAAGATGAAAATTTACCTAAATTTTCAAATTCAGAAACAATTTTGAGAAATTAAGAGGGTTACGACTTCGTATATAACCGTGATATTCGAATTTCAATAAATATATTATTTTTCTTCTATGAAAAAGTTCTATTTTAGTTATCAGTCCTTTCATTTGATTATATTTTTGAACATTTTGATTATTAAAACTTATTAGATGTAGAAACACTGATTATCACATTCAAAACATAAAGAAACTGTCATGCTACAGTGGGTAATAACCAACTAAAATAGGAGGCTTTGGAATTTAAGGCAAACCAATGATGGCTGGCCCACCAGATTGAAAAAAGCTTTTAATATAAGAGGGCTGCTTAATCAACTTGAGGAAAGGAATTTGTCGCTTCATTCTTAAATAAATTAGATAATGTTTTTTATCTAGATATATTTTATTATATAAATCAAGAAAAAAAACTTATTTTCCAACAGTAAAAATAGTGCAACATTACAAACATATCTAACATAATAAGATTCGTACTACTGGAAATTCACTGTATGTAATTAATTTTCTATGAATTTGATTATCGTCTGTATGAAATTGAGTAAACAACAAGAAACTATTTAAGTACCCACTGTATTGTGCGAAAGACGGCGTATGAGCAATTTCTTGCCATCAGCCAAATGTTGCTTATACGCCGTGAAACACCGCCCATGAATGCAAGTAGATATTTTATTAAATAAAGATTTTCAAATCAAAAAAGTGATCGATCGTATTGATTAGTTTGATTGAAAACCAGTAGTTTCTTTTTATCTCTTTTAGATGATTTTATAAACTTTATAAAAATTATTAAGAAATCACAACTCTCGTATTCATTTTATAAACAATTTAGTTAAATCGTTGAGGAGATTCCAAATAATTCCAACTTTTCCGGTAGGAATTGGTAATGAACAAAATAATATTGAGAAATTTAAATTGATATTGAGATAACACAAAAAAAAATAGGAAACGGTTTTGAATTTTGATAATAAGAAATTTCAATTGATATCTAGAGAACAGAATTAAATATTTGGACACGACAATTTAATATTAACCAGACCGTAAATTACTACATAATTATTACTCTGTGGTTACACGTGATAATTAATTCTGGTAAAAAGGTTTCCTAATTGCTGCCATTGCATTCACCGATTAGGTGAACACAAAGATATCGTGAACCTCTACTTGGAATTAGATTATTTAAATCCTCAAAATAATGGGTGTTTTTCATAGAGTGACACAAGTTTAAATCGCAATAAAACAAGGAATTATATTTTTAATATCAATGAAACGGGCTTTATTTGGAACACAATTTTATGAAATTAATGTTTAATTATGATGTCTGCCATATGATCTCTACAGCTGGCACTTAGAAGGCGTAATCTGGAATAACAATTTCCAACAACTTTTCGCAGCATTTGCGATCGTATTTCGCCGATAACTTTTCTCGGTTGACCTATAACGTCGAAAAGTAGCTTAACATAATCCCAAAGGAAATAATCCGATAGGGTTAAATCACACGATTTTGGTGACCCATTAACTGAAGTTATTTTTTCCTTCAAAAGTTTCTTTGAATAAATCGATTGTAGCGCCCACTGTGCGGCATGTGGCTCCGTCCTGTTGGAATCACGTATCATCAGCAAGATTAATGCCGGGTACGAAAAAGTTCTCAATCATGTTCTTATACCGTTCGCTATTGACAGTAACATTCTGACCATCATCGTTTTTGAAGGCGCTCATATGGGTCAATGACTCTGCCAGCCCATGTGAGGGTGTTCCGATGAAAACTTGTGGATTCTCCTCACTTCAAATGCCTCATGAATAAATAAAATTTTGACTGGAAATTCAAAATCGTTTGGCTTTAATCCCTGCACAATATTCACAGATCCTCTACAGATCCTTTCTTAAAATATACAGCGGCTACAGTTTCATCAGTGGCCACCAAAAACAAACACTCCGTACTTGGCTTTTTTGTGTGTTTTCCATTTCATTTGCTTCTGGAAATACTGTTCGTCTTTGCTATGATGTTTTGTGGGATTAACTTGAAGTTTTGTGATGAATTGTTGTAACAGTCCATGACATGTGGGCATACGGGTATCGACATGTTTAGGCCACAACCAGCAACGTTTATGTTTAAGAAATTAAATGAGACAATATCTTAAATAAATTACACTGAATGCTTTAAAATAAAATCAATATAACAAATATTTTCAAAGAATTTCGTAGAAAAATAAATTATAATTGAGAAAAAAAATATTGCGATTGCATTTTAAATTCAAAGCAAACTTCCATCCTGCTCAAGATTTCCCCTTCAATAAAACTACACGTTCGAATAAATTGAATTGGCTTTTAAAATTTCCATTTATTTCTGAATATCCTAAAGAATAAACCGAAATAATAAAACAAAGAGGTCTGCAATAAAAGGCAAATTTATTAACCATCAAGTTAAAACAATAAAAACAAACAAAAACAACAGCATATAAACACTAACAATCACATGGAGTGGTGTGGCAGAGTTAACAGAGAATAAACCACAATTCAAGATGAGAGTAATACAACAACAACAACAACAACAATGAACACCAAATCTAGCGAACCTATTCAATTAAAAAATCAATTTACTAAAGCAGGCATAAAGATGCATCGAGGAAAAGGGGGGAGAGAAAGCGAACGTTAAAGAACAACAAAAAACAGTTTGTTTTTAAAGAGCCGTACAAAAACAAGAACTTAACAACGATCTGCAACAGACAAACACAAGTGCAACACAAAGAACAAACGCTGCTCGCACGGCCACAATTACGATAATACAAAAGAGTGATGAAAAAAACTACAGCAGCATGGAAAAAGTTTATAAAAAATAAAAGCTCAACGGCAATAAATAATGGGAGAAGGGAAAATAATTTCACTGCAATCGCAACGGCCATCGAATACAGTTTGAGCAACATTCCACGGCAGTGAAAAATATGAAGGGAAGGAGATAAACAGGTCTCACTTAATGGGAGCGCCTGATGAGGGATTTTCAGCTCAATTAAATGAGACTCAAGATATACATACACCAACAGTTTTGTATAGAGATAATCTACAAGCGTCAATATTTCCACCTCATACGGCCAAAATACTCTGCCAGGATTGCAATTAAGCGTCAATGGTTTTAGCAATTTTCCTGTAGTGGAAATACAAAAGGAAGACTGTGACAGCAGCAGTTCTTTGAACTTATTAATAAATAATTTAACGGAAACCCACAACAACAACCTTCCTGCCTGCCTTCAGCTACACAATGAAAGTTAAAACAACCACATAATTTTTCTTCCAAAAAAGTAAATAAATTCGAGAAGAAAAAGTTTATTTGATTTGTCAACATGTTCTACACACAAAAAGCCACAAAGACAAACGGAATACAATGAAATCATGAGGAACTGAAGAAGAAACAGTTCGAAGTTATTGGAAAAAAGAACGTAGTTGGTAACTGAAATAGTTACAAGCCAGCAGAGTTTACAAAAATCGTGCAAATTAAATCAGAGCACCGTCATTTACAAAACTACTCTGAAATTCTTGAAAAAAAAATCTATTTTTAACTTCCGTCTAAGAAAAATTTAAAATTTTCAAGTCGGAAAAGTTATTGGTTTTGCATATATCCACCTCCCATCTGATCTCGACCTTTTGAGATCTAAGAAAGCGTTCCTGGCTGATGTTGAGAGGGTGCCACTATTTCTGAAAGTATGTATGCATGTGTGTGTGTGTGTGTGTGTGTGTTGCCCCTTTCAAGCTGCTGAACTAAATCAAATCTAACTGGTGGCATTCCAAAGAGTAGTACAAAACTTAGATTTACTGCGAAGTCGAACCGATTCAGAGCAACAGATTTCAAAAAATATCTCATAAAAAGATATTTTAAGAACATGTTTTTTAAAGTTATTTTGTGAAGAATTTATTTTTTAATTCCGAAATTATATATCTGATCAGTTAGTGTTCTCGATTCTTTTAAAAAATCAAATGAAGGGCGTTCTTTTGAATTTTAACCGATTCGAACCGGCATATTTCCAGATATCTTAATCAAGGAAAAGAAAAAAAAAATGTTCTCAAAATTTTTTATTTTTATAAAACTTTTTAATGGCTCATCAAATCGCTTACACAGCCTAATCAGCTCTTGACCACCGTAAAGCGGTTTGAAATCGGTTAACCTGTTGATGAGATTTTGCAAATGTAAAATTTCTAGAAAAAAAGTGTTTATTATTTTAACTTCCAAATTATATATCTGATCAGTTAGTGTCCTCTATTCTTTTAAAAAATCAAATGAAGGGCGTTCCAAAATTATATATCCTTTGAATTTTAGCCGATTCGAACCGGTAGATTTCCAGATATCTCGTTGAAAAAATTAAATAAAGAATTTTCAAAATGTTTTTACTTTTATATAACTTTTAAATGACTGATACACTGTTCGCTTAAAAACCGGTTTAAAATCGGTTGACGCGTTGGTGAGATTTCGGGAATGAAAAGTTTCGAAAAAACCGTTTATTATTTTAAAATCGAAATTATATATCTGATCAGTTAGTGTTCAATGTTTATCACGAGAGAATCGGTTGATTTGAAATTAAAATAACAGCGTTTTAGCTGGAAGAGCTCAAAAGCACGGAACAGCTCAAGAACCAGGTCAAAATAGTTTTGCGGTTAAAATTAGCGGGATGTTGCAGGAACGCACTTTAGGGCCAACCGTTTTCCTATATTTTTTTCCTTAAAAATGTATTTAATTTGCCGCATACGATTATTTCTAATACGTCATACAATTCGATCTGCTCTAATAAACACCCTTCCGAAAATTCCATTCAATTTGGCAAACAAAATCGTGCACATTCTTCAAAATGACTCTGCTGCTGTTATTAGAATCAGTTGCAAAAGCAACAGGCCTTGTGACACCACCATTTCCATCGTGTGGTCGGCATCAACAAGCATTTGTTGTTGTTGTTGTTGTAGCATACAAGCAACCAAAAGGACGCACACATTTTGTACACCCTCTCACCTTTCGAATTGCATGTAGTGCAACAAGACATCAGCAGTTGTTGAGTGCTGGAACGAGTGTAGTTGTTGTGGATGTTATTGTCGCTGCTACTACGAGTGTTGTTGATGTTGTTGCTTTTTATTATTAATACACAATTGCGGCAGTTGTTGGTTCAATTGTTTTGATGCAGATTATTTTTTCATTAGAAAAACTATTCAACCAAATAACGTTTTTAGTTGATGCCACACAATTTCTGTTTTTCCCGTTTTAGTTTTTAGATTTTTCCATTCAAAAAATTGTTTTTACTACCGAAAAGAGAGTTACTTAAATTAGGTTTTTGCTACACTTAAATTCAACAGAGTTTGTTAAGTCCGGGCTTGAAATTTTATATTCACAAGGACACGGTTTACATCCATTCGTAGGAGCAACGAAACATAAAAATTAATGCGGATTATCACTATTTGAACTACGAGCGAATAGATTAAATTGATGAATTGAAAGTTCTTAGTCAGACCTTAAATGAAACCCTCGAACTTACAAACTATTTAAAATTTTCCTTTTTGAAGTAACAAATTGGGAATATTTTATTTTAAAGGTGAAGGAAACTAAGCAACGAACTCTTTTGAGATGGAGTCAAATCGGTACTGATCTGGAGTCAAATTACAGCATTCGATAGCGATTAAAATTTTCCAATAAATAAAATTGAAACTTCAATTGATATGGCAGGCGGTAATTGTGGCTCCTGTTCTGCTTTTATGCTGATTAAATAAAACAAATTCTAGATAGTCCGTTCTTAATAAAAATTTTTTAATATAATAACTGGTTTGTGAATATGCAGTTTTGATCTTTGCCATTTTAGTTTTCACTTATACAACAGAGCAGAACAACACTGTTTTCGGAAGTCGCTACACTGCCATCAGCAGCACCCGTGTGTATTTCTGATTATGCCCTCCTATTAATTGACGATGTTGAACGTGGCAACAGTTTTTTAACATCCTACTAGGAAAATTTTAAAATCTTCTGTTCAAATATTAAATTAATTCAAATAAATTAAAAACAAAATGGTTCATATGCCTAAAGAGTCAAAAGTTCCCATCCACAATTTTTATCTAAACATTAAGAAAATTTAAAATTTTAAAAAATCGGGAAGCTATTAGTTTTACCCTGTTTTTGAAAAAAAAAAAAATAGAGTTCTCATCAGATCTTCACGTTTTTAAATCCTAATCAAACTTCTCTGACTAATTCTGAGAGCCCATCGCAATGTCTGTATGTGTGGATATGTGTGTGTGTTATTGTGTGTATGTATGTGTGTGTAAGACCTGCCTATAACTTTTGAACGGCTGAACCGAATCGAAGAAAACTGGCAGCCTTCTGAAAACGTTCCTGAATTTGTACCGATTCGAGCCCGTAAATTTCAAGAAATCTAAGAAAATTTAAAACAAATAAAGAATTTTTCGAAATGGTTTTTTAAAATAACTTCTAAACGGATCCACTGATCGTTTCCACAAAATAACCAGCTGTAAACATTTAAAATCCACGTCACCTCGAATCACTCCAAAATCGGTTATTCCTTTCGTGAGATATCGTGAACAAAAAAAATCGAAAATATTTTAAATTTTTTATTTAAAAAAGCTCGTTTTACTTCAAAATAGAAATAGATGAAAATTTTGGAATATTTTATAAAAACCGATTTCTAAACCTCAATTTTTGTACGCTTTTTATTAGCTTCGCTTAAATGTATGTGTTTGTTTGTATTCCACGGGTATACTCAATATTATTAGCTCGTTGTTAGTGTGGTTCATGTTCTTATCTGCTCATAAAGTGCAAATATTCTTACACGCTTTCGAAAAACGTTAAACAACTAACAAAAAACATGCATTTTAAGAAAATCGAACAAAAAGTTAAAAATAAATTTTAAAACAATCTCAAAGTAATAAAGACAGAATATTCAAGTATTATTGTGGAAAAAAAAAGAGTTGGGCGGTCGATGTATGAAAAAGAGTGCCCATTTTTTACTTATTGAACACAAACTTGTCAATTAATCGTTCGCGTTATTGTTGCTGAAAAGCAGCACAAATATTTTTTACATTAATAAATGCCATTAATTCTTCTTTATCTTTTGTTTTTATATATAGAAATATGTATATTAAAAATATTTAATTCTTAAAAAAATAACTATTTAATTGCATTCTTCTTTCATTCTTATTTTTTCACATTAAATTTTTTCCTTTCGCAGATAATATCAGTGAGAAGCGTTTGCAACGCATTAATGAACGACAAAATGCATTTAATGCGAAATACAAGAAAACGATGGAACAACAGCAAGAGAAACAACAGCAACAATACAAAGAGAACAGCAACAACAACATCATTAGCAGCAGCAACAATAATGAATTTAATACAATAATGGATGTAAGTAAAATATTTAATTAAACGTTAAGTACGAATGCGCTGCTGGGAAACAGCCGACAAACAAACAGCAACAAAATTTACTGCAGCAAAAAATAAAATAAAACATTTCAAACGCCAACATTTGCAACAACAAAAAAAGCAAAGTGCATAAAATATGCAAAAATTGAAGGCATAAAGAAATAAATATGTACAACAATAAATGATTCTTATTTTCTTTTATTTATTTATTTTTTCAATTCCCTGCTTAAAGAGAATCAAGACTGACAACAAGAACAATTACACGAGTGAGAGACAAGTTGTTGTTTATTACATAATTTATATACTATTTTATTTACATAGCGTACATAACGTCTACATACATAATGCATGTACATACACGACTTTACATAATATGACACAACAACTGCATCATCAACAATAATAACAAACAGAACATGACACTGACACTTGAATTTATGCACAGAAACAGAAAACAAAATTGTTTTGTCGTTCCGACAATAAAAACAACAATAAAAGAGCCAAAAATTAACAAAAACAATTGTATTTAAAAAATGTTGCACAACAAGTTGGAAATAAATTTATTTTCATAAAAACGTTTTAAGTCTGGCAAAAAAGACAAAAAAGGAACAGTCGAATAATCAACTTTTAGTTTCTACTAGTCGCATATTTAGTGCTCCGCTATCCTCATTCACATAAAATATAATTCAATTCACTAATTTCTTTATGTAAAGGGCACTGCTCTTCCCCGACAGCACCACCCAGATTTAATTTCAAAATCCACTTTATTCGAACAACAATTAGCATTCATTTTAGTGAGATCTTCCAACAGGTTGTTCTGATCTTTGACGCGTTCTTGAGCTGTCAAATTAGTTGGATGGCTACTCAACAACACGGGCAAATAATAAAATGATTTTATCGAAAAACCATCTTCAACGACGAGGCTCATCTCTAAAAGAAAACGATAGACTGTAGGATGATGTGATTCCAGTCACAAGTCAACAACCAGCGCTATGCCGACAAGGACTAACCCAATCCTGCACAAAAGCAATTCAGAAAACATTTTACACCACATTCATGACTGAGAGCGGAATCGAAACCGGGACCTAAGCCATCGCAGTCTTGTGTTCACTAATTCAAGCAAAAGTGCGCTTCAGCGTTAAACAAAATTCGCTCTATAATTTTCATAATAAATTTACACAATTCGGAAGGGTTTTGCAGGCGTCAGTCTGTTCATTTTGAAATGTCAAACCATAGTAAACATAAATCACTTGACAGCTGACAAAATAGCCGCCAGTTACAAAAGTGTTGCCAACTTAAAGTTCTAAAGTTTCCTCTGCATATTCAAAATAAAGAATAAAAAATTATAATTAACCATTAACCATTTTCAAAACATCAATTGGCCTTATTGCTGATACATAAAAGATTCCTTTTATATTCGTAAAAGCGTAACAATAAAATATTTTCGCTACATTTAACAAGACACGACTCCGCTTCACACTCTTCCTTATCTCTGGCACAAACTTATATGACAATAATTTTACAGTGTGTGTGTGTGTGGGTGTGTGTGTGAGTGTAAATGTGAATGTGGGGAAATAAATAACAACAATAAACAAACACTTGAATGCGTCCATATTTGCTAACAGAGGCATTAGTACAAATTACACACACGCACACACCCAAAAACACACTCATACACAAACACACACATAAACATATGCAGATTATGTCTGACACCTCCACAAGTTTATGAGGATGTTATCAACAAAAACAGATCTTTTTAGAGAGAGTTGGAAAAGTAAATGCGGTTAATTGTCGTTTATTGTAAGACAACAGGAATACCCGGTAACCGAAAAATGTCATTAAAACGAAATTGATCAATTTCGATTACAGTTGACACGATTGCTAAGACTGAGGCCTTCAATCAATCCAATGATCGTAGGATCGATTCTCGAAGAAGACTCTGGCTGTTTTCTGCAGACCAGCAAGTCAGTTCGCAGGCTGTATTGCTTATACAAATATACGAAATCATATCTCTCGGAGCTCAAATCAAGGCATTCGATATCGATATAAATTCCAATACAATTTTAAAAAAAATTTCGATCGTTGTCGATTACCCAATTTGAAAGCTTTTAACCCTAAAGGACATCCTTGTAAAATCACGCTTTTTATGCTGTTCTATGCCTTTAAGCTCTTCGAGCCAAAACGCTATTAATTTAATTTTTAAATCAACCGGCTCTGTCGTAATAAACAACTGATCAGATATATAATTTCGCATTTAATATAATAAGCACTTTTTTGAAATTTTTCGATTTGAAACCGGTTTTCGGTGGTCAAGGGCTGATCGGAGCAATTAAAAAGTTTTATAAAAAATAAAAACATTTTGAAAACTCTTTCTCTTCTTTTTTTTAAATATCTGGAAAGCTACCGGTTCGAATCGGCTAAAATTCAAGGGATATATTATTCTGGAGCACCCTTCTTTTGATTTTTATAAAAGAATCGAGGACACCAACTGATCAGATATATAATTTCAAATTTAAAATAAAACACTTTTTTTATAAATTTTTCATTTGCAAAATCTCACCAACAGATTAACCGATTTCAAACCGGTTTACGGTGGTCAAGAGCTGATTAGGCTGTGTAAGCGATCTGTTGATCCATTTAAAAGTTTTATAAAAATAAAAACATTTTGAAAACACCTTCTCTTCTTTTTTTAAATATCTGGATATCTACCGGTTCGAATCGGCTAAGATTCAACGGATATATTATTCTGGAGCGCCTTCTTTTGATTTTTATAAAAGAATCGAGGACACCAACTGATCAGATATATAATTTCAAATTTAAAATAAAACACTTTTTTTATAAATTTTTCATTTGCAAAATCTCACCAACAGATTAACCGATTTCAAACCGGTTTACGGTGGTCAAGAGCTGATTAGGCTGTGTAAGCGATCTGTTGATCCATTTAAAAGTTTTATAAAAATAAAAACATTTTGAAAACTCCTTCTCCTCTTTTTTTTAAATATCTGGAAAGCAACCGGTTCGAATCGGCTAAAATTCAAGGGATATATTATTCTGGAGCGCCTTCTTTTGATTTTTATAAACGAATCGAGAATATTAACTGATCAAATATGTATATATAATTTCGAAGTTTTCCATAAATAATATTTTTCAAATTTTTACGTTTACAATATCTCAAAAACCGATTAACCCATTTTCACCCTGTTTGCGGGGATCAGCGCGGCTTGTAAATTGCAAGAGCTAATTTTTTTTTCAAGGTTCGATTGGTCAAGCCGCTGAAAAGTTTTTCTAAGCCAAAAATTACTTTGAAAAACGCTTTTTTTTAAAGTTTTTGAGCCGGTAAATTAGTTCGAATCGGTTAAAATTCATCGGAAATCTAAGTTCAGGAATTTAATTCGGTTTAGCCGCTCAAACGTTAGCAGCGGTCCACATCCTTACAATCCCACGTCACACATACAGACGGTCATACAAACATAGTGAGGGCACTCTCAAAATTAATCAGGGAAGCTTTTTATGGAGACGTGATGAAAACTAAATTTTTTTTTTCAATATGGGCTGAGTCCAATATCTTCCCGATTTGTGAAAACTTTCAATTTTCCTAGCGGGAAGTTAAGAAAAAAAATCAGGTTTCATTGCACTCTTGTTGTCTTGTCTTTTTCAATATATTTTTTTTTTTTTTCCTTTCCACATCTAGTACTTGTTTCATGTGTATATCCGCTTCCGTTCTCTATACAATTGTATTGTCCTATTCCACACATTTCGTATGTATGTGTTTTCCTTGGTAAACATATTAACGAGTGTTTTCATACACACGCTGTTATGTAACGTGTCATGGTTTTTTTTATAATTCTCGGTTTGTGTCTAACTGTAATCCAAGATTCTTGAAACACACAGACAATCAACACATACAACTACAAAATCCTGTGATTAAATTTCCACACACACACACACACACGTTTATTATCTCTCTATCGGATTCGACTTGATGTATATTTTTTCACTTGGTTTGAGCCGCCTGTTGTTGTTCGTTCGGTTGAATTAACAAAAACATTTTCTGAGATTTTTGTTTATTTCTTTGCAGGATAAGGACGATAACAATCGTCATTACAATCACATCAATTCACAATTCACTTTCACGCCAGAGGAGATCAAATATGACAACAAACATTACAAATATCTCAAGTATACGGCTTACAAAAAGGTAAGTGCCATTTACTATTATTAACTAACACAAAAGCACTATGTCACACTCATGCACACGTACCAACGAGCATATAAATTTGTATTTTATTAAAGGAAAAATAAAACACTTTTTTATCCCGTGCAGAAGATGTATTCGAATTCATTTCAGGAATTTTAGGAACTATTCTTTTGATACGAGGAGAAATTAATTGCTTCGAATGAAATATTTCTTATCTAAATTTGGGTTGAATAGAAATTAATTATTTCCACTGTTTTCTTTTATTTAAAGTCTCAAGTATGATATTTTAGGGCAAAAAACAAGGTCATATAAATTACACTAGTAAACGCTGTTTATGACACATGATGAACTTGCTGATAATGTTGTTGTTGTGTTGGCGCACCTGTCACGTACAATTTGGGTGGGCAAATTTAAGGTTAGAAAGTAAATTGGCTTAATAGCTCATTTTATTTTCGATAAATTCAGTTCTAGTGATGTCAATGTAAACTAGAGATGTGGAAATTATTATTTAAATAAAATGTCGGGCAAGTGGCTACTCTTAGCACGTCGGCACACGTCCGCTCTTTTCACACCGCTGAGGATCTTTTTTGAACCGATTCGAACCGGTAGATGTCAATATACCCACACAAAAAAAAACTTATAAAGAGAACATATCGATAGATCGATTGATTCCACAAACTAATCAGTTCCTGAAATGTAAAAATAACGTTTATAAACCGGGAAAAATCGGTTATTCGATTCTTGAGCTTTCACAAACGAAAAAATTCGAATAATGTAATTTTTAAAAACTCCGCACTTATCACGTGCGAATCGGTTTGAAAAATTTTGTTTTAGGTCCAAGAAATCTAAAGCCTAGAATAGCATAAAACCCGCCTACGATAGATGGCTTTTCGGTTAAAATAAGCGGAAACTTGCAGGGACGGACTTCAGAGGCAGCCGTTCTCTATACGTTTTTCTATAGTCAAATCAGTACCACAAAATTAACATATTTATTTGCTATGAAATAAAAAAAAGTGCAGGAATCTTGACACTCAATTAGAATCAAGCTCGCAGTTGTCGAAGCTTTTCAAAAACTTTTTATTGCAAACGAAGTTTATATGAAAACAACGTATGAACAATTTTTTGTTATATTTTTCTCTCCGTGTAGTAGATTAAAGTTATAAATTTCTTTGCTTTTGACTATTCTGAAAACTAGCAAAATATTTCCATTATTTCAATCTTTGAATTGTTCTTTTATTTTGCTTCACAAACGATTCAAATCTGTTCTTTTTATACTCTTTCAAACACACAGACGCACACATTTCAATACAATCGGATACACAATAATTATATATTCATCGCTTAAGTTGAATGGTATCTGTTACTCTGTTCTCAATTTTCATTTTGTTGTTAAATATTTAATCTTGATATTCTCTTGTTCGCTACCCTAAACGCCCATTAGTTTAATTATTTATTATACAATACGAAACAGCTCAAGCAAACTATTTATGTTTGTATTTGTTTGTGCATGTATTTGTAAATTAAATATGTATGGCTGCAAGGATTTTGTTTGAAAGCATGTTCTTGTGTACAGTTGAACAGAAGAATGTTTTTATGTTTTTATTAAATAAAAGTTTATTAAAAGAAAATAAATTAAATATAAATGCAGTTTCAGTTTTGACTCTCGCACGAATGTTAAATCACAAGTGGGATGCAAATCGTTTAATTTGTTAGTCACCAGTTTTCAAGCGCAAAATTTGTTAGTGAATAGAAATGTCAACTCTAGCTATAGAATAGTTATCGATAACGATAGTTCACAAGCGTATTGAAATTTCAGTATCTCCTACCTCGACTAAACAAAGTACGAAACCTCGTTTCTGTAACTGATGTGAAAAACTTCTCGCATCGAAAAGATTGTCGTCACTCTGTGGAACACTGGATGAGTCAGAATATTTTTCTTTTTGGGTTTACACTTTTATTCGATTTTTATAATAACCAACAAATTATTCTATGGATCACGCTACAGTAAGTATGCTGCATGACAAGCAAAATTATTGCACATTTTCGAAGCGAGAACTTTTCCCTGCAGTTACAGAAACGAGGCCCTGGCAACATTGAAGCATATTTTTATTCAAATGATTTAGACGGTGCTGTCTAGAACATATAAAATTTTCATTTATAACATGCTTGATGATCAATTTTGATGTGTAAATTGCATGTCAATGTCAAAAAAATTTTCTTTTTGAGAAGTGTTTTTTGCCAGTGTTTTCTTCTTTAAAAAACATACTGAAGAAAGTCTTTTTAGAACCATACATTTGAAAAACAAATCCCCATAATCATAAAAATTAAAATAAGTTTTTTGTTTTATAAAAAGAAGCAAAATCTTTGAAATTAAAAAAATTTTGATCCTGATGAATTTTCTTTTAAAAAAATATAAATTAATTTCCAGCATATGCGATGTCGTAGCAGCTACAAATCGGTGTTGTTCCGTATGATATTTATAAAAATATATGTCCTAAATATTTCACTGCTACTAAAAACCCTAGAATTTAAACTAAGGTCCAAGAATTTCATATAAGAAAACAAATATATCGAAAAGGTTGGCCCTAAAAACCATTCTCTGTAACTTCGCGCTAATTTTAACCCTAAAGCTTTCGCTACCTGGTGTTTGTAATATTCTATACACATATTTCAGCTTTTCCAAAAGCCTCTGAATAATGTTTCATTGGCTGGTTAAAAACAAGGAAAAGTGTTTTTGGTTTTTCTTAATTTTCAGGAGCCTTAATTTGAAACAAGAATCTCTTATGCACATGAACAATAAAAATACAGGATAATTTAAAACAAATTAAGACAACAAAGAAGAAGTTTGAGCTGCGTACTTATTTAAGTGGAAGTTTAAAAAATATATATATTTAATAATTCTAAGAAATGCTGGGTAAAGGTTTCCCGAAAAGCGATTAGAGAAACAGCGAGAACCCCTAAACCGATCAGTTTGGATTTTTTCCATAAAATTTTGGGAAATATTAATCAGTACGACTAAATTCAAAATGGAAAACTTTAACCTGATTAATTCAAATATCAAATTTTGACTGCCGGGCGGTTCTAGTACCAATAAATTGCCCAACGGATATTTTTGACGTCGAAAGTTTTATTGATAACTTTTATGAAAATATTTTTATGGAAAATTTGTTGTAGAGAATTTTTTTAATAAATTTTATTTGTAGCAAAAATCAAAAATCAGAAAGAGAAATGTTTCCAAACGAAACAACTTTTTAAACAAACTTTAACGTTTCCATAAACGTGTGAAATCGATATGCTGTTTATAATTCTAACGAACGATACAAGATATGTTTTATACACCATTTATGTTACGCCAAACTGTTAAATATTATTTTATTTTACATAAAATTTCACTGAAATAATTTTTAAAACAAAAATATTTCTTCAACCGCATTTAATTTCAGGACAATCAACAATATCAAGAAGACAAACATAAAATTCGCGGATACAATGAAGTCATTGAGAAGCCACAGAAATACTTAAAGAACAACAATCTGAACAACGGTGAGAAGATAAAAAAAATCTAAGAGATAGAAAATTCAAATAAAATCACAAACAAAATATTTTCATTAACATTTCAATGCACTGCAGGTTATCCCTCCAAATCACCCGAGTGCAAGCCCCAACAATTAACAGCGATCGGCAATCGTCTTTTGGATTGGTTTTCTGTCATCATGGCCGATAGCAAGAAACGCCGTCAGCATAGTCAAAAATCAAAGGCCCACTTCCCACCCGCCTGTAAGACGGAAGCCAAATGGATGTTTGGCCATTTGGATTTGAATAACGACGGTTTCCTGTCGCTGCAGGAGATGTACGATTTGGAACACGATCAAAATGAGCGCTGTATCAAACCCTTCATTGACACTTGCGATTTGGATCAAGACAATTCAATAAATACCCGCGAATGGTGTCGTTGTTTTGAGAAAACCGATCGTCCCTGCGCTGCTGTAAGACGAAGAATTGCCGGCGATTTTGCAGGTGAGATAGGTACAGGTGGACATTTTAATTTATCATACAATTTGTTATTTTTTCCACTACAGATATTCTTTTTTTTTTTTTTTTTGTTTGTTTAATTGCGTTACATACTCGTACTTTTATCCCGACAATAACAAAAAAGAAAGCTAAAGATTATACACACTTCAAACTGTTTTAGGTTGAAAAAAAATTTCCATAAGAAAAATATGTGTGAAGAGAAAAGTTGGAGGAAATATTTCTTTTTCTCCAAATTCTCCCCAGAATATTGTTTTATATTTTAAATATTTATAAATCTATCCCTGGATGTATATAAGAAGTATCATATCAATTGCTTAATCTTAATTGAAACTTTTCCTTTTGTGTTCAAAGTCTCATAAATATTTATCCGTACGCTTTAGCATCGCTTTCATTATTTACAGTAACATTTTGATTTACTTTTAGTTGTTAGAGATTTAATAAAATCAGTAAAAAAAATTAACACAAGTTTTGTAGTAAAAAATATATTTTTAGTCTATTCCTAAACGTTGAGTAGAGGATTTCAAATCGAAAGCAGTTGACATTTACGCAATTTGCATTTATTATTGAAAAGCATTGACTAACAAAAAATTGCGTAAATTTAAACAAAATTCTTTTAAAAATTCTAAATCAATTTGCAAGATGATGGCATTTATAAAAAAGAAAAAAAATCTATAAAAGGAGAATAAACTTGAAAGTTTTCCAAGAAATTAAAATGTTTAGATTTTGCCAACAAATAAAAAGTAGCAACAACAAAGTCGTAGAAAAAATTTTATATAAAAAACATAATAAAGCAAAACTTCTACATACAAAATGTACACATAGAAATTTCATTAGAACTTTAACATTTAAAAACTCCAAAGTTCAAATAAAATATTTAAGGTTGTGCACAGTTATTTTGGCAAAGTTGATGTTTGACAGCATTACCCAGCAAACAAGTTTTATGCAATGGAATACATACAATCAATTTTGACATCCATATATTTAAAATTGTTCAAAAGTACTTTTTGGCGAAACATGTACACCTTGCAAAAAGTACTGAAGGTGTTGTTTTGCAAAAATAATTTCTGTTGAACAATACATTTTCACAAAAAGGACAATTTCACAAAGAGTACATTTTCACAAAAAGTACCTCTTCAATAAAAATCACATTTTCACACAAAGAGTACGTTTCCACAAAAAGAGCCTTTCTTTTCATTAAAATTTCGTTCTCACAAAAACCTATAATTTCACTTTAAGCACAATTTTACAAAAAGTACTTTTTCACAAACAAATAAAATCACATTTTCACGGAAAGTATCTTGCGCAAAATGTACCTCTTCACTTAGAGTACATTTTTATAAAAAGTACGTTTTCACAAAGAGTACGTTTTAACAAAAGATGCCATTCTACAATATTTACCTTTTTACTAAAAGTGCGTTTTCATAAAAAAAGTACCTCTTTTCTTAGAGTACATTTTTACAAAAAGTACCTTTTCGTAAAGATACATTTTCATTAAAAGTACCTTCGCACAAAAAACTAACATTTCACTTTAAGTATAATTTTACAAAAAGTACCTTTTGACAAAAAAACACACTTTCACAGAATGTAACTTCCGCAAAACCTACCTCTTCACTTTGAGTACATTTTTACTAAAAGTACGTTTTCAAAAAGCGTACGTTTTAACAAAACATGCCATTCCACAATAATTACCTTTTCACTAAAAGTGTGTTTTCGTGAAAAAGTATCTTTTTACCACAATCACATTTTTACAAAAAGTAAGTTTTCGTAAAGAGCACGTTTCCACAAATAGTACCTTTCTACAACAAATACCTCGTACCAAAAGTCCGTCGTCATAGAGAGCAATTTTTCAGTACATTCTTACAAAAAATACCTTTTCAAAAGTACATTTTTACAAAAAGTACTTTTTCACTATAAATACATTTTTACGAAAATTGTGTTTTCAAAAGGTGTAAATTTTCGCAATATGTGCCATTCTAAAAAAAATCAATTATTTTTAATTTTAGTAACTGATTCCATTCAAAAATTTTGCTGCATGTTTGTATGATGCGCAACTTTAATAAAAATATCTTTAAAAGTGTGTTTAATTATTAAACAATTATTTTTAATGAAAAAAGGTTTTTACGAAATACTCTGTTTTACAAAAAGTACCTTTTCAAATCATGTAACTTATCACAATAAGTTCTTTTTTCCAAAAATGAAGTACCGTTTTCAAAAAATAAGTACCCTTTTCCAAAAAAAAAACTTTTTTACAAAAATAATAAGTTTTTCTAAAAAAAGTAGTGCTGTCAAGAAATCTTTTGTGTAAGCGTAAAATTGTTTGCTGGGTTAGGGTATTAAAAGTTGTTTTGCCTCAGAGCAGCCATATTTATAAACACACGCTTAACACTCTGCCAAAAATACATACACACGATGCCTCATCTACACTTTAATATATTAACCTTTTACTACTTTTGAGTACACAATTTTGTTAGACACTGTATTTAATCAATTTACTATTTTTGCCAACACACAATTTTTTATCCACCTCAATATTATTAGTTTTTCTTTTAGTTTAGCAAAACAAAAAATATTTAAATACATTTATTTATACTTATATAACATTTTATGATTTAAATATAATCGTTTCTATCAACATATTTAATCAAAATTATTTTAAAACTATTATAAAGTTTTTTCTTCAAAATTAAAATAATTCAATAAACTAATTAATTTTGTCAGCTTATGCTTCCGATTTTTCCAATATTTATAATTGTTAATAAATAACTATTAAACACATACATAAACACAGAATATAATAAATTTTGCAATAAAAAATAAATTAATTTTATTTAGAATTTACTAACGTTTTTTATTCTATTCGTTTTTTTGTTTTCCTAAATTCAATGTGAAATAATTATGAAACCAGGAGCCTACGCACCCGATTGCGATGTCCAGGGGTTCTACAAACCCACACAGTGTCACAACTCGGTCGGTGTTTGCTGGTGTGTTGATAAACACGGCGTTGAATTCGCCAACACACGTACTCGAGGAAAACCCAATTGTGGTGAGTTTATGAAAATAAAAAATTATATTGTATCTGCTGGTTTAATAATCGATTGGAGTTGGTATATGTTTGATTAAAATCTCGCTCTTCCGTAAAGGATTTTTATAACATAAGAAGAGAGTACATAATTTTTATTAAAGTTTTTTAAGGAAAATTAGTATTTTAGTGTCATTTTCTTTTCTGAATGAAGATATTTTCGATCTGGATTTCACACTTCCTTTTTTGTTTGTTTTCACGTTGACATGATTTTAATTAATTAAACGTTAAAGCCAACTGCTAAAACCTGGTTAAACCCTAAAAACTGGTTTTGTTACAACAACATCAAAACTATTTTTGAACTGGTTCTAAGCAAAATATAAATATGTGACTGACTGCACACGAAAAAATCGGAAAGTT
This sequence comes from Linnaemya vulpina, assembly GCA_963675445.1. Lineage (NCBI taxonomy): Eukaryota > Metazoa > Arthropoda > Insecta > Diptera > Tachinidae > Linnaemya > Linnaemya vulpina. The sequence goes on from OY776277.1 coordinate 45,757,422, forward strand.
CCTTAAAAGAGCAGTAATCGTAACTAGTGAGAAAGAGACCAAAAACTATAGATAGAGAGCATAAGAGCAGGGGTCAAATTACCGCCTTCGATATCGAACGAAGTTTCAATATAATTTAATTGGAAATTTCGATCGATATCGAATGCAGGAATGCCCAGTGGTCTGATTGCACTTTAAAATATAATTGGCAAGGATACTTGATGTTGACTGACGCAGAGCTGCTTTAGGACTGATTGCAATTTTAATTTTGCCTGTTTCGTTTGTGCTTAGTTGAGTGCTGCCAAGTTATATTTTGCAAACAGCTGATAATGTTTGAAGATATAACAGATAAATCAACAAACCCTGCACTTTTTCTTACAGAATTTGCATGATTTTTTATATAAATTAATGTGGTATCCAGGGGGCAAATTGCAGCACTCGTTATCGAACGAAATTACGAAATATTTCGATGAAGTTTATATGGAAATATTTTAAAATTTCGAATCGTATCGAATGCCGTAACTTGCCCCCAGGCATACATTCACTTTTCTAATTTTGATTTATTCATTTGAAATATGTTGCAAATTGAAAATTCAGGGCAAGGGGAAATTTTTCACGAAAACATTTTTTAAATTTAATTTTTTAAAACTCTACCTTGCAAATGGTGGCCTTTTCTATTTTATCTATTCGAGCTTTTTCGAAAACATTTTCCATAACCAAAAGAAAATGTCTGAAGCTGTTAAATGCGGTGAAGGTGAAGCCTAATTAATATCACTTGTACGTGAAATACTTCGCTCATTAAACATGTCGCGCAAAAGATTCATTTTGTCCCTCGATTATGGAGCTGTTGCTCCATATTTCTGAAACCATCATTGAGGACGATTTTCCACTGCTGGACTTGAAAAATTTTGCAACATTGTCCGATGTACGACAGCAGTGATGGATATTTATTGAAAATAAATATATGAATGAATGATACCTTCCAACGCGACACCGCACCACGTGCTCTTGGATTTTGCGAAGTCGGTATCCTGCAGTTTTGCCTTTTAAGAAATCCATTTAATCAAAAGTGGGCTTCGTTTCTCATCTTTAAATTAGAAATAAAACAGTCATTTTCTTCTATTTTTACAAAAAGTCGTGCCGCTAAGTAAAATTAGTTTTTCCCCCAATTTTTAAATGGGCGACCAATTAGAGGATTAAAAAACTCCCCATAGGTTTTAATGTAAAAATAATGAAGATTTTACTGCTGTTACAAGATTTGCCAGGACAAGAATGCCAGACTTAACTTTTAAAATATCGATGCACCGTTTCATCATTCTATTTTTTCAATAGATTTATTTACTTTAATTTGCATTTTCTAAAGCAAAAGATTTCCATTATGTGTTATGTAAACCAGCATAATAATTATTTATTAATGAATATATTTTATGCAGATGTCCATACATACGAGTCATGCCACATTATCATGCAGCACATGCACATGAATGGAATGTAAATGATTTTGTTATAAAATCAAAGTGCATTAATATCAGTTGCTGTCTGCTGCTGAGCATATCTGATTACACTCACACACACACACACACATTCGAACATGTGCATTATGTTTGTAAGTGTTGGTTATATTACATTTCCCCACAAGCATTCACAGAAAGGAAACAATCGTCCTCAATTGAAGTTTATTTTAAGCAGGACATGCAATACAACAGGCATGACCATGCAATCAAGCGATTGACTATCAAGTTCGAATTAAATACTCGTAAAGCACCTGCAAACCGATAATATATTTCAGTGTCTCTTGAAAAACATAATTGCAGGAAGTGTCGGCATGAATACTGACACAAAATGTGCTGCGATTGCAGTTGCTTTTACAAAGAAACAGAAAGTGGGGAAAGATGCAATAGAAAGAGAGAGAAAGAGAGGGGGAGAGTTTAAGATGACTAGTGTATTTTGAATTTATTTCATATTGAAAATTCAATTTAACTGATAGATTAAGATTCATAATTATACAATATTTTTTTTAATAGATTCTACACTGAAAGAAATTTCTTTTTCCTACATTGTGCGTGATTCGATATTAATTCAGTTGCATTAAAATGCAACTAAAGTTACACTTCGTTAGTTTAATAAAACAAGCACTGCCACGTTTTGTTGAATTAATCAAACCAGTTACATCAATATTAGTTCAATGACAATGTCGTCAAGTGAATGATATACTTTCGTTGATCCTATAAACTAATTTGATGGATGCAACAGCACAACTTTAATGATATAAGGAAATAGTCTAAATTATAAATAATAATAATTGCATTTATTCACTGTGATAAGAAATAATGTTGCTGACTTAAAGCACTGAAATGAAATTTATTTGAGATTTTAAGTTAATTTTTTATATACACAATTAATTTATCCTTTCAAGTGCGTCCTTATGCCACATTTTTTTGGTGCATCAGTACACTTCAATCCAAGTCCAATCTGACAAAAACTCCTTATGTTATACAAAAACTTTCGAAAACTCTTTGAGAATTGCCAAGCAAAAGCATGCACTTTTTAGAAAACACAACAAACAATTGTGTATTTGTCCATTGATTTAATGAAGCATTGTCGTTAATACAATAAAATAATTTCGTTGGCATATTGAAATGTTCATACAAAACGAGCGTTCAGTTAAATCATTTATTACATCCGACTTCTACAGCTTTAACGCTATCTTCATTGAATTAATAAATATGTTTCATAGAAACAATGAAATTTAAAATTTTTATTAACATTTTAATTATGAAAGAATTTAACACCAGACTGCATTGTGCTGAACAACAGATATTTAAATATTTTCAAAAAAGAACTGAATATTTTTGGGTATTAACAAAATGGTTTCTAAAAAGCTACAAAATGTTGTTGTCATTAATCCAATGAAATGATTTTACGACACTACGGAAATCAATGAGCAGTTCCAATTAAACTATTTGAAAATATTCGTAAGATTATTCATAGATTTATGAAATTTTCATTGGATTTTTAAAAATAAAAATATAATGAAATTATTTCGTTGGATTTATAACACAAAATTCTTTGAAATAGAATAAATGAGAGATTGATTTTATAAATTGACATGAAATTTACTTTATTCGAAAGATAGTCGCGTGGCGTTATAATTTAAATTTGGTTTCTCTCATATGACCGGCTCGGCTGGCTCGGACGTAGTCTAATTTAGAGGTCACATTTTTTTATAATTTTTTTTTTTTTGGTAAGTTTTTCCAACATTTGAGGCCGTATATCAGCAACAACTTGGCGAATATTGTCCTCCAAGTGGTCAATCGTTTCGGACTTATCAGCGTTGATTACCGACTTTACAAACCCCCAAAGCAGATAGTCTAGCGCTGCTAAACCACAACTCACAGGTCCGAAACGTGAAACTATGGGGTTGCCAAAACTGTTCCTTCAATAAATCAATTGTGACGCGAGTTGTTGCATTGTCTTGTTGAACCACAACTGCTGCGCATTTTGGTTGTTCAATTGATGAGCGAAAAAGTCAGTAATCGTGGCTGCATAGCGGTCACCATTGACTATAAATTTCTGACGGGATAAGTTTTTGCAGAAGTGCGAACCCAGGACTCCAACAGTCCATCACGCACACTAAAAATTCAGTTTTTCTGAATGTAAAAACCCCCTTTTATATATATATTTATATATATTTTCTAAATATAAAAGAAAATGTTTGCCGGGTCCTGCATTCACATGCATGCAAAATGGTGTTGAAGCATCTTTGATTCATTTTCATTTTATATCCCCACCAAATGGGCCAACAACATGATCTAAATATTTAAATGCTTGTAGCAGACTAACAAATGTTTTATTTAATACTCTATTAATATTATTTTCTTGCCTTTAGTGTGATCCAGATTGCTTCCGTTTACAACTCTTCTATTGCATAGATTTTAATGTTTTACATTTATTATGACCAGATGCTCACACATAAACACATATGCATGCACATGCATGCTTCTGAAATTATTATGCAATTTGTGGGTGTGAATAACAGATTTATATCAATTTATTTGCAAACATGCAAACAACGTCATAATGCAAAAGCATAAATATTGTTTTAGTACCGAAATAATATTGGGAAATAAAATCAAATGGACAATGATCAATGCAACAGTATGTGTGTGATTAAAATGAACCAATAGAACTAACAAATAGTCGTGTATTGAATATGTTAGTACAGATGTTTGCCTTCACTATAAATGAAAATGGCTGGAATTGTTAACTGCTACAAGTAATTGGCTTCACAAGACTCAAGGAAATATATAGAAAAACATTATACTGATAGAAGATTTTCCTTAATCCGGATGAAGTAAAATATAAAACAAAAGATTTAAAATTAATTCCAGGAAAACCTTTTTATCCAGGAAATCTATAAAAAATGGGCAAATTTTAAGTTAGGAAATAAATTTACTTAGCCCACACACCTTTTTATTGTTAAATTTAGTTTTTAACGAAACCAATATAAAGTAGAAATAAGGGAATTAACAAAGAAATACAATGCCGAGCACGTCAGTAGACATTAACTCTTTTCACAAAATTTTCAACCACATGTTGCAACAAGGCTTCGTTTATACCGTCAATGCAGCTCCGTGTTACATCTTTCAGAGCGAGAGTTGTTTGTGATTTGTTCATGTAAGCCCGATCTTTCAAATTGCCTCAGAGAAAATAGTCCAGCGGTATTAAATTACAAGAATGGTTCGGACACCTGAAATAGTCCAACCTAAATATTATATGACCTGGAAATTTATCATGCAATAACTGAATTGTTTGGCAGGTTGTATGGCTTGTGGCGCCATCTTGCAGCAACAAAAGATCACCGATGTTAGCATTAGCCAATTGTGACCACAAAAACAACCGGTTATCATGGATTTGGTAGTGCAGAGAATTCATGGTGAAAACGTTTTCTCTATTTTTATTCTATTTTCGAAAAAATAGGGGCCGATGAAGCCACCTGGCCACACACCGTATCATGCGGTTATTTTCTTTGGATGTATCGATTTCTTGGGGATTGTTTGTGGATTTTGTACAACACAATTGAAAATGATTCAGATCACTCAAGATGAATTTGTTGAAAAATGCGTTGTTTTCGCTCAGTTTTTTTAAATAGTAAATTTTCACAATTAAAATTCTTTGTTCAACAGTGTAACTTTCCATGGTTAAAATTTCCCAAATTTGTTCTAAATAAATTTCACAAAATGACAGCTCGATTCTATCATTTCATTATTTGACAGCCAATTTACTTCCTAACCTCAAATTTGTCAACCCCGTACATATCTTGAAAGAGTAAGAGTTTTTTGACCCCTTTGACATATATCGAGCGCCCGATTAGTTTTGTCACATAGTACTTGTATTTTAGAGTGATGACAGCTATCGTTGGTTGCACGCAGGCACTCGGAAGTTTTATAGTTAAATATTAACGAATAAATGCTTCTACTCCGTTACGGAATATTTTCCGTGCAGTACTCTTTTTACGTAAAAGATACTACAACTCTGTCCCAATTTAACTGACTAAAAAAAATTATATATTATTTGTTAGAAAGTTATAATTTCCGCAGCTCATCGCTGCAATCGCAAAAAACGATACAAAACGTATCGAAACCTTCAGCAGTTGTCAATATTTGACAATATTTTATTTCTTTAATAAAAACATTTCCTACTTTTAACTAATTTTTTCTAATTTTAATTTAATCTGTTTTTCTTCTTTACAGAATCAGTGGTAAACAATGCCTCCTCTTTGACATCAGACGATGAAGACGAAGAAACAGATGATGAGGACAGTGCGGAGGGTAGTGGCGATCAAATTATGGTATTTTAAGGCAAAAGAAAAAAGAAACTAAAACAAGAAATATTTATACAAAAAGCAGAAACAAGCAAAACAAAACAAGAATTTTACAGAAATAATTAAGTAAATCAAGCTTCACTTCATATAAAAACCCAGAGAGAAAAAAAATTAGAAATTTAAATTCATTAAAGAGAACAAAAAAACCAGAATAAAAAAATTTTATTAAAACACTTTCAACAACAAACAACAACGTTTATAATGTAAATCATATGAAAAAAAATTAATCTATTATTAATTGAGAACAGAAAAAAGTAGTAACCGGGATATAAAAAAAGTAATAGTAATTTTTTATTATTAATTTATTTCTACCAATAAAAAACTTTGCTTGGGTTGTTAAAATACGCAATTAATTTGTAGTTCGATGTCTCCGAAACAAAATGCTTTAAATAAGTTTTTTTTTTTATTTATTTATGTGTATCACCTTCATTACAAACCATAAAACTTGAGAACACCCCTTCGTTATACATTTCAAGAGAGATAAGGAAAAATATATCGCATGCGTTAAGATACTTTCTATATAATATATATTGCCACTGATATGGCATACTGCGAAAGAATTTTAATATTGTGAAACAAAATTTTGTTTGGATAATATTTTTTCTTTTTCAACACTTTTTATCTAGGAAATCTATAAAAAATGGGCAAATTTGAAGCTAGGAAATAAATTGACTTAACACTTTCTGCGGTCAGTGGGTTTGTGTCGTATTTACGCATACCTGAATAAAAATATATAAATAATATATTATTCCCTAAACACAATTAGGCTGCAGTTATTTTAAAGTTTCCCGGAGTGGTGCAAGACTTCAACTTCCTTTAATCAAAAGCAAATAAAAACGAACCGCTATTTTGCTCAAATTAAATATTTTCTCGCATGCTATATTTTTGTTTATCATATATTAAATACATCTTTCCTACCACAAACAAAATCATATTTAACGCAATTACATACCACAAACCCTCGTATATTTATAGCTAATAAAACTACTAAGCAATTATTTTCTGTCTTAAATAAGTTTATAAAAAAAAATTATCTTAACACTTAAGAACTCGTTTAAGTTTTTAAAACACGCTAAAAATTCCGCCCAAAACATGACGAAAGAAAGAAGAAAATATGATGAGAAAATAAAGAGAAAACAAACAAAATTTTGTGATAAGTTTAAAATTATTTTGTTTATAATTTCATTTGAGAAGAATAAAACCAACAATTATCAACGATTTTAGAGACACATTTACGATGCGTATCTAAAGTAAAATGTATTTCATTTGAACACTGTAACTGCTAGATAACAAACAAAAACAAAAACAAAAGTAAAATTAATTTTTAACGGAGAAGGAAAACGAGTTGCCAACACTTTTAATTATCTACACAAAAGTTATGCAGAGTCAAAATATATTGACAAGATTAGAAAAATGCTTATGATTGAATCATTTTAAATATAGTGAAAGAAAACAAAAAAACAAAAAACAAAAAAACAACAAACCATTATTTAACACAACCAAATAAAAACGCTAGCTAATTAGTTGTTAGAATTTGAAGCTTTGCAAAGCTTTAAATATTAAAAAATAAGAAAATATCAAGATTTTTAGGTTTTTTTTTTAATTTTGTTCAAATTATGATTTCAACATTTTTAAACTGTTTGAGAAAAAACTCTTCGTAAGTTCTTCTGCTTTAAGAAGAACAAAATCTTGGCAACACTGTGGCTCAACTCGTGTATGTTTTTGCCCTTGTCATAGCAAAAAGTGCTAACTCCACTACATTTATTAAGGGCCATATCATCCGTTTTTTCCATATTGCAAGCAAACAAATTTTTTTTAATTTTTAGTTTGTTTGCAATGTGTTGCAGCACTTTTGCTCGCCACTGTTTCATTCTATCACTTCTTTATTTTCCCTGTACATGAATTATTTCCAGTAAAATGATAAATTTTTATTCTTAACACAAACGGTTTGACAAACATTCAACATTTCTGACAAACATCAAGTTGTTGTGATTTTCGTACAAACCTTCCTGACACAAGCAAACGCAAAAGGTTTGTGCAAACGTAAGATTCTCTTGAGTTTGTCAAATCTTTGGTGTAGTTTATTTGGCTCTTTAAATTTGAGCTTTAAAATAAATGGCCTACTGGGTAGAGCAGCAGTTGTTAAGGGTATTATGCAGTTCTTTCTGACTTTCAGGTTGCCTTAAAAAAATTCTCGTGTGTAAGAAAAACTCGTGGTCATTTTACAAATTCCTTTCCCATATTATTAAATCGGTGATATTATTGTATTACTTTACGGTGGCTTAAAATTTTAATAGATACTCTAGAGGGAAAAGGACCTGTCACAGGACCCATCGCTTCCAGAGACTTGCAATAGGTTGGAGTTCTGAAACTTTACATGGAGGGATCAAATGACATAATTAAGATACGCGGTGGCTGGGAACATGTTGGCAGGTTTATATAAAATTTATGTAAGATTTTGAGAAGTTGTAGATATTGAATTACGTGCTATTAATTCACTATGAGTGCCGATTTTTAACAAGAGAAGTAAAAAGAAAATAGTTTTCGCTATTATCAGCTGCAACAAAATGGAAAGTGGGACAATACATTTGCGGGATTCACACTGTATTCATAAGGTCTTAAGTCATAAGAAAATAGTACGAAATATATGACTAGTGTGAGCAACCCGTCATAACTTGGTCTGCTAAATTAATTTGTATGTATAAACTAAAACAGCTGTTGTCTAGATATGAGCTAAATACATTTGTTGGCGGCAGCTATTGGAAAAACTTTTAGTTAAACGAGAGAAATTTTTTTCTAGTTTATATTTAGATTTTGCGATTTCGTTCTCTTTCACATATTTTTATTCTGTAAAAATGTGACTTAATGTACAGACATATATGTAGATATGAATAGTTTTTTAGCCGCTTTTTAGTCGTGAATCATATACAAGCAACGGCGGCAAACATATACTATATTCGACTCAGATCTCTAGAGCATTTTATGACAACACAAAAACCCGAAAGAGTGCTATTATTTTATGACATTTTGATATGCAGCAGCACAACAACTTTTTTAAACTAGTCTAAAATTTTATGACTGTGAAAATATTTCCGCTTCTATGAAAATATTTAAATTTCTTATAGATTGAAGCAAAAATATTTAATATCTCAACAAAAGTCTATAAAATTATGGTTCCACAAGCAAAGAGATTTACAATTTCCAACCTGAAATTCACACTGAACTGCACTCTGGATTCTAAGAATATAACATGAAAACAATTAAATTTCACCAGAGAGAAAACTAAAAACTGTTGTTATTTTTGCTGATCCAACACCGAAAAACACAGCAGAGCTGGAACTTTTCTTTAAATAATTCCCATTATACACAAGGATTGTGACTATTAAAGTTTCGTTTTTTTAACAGAAATAACACTGAGAGTAGAAGTTCAGTTCTTATATTTTCTTTTTCAATTTAGCTGTAGATTTAGTAATTAAAAAATATATTTAAAAAAAAACCTTTGCTGTGTAAAATAATAATAAATTTTTAAAAGCACTTTATATATTTAACAAAAATATAATACAATTAACAAGAAACAATAGAAAAACACTAATTAAACATTATAACCTCATGTCTTTATATAATTAAAACAAACAACAAACCCAACAGTATTTCTCAATCCTTAAAGCAAAGGTTCCTGTTTAGTTCTAAACACTTTCAAAAAAGAAAAAACCAAAGAAATCATTTCTATTGTAAAAGAATATTAAACTCAAAACATATATTAAACCACAACAACAACAAAACAATCTTTTAAGCAAATCTCCCATACAAAATTCTTGCATTTAACAAAACAAAAGATTATTTGACAAAAATAATTATTATTAATGCATCATTTTTATAGCAATTTGAAAACCAAAATAACCATTAAAAAACTTTGCAACTGAAAACACCGTTAAATTTAAAAGAAAATAAAATTTTTAATATAAATACAAATTAAAAAAAACAATTTTAATAAGTATGTGTGTGACAAAAGGAAAAAAATATATATAGACGAAAATCGCTTAAACTAATTAAGAATCACCAACAAGCACTCAATGGAAAATTTAGTTGTCACAATTTTTTTATTAAACGAACTACTTCGTTGTTTCTGGTTTTGTTTTAATCGCGTTTTCTATGCTTCAGGCATCAGTTCTTTTGAAAATAAAGAGTGTCTCAGTAAGAATGCAGTTTTTCATTTTGAATTAAAAAAACGTACTTTTTAAGATAATTGCGAATTTTTCATCAGATTGTTAAGAATGTATATTCCGATTAATTATATAATAAAATAGCTGTCACGTTTCTGAAGAGAGGCCAGAGCCGCATATTCGGCACGCAACCATTTAAATGGAAAATCGCTGCATCAAAGAAGATGACTTTTTTTCAAAAAATTCAATTTGCTCATCTATTTATTAAGAGAATTGCTGCCGCTTTCCATGTTTTTCTTTCGTAAAGCGCTTCATTTTTAGTAACCCGAATAAAACAAATGATTTTAAATTTGAAAGGTCTGAGACACCGTGTAAATATTTACTGCTATAAACTCTCTTAATGATATTAATATGGCAATACAGTTAGCAACTGGAAAGGCTGGCATCTCTATGCCAATCCAAAGTTTATGTATTTTTGTCATTTCCGTATATTTCGTTGCACCGTTGCAAGAGTTGGAACTTTCTTTCGTACACTCCACATTTAAAAAATGCAATGCTGCACCTGTAACTCGTGTGTTATAATTTACATTTCTATATAGACCTGGTTTATTGTTGTGATTGCTTTGCAGTGGCAACTCATCGCTGTTATTAATTCTATGTGATTAAGCTTACGCATTCACTATGGTGGAAGTAAACACGAGTATTGTTGTTAGTGTGAAATAATGGCCCACATCAGAAATTATTGCAGCAGAGCACACTGAAATTCTGTCCACCTGCACTATTCCTAACAAAGTTCACATACACAAACACACTGAGGACACAAGAACGTGATAGAAATATACGTACCAAAACAACGGTTCAGCAAAAAAAACTGTTATCTGGCGTAGTGATGCCACCTTATATATAATCTCACCATGGCATTCACTTGTTTATTTTCAAACAACCAAAGTTAATTCACTTTCTTTTGTAGTTTGCTTGTGTTACAACAATTCCAACAAATCATAACTTGATTTAAAAAACAATCATTTAAAATCGTATCTATTATTTAATCTACTATTTTAATCGATTAAATTTTAAAGGCGAATAAGCAGTTTTTTTCTAGACAAGTATGGCTACATATACCTAAACAAATTTAATTAAAATTTTGAACGAAATTTCTTAATTATATTAAAACAAGATTTTATTTTCTTTCCTGACATCTAAATTATTTGTTGAGTGCCACAAAAATAAAGTAAAAAAAGAAAGAAAAAACAATTAGCATATAGTAATTCTAGTTGTAAAATTCATATTTACATATAAAGTTATTATATAGAGAGCATGATTTAAGTTAAATCAACCAAAATATATTATCTATATGCTTTTTAGTAAAAAAAAAAACAATTTGCTTAACATAAAATACAAGTAGAATCATCATTATTTGTCATTGAGTTGTAATTTAATTTGAAATAAGTACTTAAATGATTATAATTTTCGTTATAATTTATTCATGTAGACAAAAAACACAATTATTATTACAAATTGTCCTGTTTTACACAGGAGTACACCAATGCAAATAAAGTATGAATTATTGTTAGAAGTTCAGAACTATTTACAACACAACAACTCCTCCATAACCATCTTTTGAATAACCTCTCTTTCTCTATCTCTACTCCTTTACTAACACACACACACACACACAAATTCACAATCACACATTGAAACACATATTCACACACAACAATTGTAAACGTTATCAAATTTAAACAAAAATATATGTAAAAGAGTTTCTTTAAATGCATTGATTTTCAACAATAACAAAACAAACAATATTTAATTATTTAAAACAAAAATTGTGTTTTTGTTTTATACATATTAAAAAAAAACAATTTCATATAAAACTAAGAGCAAAACAATTGTTTATTTATAAAAAGAAAGATTATTGAATAAAGAAATAAAAATCATTTTATGCTAAATAACAAACTTTGAAATTATTCCTTTAGTTTTAGTAGGGCATCCACTAACCAGAGTTGCCACCAAGAAAACAACAACGAAATAGAAAGATTTTTTTACTGCTACCGAAACGAACTGAAAACACTCTTATGCCAAGAATATAGAAAATTTATTATATTGTGTATATCCAGGCGAGATTTAAAATCATATATGATTCGCCAGCAATGGGAAACGGGTGAGTTACTTAAAAGTGTACAGTGGAGAAAAACTTAGCAACTTTTCACCCTTTCTCACAGCGATTTGTTGTTTCTTTTTTTTACAGATTTTATTTAAATATGTAGTGTTACAACCTGGCGAGTTTAAATTTTATGTATCAGAAGACTGAAGGCTATTTTAGTTAAAGTAGATAAAAGATTTTCTAAAAAAACGAACATTTTCAAAAGTTTGGAGCGATTTGTTCCAAGCCTAAAAAATTATGGATTTAAAATAGATAATGTTTTCAATCAATATGAATTGTGTACCAGTGACATTAAAATATCAGTAAAAATATTTTTATTTCCAAACATGGAAAAACGTTAAGTTTATAGTTAAAGTTTGATTCAAAGCCGAAGAAATCTTAAATAATTGATATTTTCATAAGAGGAGAAACCTTGTAGCTCCCTTTCTATAGGAGAGCGCATTTGCGTCTTTATATAATATATTTAAACTTTTTCAATTGTCCCAACAATTATTACAAATTTATTATTGTATACAAAGATTTATGACAATTAAGTGATTATCTTACCAAAATGTTCAATATAATTGGGCATTACAGCAACCAATATTTCATATTGACTTACCTGCAAAAAGAAGAGAAAAAAATTTTTAGTTAAGAAACGTTTCAGAATATTATCTTGCTGTAAATTTACAACAAAAAAAAACAAGAAATAAAAAAAGTCTGCTGAAATTTTACAATACAGCAAATAGAACAGTTTTACAATAAAACAAAATACCGTAAAACGATATATCAACATCTTGTGTTTATAAATAACATAAATTCATTTTATATTAAGCTAAATTATAATTAAATTTCTTAATTGTAGGTAATTTGTTCCGAACTATGTACTGTTATTAAATTTAATTCTGTAGGCTCATTTTGCTAAAAACATTTTTAATTTAGAGGGACATGATTAATATTCCAAATCGCATGGGAAAATCAACATCAGTTTTATATACTCAACTTTCACAGCAGAGCACCGGAGCTGTTTTCGAAAGCCGCTACACTTTCATAATCAGTCAGTAAAGAAACGTCGAATAGCTATTAGAGAAGTTGCTGAGAATGCCGGCATATCGGTTGGCTCTGTCATGCAATTGTTTCGGAGATTTTAGATCTGCAGCATGGGGCTGCCAAAATTGCAGAATTTATACAAAAAAACACATGAATTTTTCCACCAAAAACAACATGTCTCAAGCCACCGTATTCAGCATTGAAATTGACGAAAAAAATTACATTTAAATTTGTTCTAAATAGGACTGGCCTCAAAATATTAAATGTTGTACATAATATATAATATAAGAAAATATAAGTATGCATCCATATCGTTACCTAAAATGCAAAATGACGTATCATTATTGTCAAAAAGTTTATAAGAGAAGCTAAAAACGTTTCAAAATCGAAACCAATTGACATGTTAAAACAAAATTTTCAACTCCAGATTAAAATCAATCATTTTCGGTTTTAATCTATTAATGAAAATGTTATTTCAACGTTTCAAGCCGTTTCCAATTTATAAGATATTTTGCCTCTTCTGTAAGCTTTCGAAAAATGATACATTATTTTGAATTTTAGGGGACGATAGAAAGTTGAAAAAAAAGTGAAAACTAAAGGCGCGGTTGCATTTGTTCAAATATTTGCCCAAAGAGGCGTAACCACTATTTAACAAACGATGAAAATCATATTTATTCAGCAAATTATTTATTGGACTAAGCAAATCTAAATAATATCGAATTCTGCTAGTTTATTATGAAACTATTTTATTTATGTAACACGATATAAATCAAAATAGTTCTCTTTGATGTTCAGTGGCTACGCTTTTTTGGGCAAAAGTTTGCCAAGCGGGACGGCACTTTAACGACTTTTTCGGAACTGCTTGAAACGATAATTTGAGCTTAAAGGTACCAACAGACGACATGTTTTTTACATGTGTTTTTTACGCTTTCGATTCGTATGTTTTTCTTTATGTCTGTCAATATTGGTTAATTTACATAAGGTTTATAATATTTGGTCACAAACGTACATGATATCGGTCATGTTTTTTGAGAACAGCAGGTTCTTTTTCAGTGCAAAAATATCCACGTCGTTTGTTTGATAAATGGCTTGCAGCCGTCGAAATATTTTTGGTTCTGTCGCTGAAGTACTGGCGACGCAAATGTATTTTCTTAATTTTTTCTTTTTTAAACAAGACGTTTCGGTTGTATCTAAAAATCTGTACAATTTTGGACTCATTTTAATAAAACTACAACGTGAAATTAATAAAATATAATGCTTTATATGTCTTGCAAAATACTTCATTCAGACGGCTAATGTTCGCATGACATAGACGTTTGGAGCTGTATGTTTTACATAAGAAAATAGAGCACGCTCTATTTCAAATAATGTCTTATGACTTTTTTACACAAGCAATGTTTTAGAGGCAACACACGGCATGTTTCCGTTTGTAAAAAACATGTCGTCTGTTGGTACCTTAAGCAAAGTAATTGAGAAGTTAATCCTGTCGAAGCAACCACGTATTATATCCACGGTTTGCTTAAAAAATTTAATTTTAAATTATAATTTTGTTGCTGCAGAAAACAAAATATAATTGTGGGAAAAAGAGACCAATCCCATTCACAAATTGCTTTTCAGTTCTTACTTTTAATTTCAGTTGATTTCGAAAATATTTGCAAACACAAAATTTATGAAAAATCCATTTTTTATCAAACCACATTCAGCTTATGGCAGAGTTAAAAACATTCTTTCATTGAATAAAATGAAACATGTGTCTTTCTTACACTCGATATTAAATAAATCACTCAGCCCAGTAATTAGTTTTTTTAGCCGTTTTAATAACAAAACAAACAAACAAACAACGAAATCAAATTACAAAATAATAACAAAAACAACTGACTCTGAAACAAATTGTCACAACATGTTTTATGAAATGAAATGTGGCCTAAAGCAAATGGTTTGTCTGGACAATTGATTGCTCATGGAATGGGCGATAAGCAAATATTATAAAATAATTTATTATTTTAGATTAATGCAATTAAAATTAATCCAATTAAAGGAAAATTTGAGTGGAAAATTACAAAAGCAGTTAAAATGTCAAAACGTTTAGTTTTTATGTTTTTTAAATGAACGTTTAAATTAATCTTTAGTACTGCAGCAAGTATTTTTGTCGTTAATCGGTTAACAGATTAATTACTGCCGTATTAACAGTTTAACCGGTTAATTTCGGTGTACTAACGCATTGACCGTGTAAGCGAAAATTGATTTTTATGGACTGTCCATATTCCTCAACTAAAGAATATTTCCATCAAGTAACAGAACAGAAAATAAGAGTCTGCTATTGATATTCCATGCAATTGCTTAACCCTAGAAGCGCTGAAAACTGTCAGAGTGACAAAATGGTTCATTTGCAACGTTTTCTAGAATATGACACACGCATTTTTATTAAACTTTTAATCTATGGAAAACAAAAGCAAAAAAGCTGTAATGCGATCTTGTGAACAACTTTTTTTAACTATCTGCTAGGAAAATTGAAACTTTCCAATTATAGGAGAGTTATTGGTTTCCCTTCCTTTTAAGAAAATCGAGTTGTCATCAGATCTCCACTTTTTTAGGTCTTAGGAAACTTCCTTGACTAATTCTGCGAGCTCGTCCATATGTATGTCACTATTTGTGTGAATGTATTTGTATATGTGTGTATGTATGTACGTGTATTTGTTATCATATAATCCTTTCATAGCGTTCGAACCGAATCAAACCAAACAAATAGCATTATGAAGAGAGTTCCTGCACTTGGATTAACTTGACCTGATGCGAATCGGTAAATTTCAAAATCTCTAAAACACTTAGAAGAGTCATCTTCAAAGTGATTTCTTAGAATAAGTTTTTATCGAATGTTAAAATAAATTAACTCTAGAAACTTACAAACCACGCCTATCACCATAGGCGGAGCCAAAATTGGTTAATATATTCGTGAGATATCCTGATCGAAAAAATTCGAAATATGGGATTTTTTTTAAACTTACGATCAGTTAGTGTTCTCGATTATTATCAATCTCTGCTCACTACGTGGGAATCGGTTGATTTAAAAAATAAAATAAGAGCGTTTTAGCTCGAAGACCTCAAAAGTTTAGTATAGAAGAAAAACCAGGTTACGATAACTTTGCGGTAAAAATTAGCGGGAAACTGCAGGGCTGAAATTTAAGATCAATCGCTCTAAAATTTTTTTTTTCATTTATTTCTTAGTTTTATTATTTTTTTATTAATTTATCATAACTTTTTTCTGTAACTTCATTTTATATGGAGTGCATTGTGCCAAAACTAGAAAGGAACGGGTGGAGACAAATAGAAGATAGAAGATTTTTTTACTTTTTGTTTGTCCGATATTTTTTTCTGCTCTTTAAAACATGACGGTGTCAATCGCGGTCGGTGATGTCCAGCGACTAGTGCTACGCCTTCATTATTGAGTTAAGTCGACAACAATTTACACATTCCTGCACTAATTCAGATTAGAAAAATTCGATCCTATAATAATGACTGAGTGCAGGATCGAGCCTAGGATCCTCTAACTACTTCAACCAACAACATCTGCTTATTTCGTTCATTCATTCATTCGTCTTTTTATATCCACTAACCCAATGAAATAAATAAGTGCAACTCATTAGGAAACTACTAGTCAAATTGTAAAAGTTTTTAAATAAACTATCAGCGATCTACTATTAAAAATTAGGCCATAAAGAAAATGTTAAAATTGATTGCTGACACTGAAGAGTTAAAAAACGAAGAGAACAAAAAAACGAATTTAATTACTCCAAAGACAGCAAAATTCCATTGAAAAAAGTAAAAAGAGCAGAATGACCTTTCTAATGGGACACTTGTGGACACACATACGATTTATTTACATACAACCAAACCACCGACGGACCTACCTGCACTCCTATGTTTGCTTATCATATTTATGAAAATATATTTGCGCCAATATTTGCATGACAATAAGAGCCGTAATAAAATGTGGCATGCAACGCATGACTGCATTATATCAGATGAAAAATATATGAAGAGATAAAAATATATTACGTAGGCATGGATTTTAAGTGCAGGTGTACTGTAATGGGTGTGTTCATGGAGGTATAAGACTTTGAAAAAAAATTTTCTTAATTGGAAATAATTTGCTTTATTCGATAGACAGCCTTCTGACATTATAATTTAAATATGACTGTTGGCATATGACCGCCACGACTGGGTCGGACGTAGTCTAATCTGGAGGTCCAATTTTCGTCGACTTTTGCTAGCATAATAGCCGTTTATGGACAATAATAGTTCGGTCTAAACTAACGACTTCTTACAAAAAATAATCTAGAGGCGCCAAATCACACGATCTTGAAGGATAGAAGAAGAAGTCAGTAATCATAATCATGGCTCTAATAGGGGACACCATTGACTGTAACGTTCAGACCATCTGCGTTATGAAAAAAGTGTGGAAGAATGATTTCACCAGGCAGTAAAGCACACTGCTTGAGGATTCTCATCAATCCATGCACCACAAGTGAACTTCAGCACTAAACAAAATGAGCGCGTTACATATTTCGAACAAACCCCATTTTTGCAAGCTTCTCTTTAATATTTTCTTTAAAATTTTAGACGAATAATGAACGAAAACTTTATTAAAGCCATTTAATAAAGCATCAATAGTTCGAGCATTTAAATATACAACGTGCTCACTAACTTAATTAATCGATAATAGTAAAAAAGGCCATCCATGTTTCGTTGTAGTGAAACATGCCAGATTTTAATAGTGTTTTCACACTGACATGGTTTTAATCAATTCTGGTTTTAACGTTAAAGCCAAATTTTAAAACCTGGTTTTAATATATGAAATAATTTTGCTAAAATAAATTTAAAACTATTTTTCAATTGGTTTTAAGCAGGTTTTACGAAGTGCTACCTTGTTTGTTCTAAATTGAGTGCTGCCAAGTTACCTATTGAAATCATGTAATAACTTGTGGAAAAATTCGATCTGTATGAGTATCTCTCTACTTTTTAAATATTAATTTGCAAGATATAAAACAATGACTTTCTCTAGTGCTTTAGAATATTTATCATGTCTTTCTGAATTAAATATATTTTCCCAACAATTCACCTACAAAATTAACCCTGGATGGTTACTGTTAGTCAAATCGTCATTTGCTCATATAACTCCTTTATGCTTGTTCGAACTCCGTATCGAATATTAAGAGAGAAAATTTATTATTTTTTTGTTATATAAATTTTTTTTTTAAATAAAATACTCAACCAGAAATATTTTTGATTATTTTTAACTTTAAAAATTGTCCCTTTAGAATTATTTTCAAAAGTCGTTTGTCGATTCAACGAAGAGTAAATTTAATTCACATATATGAAGAGTAACCATCCAGGGTTAAACTTAATGTAAAATAATTCTTCTTTTAAAGCGCGTTATAAAGTTTATTATTTTTACAATTATTTTTTGTATTTGATTCGACCTTGCTTTTTACTTAAATTCTTCTTATAATTATTCTTCAGGCTCTAGGTCTAAGACTCGAAAATAAAACTCTTGTTATGTTTTATCTCGTTATATTTGTAAATATTTTATTATTTCGATATCGAAATAAGATTTTATTTTCGAGTCTTAGACATAGAACCTGAAGAATAATTATAAGAAGAATTTATTATTTTTATACAAAACAAAAATAGCTGCACTACAGTTTGTGCATTAAGTTTTAGAAAATGTATAAGAATATACTGCAAATTCAAAAATTTGTATAAGAGATTTAATTTATTGTGGTTAAAGTGATTGGAAAAACTGCTTGTTAAAACCTGAATTTATAAAATCTGCAAAGTGAAAGCAAAATAATATGTATGTTTATAGTTTTAATGCTACAACCAGGTTTTAACTTTCAGTGGAGGAATTGAAACCAAGAGCTCCGCTATAAATTTATTGCGATCGTTGAACTTTCTTGAGATATCATCAACTCAAATGGAAGCACTGGCAGAAAAAGACTTTAACAAACACTGCCAATTACGCGAAGTGGAAGCAAAAACAGCTAAAAAAAATTGTCTATCTTCTAATCTGTCTTCATCTGTTATCTAAACACTATCCCCTTCTTATCCCCGTTCCAGCGCAATGCAGTGCGTGTGCAGGGGTCGTCCCCTAAATGCTGGTACTACTCACAAAAAATTTTTACAAATACACAAGCAATAGACTTCTATCGGGCCTAAATAATACGATCTGCATGTTAGCAAAAATATTTAATATGACAATTTAAAAAATTTATTTAAAGAATTCAAAAGGTTTTTTTTGTTGGTAACGTTTACAGCCTTTAAATAAAAGACTCCGTATCATTTCCACATTGTTTTTATGATCCAAAAATCCAAATTTTTGTGATTTATTTCAACTGGCCAGATTGCGTAGAATAATTTTATTTGGTCGATATTCACTTCCACAACCTTTTGTTATTGGCCAACTTGCTGCCGACACTTTATGTTAATTTTCTTTTCTTTTCAATGTTGTATTTGTTTGTTTGTTTAATTCCCTTTATTATTTAATTAAACTTTTGTTTTCATTAGCGCTCACTGTGATCTAGAAAAACTAAAAAAAAACAACAACAGCAACATGTTAACGATGAGCAACACTGAAACTTAACAAAAGGTCTCTCAGAATTGCGTGTTCGGCGGTAAAAATATTTAGAAATGCCTGAATGTGTTTGACATCTGACACGAACACACTTTTAAAAGTTAATACAGACATAATTTTGCTCCGACGACTTTTGTATTTAAATTTTTTTTTTTTTTGCTTTCAGTAATAAAATTTATAGTGTTCGTGTTACTGTTGCGGTTGTAGGTCTATCATAACGTTTGGTATTTTCCCAGAGCACAACATTTTAGTTGTACAGAGTTCAGTTCAGTTGTTGTAACATTCGCAAGTACTAACAAACATTCCTCGTTATAAACAGTTTACTTACTGTTTATAGTTCAAGGTAAAACCGTCACAAAATCATACTGCTTTCGTTTACTCAACAATTTTGTAGGTCTATGGGTTGCAGTTAAAAAAAATATTATATGCACACTTGCAACTCAAATACAAACAACTGGGACATACGGCGAAAGAAAAAAAGGGTTTTCGTATGCACAGCACTGGACCCATATAAAACACTGCAGTTAGAAAAAATATTATGTAAAAAATCATTTTGATGTCAAACGTTGCAGAAGGATATATGAATTTTAGTTACATTCGTAAATACATTAATTGCGCCATGTTTGAATTTAAATGAGTGAAAAAGGATAATTGCAACACTATTTATTGAAACAATTAACCGACCGTGCCTCCCGCCCTGCATGCTCCCCCTGAATTATTTCATATAAATTCAATAAACTGCAATTAGCAAAACTATTTTAATTTATATAACAGCACTAACACCATTATCCTCCTTTGCTCAAGCATTTCTTTAGTTCCAGCACAATGCACACATGAGAAGGGGTCGTGCCTAGTAAAAAAAAAAAATATCGTCATGGATCTATTCCACTTTGGAAACAGAAAAAACAAACGCCCAACTCCAGTGTGGCAGTACGGTGGCCGTTGGCGTCATTCAACAAATCCTGATCGATACTAATGTCACGGCTGTTTTGGTTAAAATTCAACAATATTGAAAAGAACTTCGTTTCCAACGCTCCACTCCCGAATTTTGCGAAAAAAAAATCCATGGCCGACAAGTCGACATTCTCAGCAATTTCTCTAGAAGAGACTGCACGATACTCTGTAGCAATTTTTCGACGTGATAAAATTTTCATCGGAAGTTGATGTGCTGAGATGTCAAGAACGAAAGTTGTCATCCAAAAAAAAAAAAAATTCGGATTCAAAGTAAAATTACCGTAACCCCTGTCTGTCAATATTTAAAAGGCTCCTAACTTTTATTACTCTCCCAAACGAATATGACATGGTAAATAAATGAAACTGTGACAGAAACGAGTGTATCAACATAAAAATATCTAATCGAATTCTCGTACCCAGTGGAATTAAAAAATCCATATTTTTTGGATTGAACTCGTATATTTTGATTGAATGCGTTATACTTTTGCTATCGATAACTCTGATTGTTTCAAGCTTCTCCTCCATTGTCGTGTACTGAAAGAAAAGTATGCAAAACGTTTGACCCAAAAGGCCATTCCTGTAACTTCCCGCTAATCGTAACATGGTTTCTTGTGCCATTCTGTGCTTTTGAGCTTTTTAGGTTACAACACTATTTTTTAATTTTCAAACTGCTGAGATCTTTTACAAATAAACCTTTCCCTACAGGATAAGCGGTGACTGACGTAGTTTTCGAGTGCTATAAAAGAATCGAAAACAATACCTGGCCAGATATATAATTGAAGTGGTTGGTCAAGAGCTGATTAGTTTTTGGAATCGATCGGAAAAGCCGTTCGGAAGTTAATCTAAAAAAAACCTACTTTTGAAAATATAATTTTAGTTTAGCTGATGGGAGCTCGATTCTCGCAAAAAGGGGAAAAACCCAACAAGACCCTTTTTCGTTTTTTGCTTTTTCGTATATCAAAATGTATTATTTCGGTATATTAATATTTATATAGGCTAAATTGTTCTAACTTAGTTAAAATCTCAGAAAGACATGATGATAAATATTCCTAGGCACAAAGGAAGTCAACATCAGTTTTGTTCAGCTTACACAGCAGAGCAGAACAGCTGTTTTCGAAAGTCGCAACACTTTCATCTTCAGTGCTCATGTGTGTATTGTGTTTATCACCACTGTTTAGGTGGCTTAGTTGAATGTGATAACAGTTTTCTATTTACACAAATTTTATTGTGAAAAACGATCCGAGAACTGTATCAACCTGATGTTCGGACTGGAAATATTATTTATCGGCTTTTTGATAATTTCAATTTCAAGAAAAAGTTCAAATTATCGAGGTTTCAAATCAATAACAATTTTTCTTTTAAGTCAGTGACTCCAAAATGTCTTTGTGCAGAGAGATTTCAATTGTAAGGAAAGCTAAAAAGAAAAGGGTCACTTGTAATCATGCTGAGGGCATGATTTCGTCAAATGACGAAATGTCAAAAATTTAGCTTCGATCATTTGACATTTATTTAGTTAAAAGTTGAAACGCCACTTTCTTGTGAAAATTGGCTTCTTGTAAAACTGAACGAAAACAACGCATTTTTTCAATTACACGCTCATGAAAATAAACGAAATTTTCGTATTTGGGACTCCACGAACAGTCCTCGAAAATCCATAGCAGACAACTGCTGGTAGCTCATCTTCGTCTGCCTCTTCTTCGATTCAAAAAAGAAACTATTGAAATTGTAAAGCACCTGCGATCAAGATGCTATTAAAATACTTTTTTTTTTATTTTTTGAAATTTTTCATGGGACCTGAAAAACAATTCACATTATCCAAAGTAGACTGCATTTTTACTTTGCAGGCACCAGCTATGAGCTTATACGGCAAGCGTATTTTTCCTCTACTTTTCAAATTTTCTTTCAGCTAACAAACGCTTAAAACATCACCCGTCATCTTAAAGTTTTTAATTACAGCGCAAAATTCTTGGCAATAATTTTTTTTTTATTTTTATGTTTTTACTAATTTTCCGTTCGCGTAAAGCAAATTTGTCACGCATTGTTGCTTGAATGCTCATTATCGGAATTATAGTTTTTTACTTCGATGTCTCTTAACGATTTTTAATTTAAGTTATTTTTCTTGATAATTAAGGGCCGCAGCGCTTCAATACATGAAAGTTGCTTGAAGATATTGTTAATAAATAGTTATAAAACTTAATTCGATATTGAAAAAAAAAATTAAAATTCATTTTCGTTAAAGTATTTCAGTTTGTTTACTTGTTCGGTTGTTTACAGTTTGAACTTGACCTTTTCAGTGACCCAAATTTTTAGACATGCAAGAGCATGACGTTAGCTGAAATTTAAGACCATGTAAGCACATATTTATACTATAAACAAATAAATAGTATTTAATCGTATAGATGTACGTAATGATTGTTTCAAGTATTTGCTGCTTTGCGGCATTCATATTTTATCGGATGTTCTTTATTTGAAAGCTCTTTTTTCAATTTGTAACGACATTAATTAATTAACTGAAGAAAGTTGTTGTCAGTTACATGGTTTGGCATTTAAGTTAAGCACAAGTTTATTGTACTTCTGTTTTTGTTTTACAAACAATGAAATTTCATTTATTACTTCATTGCCAAATATATAAATAAATACACTCAAATAGAAATTAATTAAAGCAAATTATTGATTAGCATGTATTGACTAAACAGCAGAGATGATGTTAGATATCCTTCAAAGGAAATCAAACCTTTTCTATTTAATTTCAGTTATGTTTCGAAACGAATTTCGTCCTTAAATCCAAAACGTGTAGTTCATTGTGAACACAATTTCATCTTGTTCTTTCCACACATTTTGAAAAAATTTGCCTGAAGTGGAATAGAAAACAAGCAAAATTTAAAAAAAAATGTGGGATATTAAAAAATAATTCAACGCACAGTGCAAGATTTTGGAAATAATGTGTTGAATAGCTGTGCTAATTTAAAATAATTATATATTTTGCTGAATTAAAATTTGGATTTAGTATCCCAAAGTTATAGCAAAATTCTCACTTTTGATTTCATAATTAAATACTTTTTTTGCAGCTACATTTTAAAAAAAAATTATGCGAAAAGATGCTATAAAATTTTCTTTGATGAATATTTTCGATCGATTGCAAATTGTCACTTTGGTGATTGCGGAGGAACAATCAAATGAAATTTGTGTCTCATATCCCTAAAGTTCCAAAAGGAACATTTACAAAACTACAATATTGAGATTTTGTAGTATTTTCAATATACATATTTTTTCAGGCGAAGATAAGACGTTCAAATAAACTGAAAATTGTTCTCATCACATCTTTGCGATTTAAATAACAACAGGCCTTAAACTAGATTTTTGTCATTAAAAAGGGTCTATTTTAAAATGATCTCAAAAAATCTAAAGTTGGAAAAAAATGTTTTTGTTTTTAGTAGGGCTAAGAATTAATAGATGCTAGGGGTCTTCTCCTAATAACAAATTTTCTAATAATAAAAAAAAAATGGGCTCCGTTTTCGTTGAGAATATTAAATCAAAACTCAAACTAAAAAGAAATTATAAATGAAGTTCAGCACCAAAGTATTGAACTCTGTATGATTTTATTACAGCGAGACTATCCGTTTAGAATCTGCCAAACACGGGATGTCACATTGACTGTCACTTGTAATAAATATACAGGCATGTCACACATTATGAACGGAATGATTTTGATACCACATTTAAAATTGCCATCGATTTTTTTTTGAGGTTCTTCAGATTCCAAACGATTTTATTAACTCCTAAAAATTTTGAAATCTATGATTTTTTTCAATAGGGTAGAGCAGCGTTGTGCATGACAAAAGAAAAAAAGAACGGTTAGTAGATAAAAAGCAGAGCAAAACAAGAAAAAATTCTTCAATAGAAAAATTTTAAATCAAACTTTATAAGTTGATACGAAAAAAATAGTAAAACTGTGGAAAACGGTCATCCTTTCCGCTGATTTCAACCGCAAGGCCGTGGTAACTTGATTTTTTTTTCGAGCTTAAGCGCTATTATTTTAATTTTTAAATCAACCGATTCCCACCTGATAAGCACTGATCGAAGTAGTTTTCAATAACTATTAAAGAATCGAGAATACTAAATCATGAGATATATAATTTCGGAGTTAAAAAAGTACGAATCACTTTTTTCGAATGTTTTCTTTCACGATATCTAACGAAAGAAATAGCCGATTTTAAAATACCTAAAAATTAATTTGTTTGTGGAATCGATCGGTGAAGCCGTTTAAAAATTGTGAGTTCTTTATGACTTTGATATTTGCCTTAAGCTTCTGACTTATTAAATTTTGGGGAAAAAAGAATTAGCACATAATTAAAATTAAAGAGTTTTAAAAAACTACAATTATAAATATAAAAAAATTTCTTTTAATACCTGCCGTTTCAAATCGGTTCACATACTTCCACACAAACACACACATACAGACATAATGACACCCTCTTAAAATTAGTCAGAAACGCTTTCAAAGGACTCAAAACGTCCAGATCTGATGAAAACTCAATTTCTACACAATGGGGTGCAATCAGCAACTGTCCAATTTTTTTTTTTTTTTTTAATTTCAATTCTCTTAGCGGGAAGTTAAACTATTGGGAATATCTTCATACATGTTTTTTAATAAAAATATGGGTGGCAATATTGTGAATAAAAAAGTTTATTAATTTACAATTTTTATCCATAAACAGTAACTAAATGCTTAATCTTTCATTTTGACTCAATTTTGTTAATATTTTTTTTATAAATCATTAAAAATAAAAGCAATTCCACTATGAACTTTTGAAAGGATTACAATCCGAAGACATTTTTCGTGTTCTTTCGGAATTGAAATCACTTTCGATTGGACTTGCATTCGGGAGAGTTTAAAAAACGTACTTTTTAAGAAAAAGTCGAAATTAAAAATTAATTTAAAGAAAAGTTTAAGACAAATAAACCAAAACACAAAAATAGCCGATGCCGATTTATGCCCTATTTTTCCTATTTTGGCTTATGGCTGATTAAACACAATTTAAAAATAATTTTGAACATTTCAGTTAAATTTTCTTAAAGAGCATGTTTTTTAGCTTCTTCTTTGAACTTTATTTACATGTGCTTCGAAAGCGTGTAAAAATACTTACACTTTATTAGAAGATAAGAACATGAAAAACACCAACAACCTTGTACGAGTACAATGTGACGTATGAGTAAAATTATTAACAATATTAAGTATACGCATGGAAGCACAATACAAAAAGAAAGTTAGACACATACTAACCAACATGCAAGTGAAGCTAATAAAAAGCGTATAAAAATGATGACAACTTGCAACTACAACATGCAGCACAATTTTTCAATTGCCGACTGGCAATCAAAAACTGAAGTTCAGTTCATAATCGAAGTATTAACAATATCTTAAAAAAACTATAAATTAGAAAAATATTGACTCAAATATGTTCAAAATACTTATTTCATTTATCAGTGGAAAGAAAAACAAATAAATCACTCTCGGAAATAATCAAAAGCTTGTCTTTTAAGAATATTAAGACAAAAAGCATGAAAGTGTCAACTGAAATCATTAAAAATAAAATGTTTACAACGCTAATTATTTGCACAAAAGTTAGATTTAAAAAAAAATAACAACAAAACGTAGCGTTAAACTTTTGTTACAGAGGCAGTCCTAAAATATGATTAACAGACTTTTTTTTATTTATCAGAGTTTTCATTTTTGGGGTCTAAGTGCGTAATATATTCGTTTGGCTGAAAATCGTAATTTAGACCATAAAAAAGCGAACGAAATTTCCAGCCGTGCGTTACACAGAAACAATCTTTTCCTCTAAATCGTGT
This sequence comes from Linnaemya vulpina, assembly GCA_963675445.1. Taxonomy (NCBI): domain Eukaryota; kingdom Metazoa; phylum Arthropoda; class Insecta; order Diptera; family Tachinidae; genus Linnaemya; species Linnaemya vulpina. The sequence goes on from OY776277.1 coordinate 45,784,082, forward strand.
ATGTAGACCATGAAAAATGGCGTTAAACTGTTGGCATCCATAATCACCAGACGATAGTAGCAGCTTTAAGCGCAGATTAAGCAGCGGATTGTTTTTTTTTCATTTATTCCCACAATTATCTAACGCATGGGTTACAGCGGCAGAGCATCAAATAATTTGTATTGCGGTTGCAATCATGATACTCAGAGACAACGAACGCATTTTTGTTTACAAATAAAAATTTTTTTTTATTTCTAGTTTTAGAACACAGAGTTTTACTAACAGCTAGTCAAGCGCACGTGAGCAGAGCATACATTAAGTCATTTAAATGGAAGCGCATGAATTAACAAGCGCTATCGCAGTTAACGAAGACAAACGATAATGAAAGAACTCTAGGGCTCGACATCCAACCGAGACTGAAAGAGAATTGTTTTCTATTCTAGTCGTTTGTCTCAGGCAATAAAAAAAATCATTTCAAACAATCGCTTTAACAAATTGCTAATTTTCAACAACAATTCAATTCAATTAAAATATACTCGCAAGTATCTCGATACAGCAGTGCAACTGTAGGAGTGAGGCTTTGCCTTTTAGTTAAATGCGCATTCAAATCAAAGCAACTAAAGAGAATTATGGCCAAGTATTTGTTGTATCATCAACAACTAATCATTGGAAGATCGTTTTAATTCACACACAAATGCAAAATGCTAACTAACAAACTGACAAACAAACAAACACAAAAAAAAAGACAACGACAAATTGTGAAAAAATATTTGTTAGTTGTAGGGGTTGGAAATTTAACAATTAGTTGAATTTTAACTTTGGCAACAGGCGTTTCAAAAAAATCGGTTGGATATAATGAAATAAAATTGTATTACATACAAAATTCTGGGCGGGAAGTTTAATACACAATAATTAATTCATTTATTAAAATTATCAATTAATAATATTTAAATTGCGTACAACGGAAGTTTGTCAACTGCGTATTTAATTAAATAAAAACTTTTATGTTTGTTACTAATTTCAATAAAAAAGGTGTCATAATCTAATCATACGTCATCTTGTTTACAGTGGAAAAATTCTGAAAATCAAAACGATACAACTGAAATATAGTGAGAATATTTTTCATTAAATGGAAAAGCACAAAATGCAAAATTCGAAAGAAAGTAATTATTGGTATTAAAACAAATACAGTAAGACTCGGTTATGACGAGTTCTCGGTCGTAACAAACTAATTCCATTTAAAAATATAATAAAATAATCAAAAATAGAAAAGCACAAAATGCAAAATTCCAAAGACAGTAATTATTGGTATTAAAACAAATACAGTAAGACCCGCCTATAGCGAACTCGGTTATGACGAATTCTCAATTGCAATAAACTAATTCCAAAGTCCCACTTTTGTTGCTATTTTCATATAAAAATAATATGAAAAATTTTTTCCCGCTAATTTTGAACGCCGTGTTTTTGAGTTCTTTCAGCTTAAACACTATTTTTCAAATCCACCGAATCTCACGCGATAAGCGATGATCAATTACTATAAAAGAATCGAGAACACTAACTGATGAGATATGCAATTTTGGAGCTTTTTAAAAATTAATAATTGTTTCCGATTGTCTTTTTTTTCGTTCACGATATCTCACGAACGGATTTTCTGATTTTCACCCGAAGTGCAGTGGCCGACTGTGTTTTTTTAATCTTGAGAGCTGATTAGTTTCTGGAAACGATCGGTAAAGCCGTTTAAAAGTTATTAAAAAAAAAGTACTTTAAAATGTTTTTTTTGTTTCTTGATATCGACCGGTTCGAATCGGTTCAAATTCACAGAAAATCTAAGTTCGCAAAGTTAGTGATAAACATTAAAAGATCAGACAACATTTTTTAAGTCAAAAAAACATGATCTTCAAATTTCAGCAAACTGTCAAACTGAGGCATAATTTGCCAAACGATCGTAAGCGACAAGCTCAAAGTAATTTAGAATTCATTAAAATCTAATAAAAACATTCAAAATAATTGAAATGAGATACTGTCACAATTAATGTATTGAAAAAGTCTTTATGTGTCAGGGTCAAGTATGTCTATATGTTTGAATTTCATTGGCTATTTCTCCAAATCATCAGTAGACGTCATGCTAATTCTGGATGTTCCTCAGCTTTAATACATATATGCCAATCATATGGGAATAAAAAAGTTTTTAAACAATAGGGGACACACAAAAAAATTGCTGGTTAATCTATGAAATTCTAGTTGTAAATTAACTGTTGATCTAAATTTTTATTGCAATTTATATGATAACAAATGACAGTAGTAACTGAAGTTTTAATGTAAATAGCTTATGGGATTTTTATAAGCCAACTAATTTTCTGGTTAAAATATACAGCTTAATATTGTAATTTTACAGTTGATGTAAGCTGTTGTTGCAATTTATTTAAATTAAATATTTTTGTTAGTTCAAATAACCATTAAAAGTGGTCAAAATAACTATAAAAAGTGGCAAGAATTTATGAATTTTTAGTCAATATCGTTAGTTCAATTACTTAATTAAAATTAGTTAAAAAAATTTTGTTATAAATTTTTATTTTATCTTAACTGATTTTTATCAATATACGAGATAAAATAAAATTCACTTATTTTCCTGGATGCCCTTGACTGGAGCAGTTACAAGAGTACAAGAGTTCGACTTCCCACCCAAAATATGCAATTCATTCAACTATGAATTCGAAAAGCAGCTGGACATCATATTGAATCCTAAATTCTAAAATTTACTCGTATCAAATCGTAGTCAAACATAAAGTCCAATAGGGGATATCTAATCAAATCAAGCCGGACATGAAAAATTTAAAATACTCGATGCTTAAAAGCACCAGATACACTTAGAAAAAAATATTTATATGGATGTAGTTTTATTAGGAAGGTATTTCAAAATTCGTAATACTTTCTAACAGTGTTTTTGACAACCAACGTGAATTAAAAATCAGAAAATACTTAGTGGACAAAATGTATTGAGGAAAACTATTTTCTAAAAATTTAGCCAATTATCTTCAAGTCAGTGTATGAATGCACGCGCACAATAAATATTTTACAATATTAAATAATAAAAATAATAAAAAAAAAGTATCATTTAAACGAAAATAACTATTTTAAACAATAAAAATATATAGTGTTTGTGCAAAACACCGATGCGACAAAACATAAATAAAAATAATAGATTTCATAATTGCAAATAAAATAAAACCCTGTACTTGCACAATGACCCAACAACAACAAATTAAGTGGTTTTCAAATTCTAACAAAACAAATATTTATTCTATAAAACCAAAAACAACAACTACAGCAGCAGCAGCAGCTTTAAAAATAATAACAACAACATTAAAAGTATTATTATTTTTAGTAACAATTCAAATAAGTTGTTTCAATTGCAGTGAGTATTTATTAAATTTTATAATTATTATTTTTTGTATCTAATCGTCATTAGTTTTCTGCATATTCTAAAACGCATTAATTGTAAATAATTTTATTTCCCTTAAAAATAATTGATGAGTTCACACCAAACCGGTAGTTTGAACAGATCATTTGTTATCTTGCTAATCTTTTTTTTATATTTTCTTTACAAATCGATAAAACGAAAATTAATGTTATTTACACGAAAAAGTTTACCTTAAATGCAACACAAATTCAGGAATTATATGTCTAAATACAGGGTATCTGGTGGCAAATTTTTACAATATTTTGCTGTTTAATACTTCAAGATTATGGAAATAGAATGAGCAAATGCTTCGAAGTCACATTATTTCATATAAAACTTATGTAAATTTTAAGAGAAAGCTGCAGATGTGGCGAATTTTTCTGTGGATTCTGGAAACTACATCAGATGTTTCCAACATATAACTTGGCAGCACCGAATTTGCCACAGGCAAAAGCAAGGCTGCACTTCATAAAACCTACTTATGACCCATTCAAATATGTTTTCAACAAAATGATGTTGTATGGTAAACGCAGGTTTTAGCAGTTGCTTTTAACGTTAAAACCAGAATTTATCAAAACCATGTCAGCGTGAAAGCACTTTAACATAAAATACTTTTATTTACGTTTCTTGTTATTTTTTCATATATTAGCAAGAATTTGTTTGATTTGTTACTATTATTTACCAATGAAGTGTAAATAACCTTCACTTTTTAACACAATTTGAAATTAATAATTTCCATTTAAAATTTTTTCAATTTAATAAAAGTATTTTGAATTTGCTTTAACAATTTTATCAGCTGTCAAAAAATTTATTTTTGGTTTGGTTTGGCATTTCAACATGATTAGACGGACGCCTGTATAACTTTTCTAAATTGCACAAATTTATTTTGAAAATTATGGCTCCGTTCAAAATAAATGTCGCGTACTACGTCCATTTTAAGGTCAACATAATCGTGTGTCAGGGCTATTAAGTCAATGCTATTAAGTCGTGCGTCGTGAGATTATATTTTGTGGGAACATGTGAGCTCGGACCGATAAGCCCGAAATTATTAGCCCCTGGCTGGCCAACATTCTTAAGATTATTGTCGATATACGACCACGTATTTTTAAAAAGTCATCGAAAATCGAACCTTCCGATTAGACTTCGTCCAAGCCAGCCGTGGCGGTCATATGCCAGAGGTCATATTTAAATTATAATACCAGAAGATTATCTTTCGAATAGAGTGGATTTCCTGTCAATTTAAAAAACTCATCTTCCATTTCAAAGTTCATTATTTAAAAACCCTATAAAAATTTTTTACTCAATTATTAACAGAATTTTAACCTGATGCTCTATTTAATTTTTCAAAAAAGATTTTAGAAAAGCACTTGATTTTTAATATGTTCGTTTTTGCCGAATTCACCAATTTCACAAATAAGACTATAACGATCACAATAATTAAGTGGAATTGAATTGGGACAATTTGTTTCAACATAAACAAATACTTTAATTATTATGTTTATTATTATTCGAGATTAATAACTTAAAGGCCTTATTCATACAATTCCTTGATTAACTGTTTAATTTTAAATGTTTGTATTCCAAATATTCTAAGGAAGTTTTGAACACACATACACATATTGGGTTGCCCGGGTATTATAATTTTATAATTAGGCAAATGTATGATACACGCACCCACACAAAGTTTAGACAGTTAAACCTCCATTTACGTGGCTTCTTGGGCCAAGAAATAAAAACGTAAGACAAAACATCAGTTATATTAGGAGAAAAGATAAATTGGGATTTAAAAATCGTACTAAAATAATAATACATACATATCGTTAGCTTCAAGTAGAAAGGCCCTGAGTAGTGTATTTGCTTATTTACAGCATAATTTAAAAACAAAACGAAAACTTTGTTGATCACAATACAAAATGTAATTATCCACTACTTGTAAAATCATTACTTTTGAAACTGTCCTACGTTTTTGTGACGGTGAGTATATGCGTGAAATCTATTGGAATCACTAAAAACTTAATTTCGTACAATTGAGACCAATGATGTACACTTTTGAGATAAACTTCTTTTATTTGTAATTTAAAAACCGTATGCAAAAGTAGAATATTAAACTGAATTAAAAAAAAAATTCAAAGTTTTGCCAGCAGAGTTTTTCAACCTTCGTATGAGATATTTATTAATATTAAAAGTGAGAATAATTCATTAAATTTCGTACGAGTTCTATCAGTCTATAGCAGAGCGTGATAAAAAGTCAGACTCTAAAGAACGAAATAAAACTACACCAAAAAATATATATGTATAGAACAGCTTCTTTACAGTCTAGCAATTTTTGTTGCCGAAATTTCTGAGTTTGTCGATGGGAGCAATGAGAAGATTGGGATATCGTTCCATAGCCGAGCGAAGTAGGACAATTAAATCCTTGGCTGAACTCAACGTGGAGCCTTATTTATAGATATTCCAAAGAAGTCAATATCATCCTAAACTGGATTTGGATAATTTCATTGCAAGAAGTTTCTTTTTTGTCACGTTTTCAGTGAATCCGAAGTCATATTTCTGATGGTAATTAAATCTGAGTCTTGTATGTCACTTTTTTTTCCATGAGTACGACCAACAGTCAGGGGACGACCCCTATATATATATATATATATATATATATATATATATATATATATATATATATATATATATATATGCAGTGCATTGCACTGGAACTGGAAAAGGAAGGGGTGAATATTTTTGCCACAGGTATTGATGAAGGAATCCTGCACTAATGCTGAGCAGGAAAATTGGACAACATATTCATGACTGAGTGTGCAGTCGAACTCGGGATCTGAGGCATCGTAGTGTTGTGTCTTACTACTTCTGCCAACAGTAAACTCAAATAACTTTTTAATTTGATTACGAAAGTATTTTAAAATACTTTTTTAAAAATCGAAATCTAATGCTTGCGTATTTACGTTTTTAAAAATAGTACATCATATATATTCTATGTGAGTTTCCTTAATTTGAAATTTAATAGTAAATTTATGTAAACTAAGAGTTTATCTTACCAAAATATTTAATAGAATCGTTGTATATTTCACATTGACTTACCTGCAAAACGAAAGGGGAAAAAAGATTGGTTAGTTGAGAATTATTTAAGAAGATCTTTTAAATAGTAATAAAAATTTATAACAATAACACAAAACAATGTACTATTTCAAAATAATATGAATTTTTAGTTCATTAAAATAGTTTCAAAATAATAAACATGCATTAAAATGAAGCAAACACTTTATGTCAGCTGTTTACGAATAACAAAAGTTTATTTTAATATTAAATTATATAAAAATTGGTCGGTTAATATTGTAACATGTCAGAAAAGCTAAATAAAAATTCCAAAAAACAACTTGAAGAAACTTGTCTTCACAAGTTCATTTATAAAACCTTTATAAGAAAATTGTATATCACTATTAAACCCAATTTAACACAAATTAATATCTATCGCCGTGTCGCCTTCCATCTCATATTTGCAGAACTATTTTAGTTGAAAACAAAATTATATCTGAAAGAATGCTAATATTTTATGAGTTTTTTGTATGCAGCACAACAATAACTTTTTAAACGGTCTGAACTATTATGACTTTATGACAATATGACTAAATAGCACACAGTGTGAATACCCCAAATATGAAAAGAATGCTACAACAGCACGTTATATATGTTGTTATAATAATAGGACCCCTATGTGGTTTTATTAATCTAATTTGCCTTTTTGTATAAAAATACATGTTATATAAAAATGCTTTTTGTCTAAAAGAACGTTTTGTATGAAGTACTTTTTGTCTAAAAGTACTTTTCATTTAAAAGTATCTTCTTTCATGGAAAATACCTCGTTGTTTAAACACACATTTTCTACATAAAAATTTATTTTTATATTAAAATAAAAAATTTCCATAACAAGTGTTCTGTAGCACAAAAATTAACTCTTTTTAAAATGCATTCTAATTCAAAAACAATCAATATAAATTGAAACAAATTATTCCAAAGTAATTTCTACAAGATGATAATTATCACTATTTCATTTGAGTTGGGGGATTTCCGATCACGCAATCAATAAAATCTTTCAATAGCAATTAAAATACAATTCGCTGTTCTCTGTGTAGTTTAGGCTGAAGGTTAACTTCTCTAAGGTTTCTTCACATTTTATTATTTGAGTGTATCCATCTTTTATTATTAAGTGTATTATTACCCAAACTCCTTTCAAAATCTTAATATTTTAGAAACAAGAAATTTCATCAAATGAATTTTTAAAAGAAGCACTAGTTTTCAATAATATATTTAAAAGGCTTTGATTTTCCAATCAGAGGAAAAAATTCTGAAAATAGGCCATGAAGGATATAAACAAACACAATTAGCAAAATTGCACTGTTTTGTTTTATATGAAGTTCAACAATATAAGCCCGCCCAAACGGTAAAGCTGGAACCACATCTGTGTGTTTGTTGTATGTGTAACCCCAGACAAAAACAGTATTCATTTCCTTATATCTGCGCAATAAAACAATGATTCTACCGACTTCATTCGGTTTGCTTTTAGAACGAATTTTGCAGCATAAAGGGGAAAGACGGGTGCCCCCATTCAAAAATAGTTATTGACTTTTTTATATCCGTATAACTACAATAGTGAGGCACTCAAAAATTTATGTGGGTTATCATAGAAAAAAGCGAATTTTCTACCAAAAGCATGATGGCAAAGAGGCGGGAAAACAAGTACAAGGGGTAGCGAAACACAACGCCTCAAACATAAATAAATGCTTTTACAAGCTGGTTTTAAATAAATACATTGCAAAAAAAGCAATTTTGCAAGAAGTTTTGGTACCGACCGGGCTTTGCAAAATTTACTTAAAAGGTACGTTCGTCTGTGCTCTAAACTAAGTACTTTTAGCTATTGTTTTGTACCACCATCAGACATGTTAATTACTACGCAAAATAAGAAAATTCCTGTTAACAAAAGAATTGGGATACATTCTTTCTTTACAATTCAATTTGTTTATTTTTAATTTCAGATGCCGTCCTTCTCAAATGTCCTCTGTACCAAATGCATTTACAAAAAATCGTTGGCTTCAGACCACCGCTTGAGTATTTGAGTGATGGCAACCTGATTTATCTGCCAGCAAATAACTACAAAGATCGCCATCGAAAAACTAGAGACGGTTATTCGATAAACGACAGTCAACGACAAATGCAAAACGCTAGTGAACCCAGTTTCGAAACCACTGCAAGTTACGCTTGTTGGCAGATTTGTAATGACGATGATGCCTGTATAGCGTATGTACATCTATTGGATACGAATGAATGTTATGGATATTCATATTTCGAAAGAACCGATAATTATATGGCGGTGGGAAACGAGTTGCCTTTGGTGGCCGATGGCGAAGCGATATTTTATGAAAAGACCTGTTTAAGAGGTAAATTCGTATTAAAAGATTTACCAGTCAGTATTTGGGAAAATGATTTTGTCTAACTTTGCAGTACCGGTTATGTGCAAAAAACGTTTGTGGACCTTGACGAAAATACCCGGAAATAGTTTAGTTTTCCAGGGTAAGAAAACAATCAGCACTTTGGTCACGAGACGAGAGTGCGCTGAGCGCTGTTTATTCGAACATGAATTTAAGTGTTTATCTGCATCGTTTGCCCCATCCTATCGCAACAATCATGAGAGGTAAGTTGTGAATCAAATAAATTTATTGATTTTTGTACGAGTCTATTGTTTTTGCGGTTCATGGCTTTTGCATTTATTTAATTTTACTGCATCTATTTAATTTGAATTTTAGTTGTATTCATTATACGATAATTGTTATTCCGTTTGGAATTGTTATAAAATTAATTTTGAATTTTTCGTGTCTTGTTATGATATCATTAGTTATACGAACGAACATACAGAAATATTTTGGAATTTATGCAAAACGATTTAGTTGCTTCATCAGTACTTCAATGATTTAAATCTAAAATGAACTCATATACTCGTGTGTGCACACATCTCTTCGTGTGTGTGTTTTATTATAAAATAAAAGCATTTGATTTGATTGAATGACAATAATGATTGCTAAAAATTCTTTACGAAATATCTATTGTTGTAAACAAATAAAACTTATTGAGCTTATGATTTGTTTGTAGGCTTGTATTTGAGCAACATCATGAGTAGACTAATTTCAAAGCAACAAAACCTCTTAGTTTACGCACACAGTTTCATAAACCAATTGAGAATTACATAAGAAAAATCATAGTAGAAATGTGAAAAAGAACAAATCTAATTCCGTGTGTATCTGTTTCGATTTTCAACTTTTGATAAGTTAATTGGCCGAAAATAAAGTTTAAAAAGTAAAGGCCGTGTCAGATACAACTTTGTTGCTTTCCTTAACGGTTTTAACTTTAATATGAATTTAAGCCGATTCCAACAGGTAAATTTTAGATATCTCAAAAGAAACTTTAAAAAAAAAGTTTTTCAAAGTGGTCTTTTTTTCAAAATTTTAAAACGGCTTTCTTATCAATAACTGAAGCTAATCGGCTCTTAACATTAAAAACCACGACAACCGGCGCAAACTGGGTAAAATCGGACAGTTTGTTCGACACGTGTAGTTAAAAAAATCCCAAATTATATATCTGATCAGTTGATATTTTCTATTATTTTATCATGTAGGAATAAAAAAGTTACAGCAATTTGAAAGTTAAAAAAGAGAATAACGCAAAACTGCACGTTACGACAACTTTTAAGTTAAAATTAACGTGATGGCCTTTCTTCTATAACTTTTTATAAAATTATTACAAATTTAATTCCTTTATTTAATATTTCATTAAAACTTTGTTAACATCATTAGGAATAATCAGCTTAAAATAAGTGAAAATTCAATTTCCTATTGCTCTTTCCCGATGACATCAGTAACAATATATTGAATAATCGAATAGAATTTGTAATAATTTTAGAATAACAAATTTTTTCGAGCCTAATTTATAACAAAATAAATTTTAAAAATTTAGTTAAAAAATTTTAATATCAATTATTTTTTTAGTTAAAATTATAATCGTTGTTTGAGTTCCCTCTCACTTTTATTACTTTAGATTTATGCAGGATAAAAGCTTGTCGGCACAGCAGCACCAAAGTACCCTGGGCCGCTGCATATTAAGTGATAAGGACAAAATGATACAACCAGATGCATTTCGTGCTGCACCGTACGATGAAGAGTATATCGAAAATCAATGTTACGAAAGACCTATAGAAAATGATCACTGTTCCTATGAATTATATGCAAATAGCACATTTATTTATTCAGAAACTAAAATAAAGGGACTAAATCAGAAAGAGGTGAGTTCTAAGTTGCATTTTTGATCCAGTTTGTTTGTATTGCAGTTCCGTTTAAACAGTGTCAAATGTACTGTTCCCAAGAGACAAAATTTTTTTGCCAAGGTGTGTCATTTTACTATGAGGATCAGTTGGAGAGATCTGAGTGTTTACTGCATTCAGAAGATATTATATCAATGGGTCCCAGAAGTTTAAAGCTCAGACAGAATTCGGTGTATATGAGAAGGGTGAAGTGTTTAGATGGTGAGTTAGTCGTTAGATAGAATGCAAGGAAGTCTGGAATTTTTTTTAATTTTTTTTTATTTTAGTTCAAGTTGTTTGCACACATGAAGAAATGTCCATACGTTATACACCCAAAGATTGGTTCCAAGGCAAAATGTATGTGAGCATGCACTCCAAAGAGTGCATGGTTCAAGGCAATGGCACAAAAAGTACGCTGCTTAAATTGAAAATCGGTAATGAAGCCAAAGAAAATAAGTGCGGCATACTGAGAGCGTATGAAGTAACTAAAGAATACAGAAGGTAAAAAGGAACTATTTATATGTTAAACTTAAATAGTAACTTAAAAATTATAACTTTGATTTATAGAATTTTTATATCCACCCTGGTAGTCATACAAAACAATCCCAATGTGCAAACCCAGGGTGATCGTTTAATTAAAGTTGGTTGCATTATCAGTAATGCCACTGCAAAAGTAACACGAGCCGATGAAAATGTTGATTTAAAACTGAACGTTGAAGGCCAAAATAATGTATACCAAAACAATAATAATGAAACTGAAGATACCATGCCGAATGCTATAGCTTTAGAGTCCGCCCTGGAATTTACCGATAGGTTTGTACGAACTTAAATTGGAACTATTTTTCTTTTAAATAATTTGCCTCATCCTTCAGTTTTCTGCCAAACGAAGGCTCTTTACATTACAATGCCAGCGACTTCCATCCCATGCCCAAAATTACTTTACAAATTATTGATTTGGCTCATGATCATGAAACTAACGACGTTCAAATTGGTCAAAGTTTAGAATTGCAAATAGTTTCCGAATACACACAGCAACAGCAAAGAGAGTTTTCGACAGTAGAACTGCCGCCTTTGCCAGATTTTAGAGCAACGTCTCTCATAGCCAAAACATTAGATAATCAAAATGTTGTACATCTTCTAGATGCAAGAGGATGTCCCACAGATGCAAGCGTATTTCCGGGATTAGAACGCATACATACAACCAATCGTAATATTTTGAGAGCAAGATTTTATGCCTTTAAATTTGCCGGCACGTCCATGGTGAATTTCGATGTCAAAATACATTTCTGCAGTAACCGTTGTCCGGAAGATAATTGTCAAAGTCCAACAAACAATGCCAACTGGTATAGAATTACATCGGAAACGCCGCTAAGGAATAGAAGACAAGTATATCCTGAACAATTCAAAGTACAAAATCCCATATACATATCAACCGTAATGGATATTGAAGATGTGACGAATGCAGAAAATGGAACGCAATTAATAGAGAATAAAACTACTACCGATGGCATTCCATTAAATTTCAATTTGAACGTTAGAGGCCCTGATAATACCAATAGAAATAGTTTTATTTATGGAGAAAGAGGAATACTTTTAATTGCTGGTATTGGTAAGAGACCATAAGCAAAAATATCAAAATTGTTTGATTTGTTGTCCTTTAATAATTTTAACCCTAGAATACTAACACACGCAAAATTTTACGATTATTTTATTATTAATGCTGCATAAGCAGCCAGAAGTCTAATAGTGCAAATGAAATTTGATTTACTCCGAAATGCATTGCGGCTGTGATATATTTTCCTAATAAATCATTCGAACGTATAAAGACGTAAAACTGTAAACAAACCAAATCAGTTTTTAGCTCGTTATTTTTAGAACGTCAAGAAATAACTTTTGATTTAAAAATTGTTCCAGCTTTATAATCACCGAGATTTCAGAACATGCCTGCTAAATAATTCATATTTAAAATTAAACTGTTCTGAGAACGTGAACATTAATCTAAAACAAGAATTTGTATTTTGATTTTATTGTTATTTACCTTAACATTAACTATAGGAAACTTTAATTTATTTAAGCGCTTTAGGACTAATTCCATAGTACGCAATATTTAAGCCGCAGAGGTATTAACTAGCATCAAATTGCCTTAGTATTCTGGGGTTAAACTAACGTAAGAACCGTAAAAATTATGTCAAACAATTTTAGAAAATCTGATTTATTGTAAATCTGTCAGCTTACAGTCGTACATATATTTCTTTCATTCATAAAAATTTCTTATCATTAAATTTTTACAGATGACCAGTTACATTTGGACAGAATTTGTGTAAACCAAAGCCTTTTGATTGCTCTGCTTATATTTTGGCTTATATTCCAAATAACTCTCATGTTTAGCTGTTGGTTTGTCATACAAAAATACAAACGACTAGCACTGATGGACGATGAGAGACGAAAAATCCAAGAAAGTTTGGAATATTTAGAGGGTCGTCGAGTACATTGGGCGGATCAGGGCGGTTACACCCTGTAGTAAAGGCTATTTACTTATTCTACGAATAGTTTGTTTATTGTAAATTTTAATAGTTTTTATAAAGTCTTTAGTACTTATTTGGATTGTACAAGAAATTTACTACTTTCAAGGTAAAAAATAATCATTTAAGCACTATTTCTCATGTATTTCTTTACTATCTATAACAAGTTACTTCGATCGAATTTTCTTACTTTGATATTAAAGCACACATTAGCGTATATATATATATATATATATATATATATATATATATATTTATATATGTAGCCATTTCCCTTTCCTAATAATTCAAAAGAAGAAAATGTTTAATATACTATTTTAAATAAGTGAATATTATAAGTATTAAGAATCACGGGCAATCACGCACTGTTTGAATAATTTGCAATTATGGAGAAAATCATGAAATTTGCATATCTCTATATACGGAATATAGCTTGTGTGTTGATTGGTAATTATCGACCCCAGTAAAAACATAATGAAGAAGTTCTGTTTAATACACATACTTACAAAAATAAAATTTTTAATTTTATGCATTTCTATGAAAAAATAAATACCAGATCAGTAATTTCTAGCCTACTTTTATGTGCAACTTGTTATATCCTTCACAAAAAAGTGAAAGGTTTATCATTCCGTGTGCAATTTCTTCGATATTAATATGGAACCCCATAAGGTATATGTATATATTCTGGATTCTTATAAATAGCGATAACGATTGAGCGATTCCCGTCTGTCTGTGCGTGAAATCGGTTTTCCGAAGCCCCCAGAGGAGCTAGAGACTTTGTTCTTGGACTGATGGGTTGGAAATGAACGGAAATACGGTTCATTCGACGCAAAATTAATACCAAAAACCAATTATTTTTGTTTGTAAATTGAACCTATTTCATGCTTTGGGAAGCCTCAATTGTCAATTATATATTAAAAAATTAAAAATGGGTTTTTATATACATATGTATATGTATATATATATATATATATATATATATATATATATATATACATATACATATATATGTATATATAAATAAGAATGAAAGCAAATAATAAGCAATTTTTTTAATTATATTCATATATGAAAACATATGTCGTTAGATAACATTTTTTAAATGTTACTGTAGAAACAAAATTTAATTTTGACTATCAAATATTGCAGGTTTACGATTTTTTAATTTCTGGGATAAATTTATTGATATTTCTAGGTTACATTCTTTTGAATTCCTATATCCTGCAACAAAATGAAAATTTATTGATTTGGAGTAAAGATATGAATGATGTCACTCATTCCGCATGTACCATCACAGGAAATGGGTGAAAATTGATGGAGACAAAGTTGCTGAAAATGCCATTCAACTTGTTTTGGATATATTGGGCTTGAAATTCTTGAACTTTTACAAAAGAAGCTGCCCCATGAGAATCGTTAGGAATTGCTGAATGACGTTTAGATTTGCTTAGAAGTGTCACCTTATTTTCAATGTAAAATAAACGGAATCGTGATATAAATTTATTAGAAATAATGTGATAACATTTTTTAACTACAAGTTTTAAAAATGGATATTTTGTTAGAGCTACTTTCAAGCACCAATTATGGAGTTGCATTTATGCGCAACTTTTAGTTACGTAAACCTGGTTGATTTGTATCATAAACAATCAAAAACGCCGATTTCGCTTTTGTGTTTAAGTCGTTTAACGCCAGAACAGATAAAATCTGTCACAGAAGTTAATTACTGGTTAAATCGTCGTGTCACTAAGCGGAATTGTCGATTTGGAGCGAATATAAACGATATTTTAAAAAATCCTTTATATTCGATTCTAACTACTTTCGAAATAAGCATGCAAATATTAAGCCACTACATATCAATTACATTTGCTGCCAATAAAACTGCGCAACTTGTAATACAGTGCTTAAACCCGATTTGTTGCTAATTCAATTTTTGTAACAATTTTATTTTCAGAAATAGTTTTTGTTTACTGCCAACTTCGTTCGTTTGATTTAGCTTTTAAAAATAAATTATGTTATTGGTTGACATATATTCGGATATGAAAAAGGACAATTCATGTCCGACTTGATGTCGCCACTTTCTGGAATATGTACTTAATACTTTCATTGCTCTGCCGACGCCGTGTGATATCCAGGTCGATGGCTTCGTGAAAACATAGGGTTAAATGTACTCATAGATATATGAATATACATGCATTTATTTTTTTCCCCTTAAGCTGATTCTTAAGAGATTATTTCATTATACAAAATGATAGCTGTGGCCGTTTACAACGTACATATGCATATACATACGTATGTACCATGTATGTATATAATTGTTTTTCTTTTTATTTACTTTCACAATTTTATTGGTAATTAGACTTACCTCGATAATTTGCAATGATGACCAAGTGATTTAATGATTGATCTTGAAATGATGAAATTGATTGGAGACATGTGAAAATTTAAATTTGTTAAAATTTGTGGCAATCTTTTAAGAGCACTTGTATTGAAAAATATTTTCATGTTAGCGAAATAAATAGAGGAAGTTTTAACACTACACTTTAGATTATTATGAAGATGCAATCACGTTTATCTGCGCGAATGAAACGAAGCACTGAAAAATTATTTACGCGGATCATAATGTTCCCATTTACGATGGTTTAATTTAGTAAAGTCTTTACAATGTGTAGCTATGTCTCTCAAGTATTTGGAAAGTTTCAGCAACTCTTTATCCGTACTGCGATTCAAATGCGCTTGTCGGAAAGGTCGAATGCGTAACCCGGAGCGTGGATTCATTAAAAAATTCCGTCGTATATCATCAAACATTATGGTGTTGGCCGCCGAGTACTGCGAATATAATCCCCAAATAACTCCTAAAGGTTTTACGTCTATAACACCTCTGTCGGGTGTATGTACAGAGATCATTGCGTTGGAATCTAAGTAAAACATTATTTTATAACTGGCATGATTACTAACGCCGAGCAAGCGCATTTTCTCCTCAATCCAGCGAATTCCAGTGGCGGACCATATGACAATATCGTAGTAAGCATAGGCGCTTGTGAGAAATTCATGTAGATATGGACGCATAAGTTCTGCACCTGATTCTGCTGGCGAACGATGATCGAAAAGTGTGTAATCTATATCTAAGACTAATAAATGCTTATCTGGCCTCGGAGGATTTAGTTCAGTTATTTTATATTCCTTAATACGTTTCTGTATTTTAGCCAGATATATTGAGGAGTTTTCTAAAGACTCTTCTTCAGTCTCAATATCATCTAAATCATCAATTACATCGCCCAAGTCCTCTGGCTTTTGGCAAGCACCCTCTATGTCAGCCTCGGTAGAACCTACCATCATTATTTTGAAATTGGGCTTCAAATCTAAATTGCCCAATTTTAATGTGTCTTCAGCAACTTTGCCTAGAACAAAATAAATGTTTAACTTTTATAGAATAGAATACATACATACACAGTATGTTCATTTATTGGAGTGGTAATATATGTATGTCTTTTCAGTATGCATATAACCAATTTATTAAGAATATGTTTTCGTTGATTTATTGTATACCTTTATACTTCAAATTTAAAAGCTTTTGGCGCTCGGGGCGAACTTGTGTCTTTTTAAAGATTTCATGACGGAGCACAGCCACAGTGTCTTGGTCTGTCAAATCAGTTATTGGGTATTCCTTAGCACTCCATTTGACGACTATCAATACTTCTTTAATATCACTCATAATTATTAAATAAATATGTTTAATTATGGTTAATTTCGTTATAAAATAATTAGGAAAAGCACAAACGTTTAACTAAAAAACTAAATACTCAATGAGCCGATGTGTAATGAACAACAACGTGTGCGAAATAACAATGCAATGTAAATTCGCTTTCATACCAGTAGTAATCTCAAGGCGAAATAAGTACCAAGTATTTTATCGCAAAATAAAACAACTGTAGATTGACAGCTCATTGCGTTTGCTTTTATTTATCATTTATAAAACGTTGAATGAAACTTTTATAACTTTTTTAAGATGTATACACACGAAATATACAGTAATGCTTTGAAAGAAATAATATATATATATATATATATATATATATATATATATATATATATGTGTATATGTATATATATATATATATATATATATATATATATATACATATACATATATATATATATATATATATATATATATATACATATACATATATATATATATATATATATATATATATATATATACATATACATATATATATATATATATATATATATATATATATATACATATACATATATATATATATATATATATATATATATATATTTATATATATATCTTTCAAATTATATATCTAAGTAAATATTGATTATTGGTTTTAAACTAAACTACAATTCTGATGATAAAAAAAATATATGTATAATCGCCCCAAATATATGTTTGCCTGAAGAAAGAGTACGGACTGCTCCGTGTTGCTCATTTGCCCCATTTTCACGGGTGCCCAATTTAGAGTAAAGAAACACGCCCTTTGTATTTCGTTTTGGAAAATTAGGATAGTCCAAATCAGCTGGAAATAGGTAGAAAATTCTTATTTTTATTGATGATATTATGATCCAACAATGATTGTAGCATGACGCATGGAATTCATTTAAGCTTTAGTGCCATGTGAATTCACTTCGAAATATATCAATCTAGACTATATTATAAAACCAATTGCACTAGTACGCTACCAAGTGCTATTATTTAAACAAGAAAATATCTTCAATCAGCGGGCCTTAACGTATTTTATTTAAATGTATATAAAATATACAATTTATATATATATATATATATATATATATATATATATATATATATATATAGTGATATTGTACGTACTAATAAGACAGTAAACGTAGACTTGCTATAACTTAAATAAATCAAGTTCATAACAAAGCACTTACAAGTATTTTGAAAATAAAAGCTGCATATTTCTAACAATAATGATATTTAAGTACATAAATATTTTACAAAACGCATAAAATATATGAAATATAAAGAAAAATTAGATAAACACTTAGAATATTTGTTCAGAATTGTGACGTAATCTTCGCTTTCTGGTAGGCAAGGAACTGCGAGGCGTCTCCGTTTCGATGTCTGATAATTTGTTATTGGCAGATCTTTTGCTCACTTCTGGAGCCCAAGGTATCAATGGAGACTTGACAAAGGGCGTAGAAGAGGAAACTTGTGATGGAATTATCGGTGTATCAAACACTGAATGGGTGTCGGTACCTACTTGACGCCTGGTAGTTGTTCTAGGAATAACGAGTGCATTTGCTCTAGCAATAGCAGGTTGTTTCATTGCTTCCTTTAAACTTTTTCTTCTTTCTTTAACTCTCGCCTTGGTATTTATATTCTTTTTAGTTTGCTGAATATTTGTTTCTATATTTTTAATGAATTTAACTTTATCAGCCAATTTGAAATGACCTATTAAACCTTTTCCTGTTTTGTTTACAATATCCTCTGTTTCTTGTAGTGTTTTCAAATATTTTTTTATTAGGTTGATTCGATTGCTAGTCAGCGATTCCAAATTATTTGTTGTCGAGATGAAGTTATAGATTTGCTTTAGAGTTACACCTATGTGGGATAAATTAAAAATGCATTTAAGGGGCAAGGAACCATACAGATCGACCATTCGTATATGCATGTGGTGCGCACATGCATGTAATATGTAATATTAAGGTTTTACCTTTTGTACCGTGTAATTCAATCAAGGCATTTTGTACCATTTCTCTCGTCGTCTTCATTTTTCTGCTAACTATACCAGCAACTCTTTAAATCGTCTTAAGCGATTGAGATTCCATTGGGTTGAGGAACACAGGCATTTTTTATAGGTGAAATATACACCTGCTCCGTTTTCTAACTACCAAAACCCTAAGTATGTACATTATTTAATGTATTGAAGTAGCAATTAAGCTTTTTCATATTTGTTATAACGGCACTATTTAGCACAGAATACAGAATAAATAACCTGTGCTATTTAGCACGTACTTTGTAAGGTGGCATCTCCGAAGAATCCAATTATGCCATTACCAACCATAAGGTCGTAACCGTATTACCACAGGTTATCTGTGCGGTATTGCAACATTACAAAGAACAGGGGGCATATTGTTTCCATTTTGTCAAAGACAACTGCTTAAATTGGTCACCGAACTTCTTTAGCCATTCCTAGTGGCAATGTTTGACGATTCTTAATGGTTAAAGCACAATCCTACTCCTTTTAACTGTTTATCGTATCATTATATGTCTCGCTTTAAAATTGCATATAAAACGCTTCAGTGTCATTATGACACACAGCCAGCGAATTTAAGCAACTAAAAATTTTTTTAAAATTTGAGCTATCGAAAGCACACTCGACAGTTGATAAAGAGATGAACTTAACAGCATACATTTCCTTTCTTTCGATTCGTTTTTTGGTATGCTATATCCCATGGCAAGTTACATACATATATACTTTTATATTCATCTATCATTTATCTCCAGCGAACTAACCTGGGCCGTTCAAACAATAGTCAGCTGCCGTAGATGTGCCACCTAGTTGTCAAACTGAATTGGTTATCAAACACGTAATTAATAATTTCCGCGTAAAGGAATAAATATACAAGGTCATGGAAAACAATACAGGTTTTCAGGCACCGGTATAGAAAAATATACATAAAATATTGGAAAATTTTTTCTCCTTATATTTGTATAAAAAATGTTTTAAAGCCTAAATTAAAGGACTTCAGAGCTACATAATTTTACAGCAAGTAGCAAAATAATATATTCATTGATACGTAAATAGAAAGCTATTTATAAAACTTAGTGTACTATACATACTTAAGTATAATTATTCACATATTGCTGGTGCTAACGCCTATGATGGCCACAAGTTCAAAGTGTCAACAAAATATAAAATCTATTTTGACTTGTTCCCAAAAATATCTGAAGCCAAAAATTTTGCTGCTATCGATACCCTTTCAACAGTACGCTCCACCTTTTATCATACGCTATACCGACCGTGAACTAGACCGTCGATTGGAAATTTACTAAAGTGATCAAGGGCGCATAGTATTATCTAAATTAAAGAAGTTATGTCTTCAGGTTCCGATGGTGCTGGTGGCGAAGGGTTGTCTGAAGATTCTATAGAACCATCATTGAATTCATTCCAAACAATGTCAAACGATTTTCGATCAGCACTGGATGAATTTCGTTCCAATTGGCAGAGAGAACTGAAACAAAAAGTATCGATTGATGATAGCAGCAGCCAACTTAAAACTGGGCAACAATGTCAAAGTACCCATAATCGTCAAGTGGCCGAAGATAGTATTAGACCTCTTGCCATTGACGATCACGCTGAACAGCAAGCATTAGCCAAAAATTTGTTTCATAAGGCAGTTGAATTAGAACAAAGTGGCAAGGTGTATGATGCCATACCATTCTATCGTAAGGCCGTACAAATTGAACCAGATATTGAATTTAAGTACTATGAACTTCAAAAGCTCAAAGTTACTACTATACAACAACCTATAAAAGTTATGCTAACTTCAGGAGCTACAACAGACGACAATACAAATGTCAATTTGATTCAAGAGGAATTGCCAGAAGATTTCTATGAGAAATTTCAACTAGAGTTATCACGAAACCAAAATGGTAAACTTATACAATCTTGCCGAGATGCTGGTGTCATTTCAACCGAAATGCATATATCGGAACTACCACCAGAACTACTGATTTACATACTACGCTGGGTGATATCCAACCAGTTAGACATGCGATCTCTGGAAAATTGTGCTGCCGTATCCAAGGGGATGTATATTCTCGCCAGAGACGAGGAGTTGTGGAAATCGGCGTGTGTTCAGTAAGTTTACATCAAATTTTCTATATAGATTACCATGTACACATGTATATAACAAAAGTTAATATATTTACTATTTGACACGTTGTTGTCATTATTGTGGTTGAAGTCTACTGATGATTTGGTATAAAGCGCCAATGAAATGCATATAGTCAT
This sequence comes from Linnaemya vulpina, assembly GCA_963675445.1. Classification (NCBI taxonomy): domain Eukaryota; kingdom Metazoa; phylum Arthropoda; class Insecta; order Diptera; family Tachinidae; genus Linnaemya; species Linnaemya vulpina. The sequence goes on from OY776277.1 coordinate 45,805,409, forward strand.
TGCTTAACCACCCAACAAATAAATTTCATATTATATGACAAAAGTTTTCAAAATGTCACTACACCGAGATTGAAATTTAAAAACATTCTCCGTTATATAATATAGATCAGGGATGCCCAGCTTATGAAACAATTGTTTGGAGAGAACTCACACATATTCTTATGCTCTTTCATTTAGTCGTTGAGAAGTGTACATGTTTAGCGAATGATTTGTTGCTTTTTTTCAAGTTCACACTCAAAAAATGTGCGACCATTCAATGAAATGTTAATGCTCTTTCATTTAGTTCTCAGTGAACAAGCGATGAATGCGCTTGCGTAGCGGCTGTTTTTATTATTATATGATTAGAATCGTTTATATAAGGATCACAATTGCAATCTTTTATTTTTCGAGAAATTTTTTTGATTTTTTATAATGAATTATACAAATAAGTTGTTTTGTTTTTGTTAAACAATATTTATGCGCAATAGAATTGAGTATTTTGATTTAAAATTTAAAAAATTAAGTTGAATTATTTTATTTACAAATATGTACATACATATATTATAATATGTTTGCTTCTTAATATCAATATAATTTTTCAATCTCTTACTAACATATTAATTTGGCTGTAAATAAATACATTCTCTCAATTTGTTATTTTTCTGTTACTCACTAATACACAAGAAAAAATTTTTTGGGCATCACTGATATAGATATACATTCATATGTCTTATGCACTTATATATAATTCAACTTATTTTTAGAGTTTGGGCTCATAATGTGGGCACACTCACCCGTTCGACAACAAAAGATGAGAATCATTCTGTTGATATCCATTGCTCCCTCATTCCCAGATACTCTACTTGGCGGCAAATGTTTATAGAACGTGAACGCGTCCTATTCAATGGCTGTTACATTAGTAAAACCACTTATTTACGTATGGGTGAAAATAGTTTTCAAGACCAATATTATCGGCCAGTACAATTGGTAGAATACTATCGCTATATACGTTTTCTACCAGATGGTACAGTTCTAATGATGACAAATTCCGACGAACCAGCACAAGGTGTTGCCAAACTTAAAAATCTACAACAGTTAAGACCGGACATTTTAAAAGGCCATTATCGTTTATTTGGTTCAACTTTAAGTATTGTTGTAAGCAAACAACAGCAACAAGCTAAATTTACAAATCCTATAACCGGGGGAGGAGGCTACAATAGACATAATAGACGCAGCAGTACGCAATATGATGAAGGAGCTTTAAGTTATACAAAATATTGTATAGAGTTTCGCATCTTAAATACATCAAAGAGAAAGTTTGCTCAACTCGTATGGTTACATTATTCGATTGTACAGATGCGTAATAAAAATGAAACAACTTCAGAATTTGAGCTGACTCCTTCAAAATATCCACCATTGTGGTTTTCTCCAGTACGAAGTTATCATTTGGATGCAGAAGCTCCTTTAGCTTAAAAAGATGTCATTGAATAACCATAGAAAATATGTTGTTCTACTTGTCCAAAAGTAGAAAGAATGTATGATCGAGTCACTTTAGTCGTTTGTTAATTAAGACTATAAAGCAAATTCATTTCGCGATGCGTTATATGAAAGCTTAGCTTTTTTCTTTTAATTAATATTCATAGTATATGATGTATGTATAAAAATTATTAATAAATATTAAAAATAAAGAAATAAGAATTTTTTATATGTGTGATCTTGTCGGCAATGATTGATAAAAAGCAAAAAGTTTTTGATTTTTTATACATATGAAAATTAATATTTTGATAGTTTGTAATGTCATCTACATAAATGATTTCCATAATAGTTTCTACTGAGAAAACGTGAATAAAAAGCCAAGATGAAAAACATACAATTATTAGTTTCATATTTATTAAGCTTAAGGTCTCTTAATTTTTATTATATTATAAAATTGTTTTTCAATATTTCGTCACTCCTTTGGGTGACTTCTTCAGGAAATTTATTCTTTAATTTGATGTGAAAAAATAATTTTTGTTTGTAAAACAACAATATGAAAATTAAATAAATTTCCTGAAGAAGTCACACAGAGGAGTGACGAAATATTGAAAAACAATTTTATAATATAATAAAAATAAAGAGACCTTAAGCTTAATAAATTTTAAGTTATTGAAAACGAGTATATTTATTTTTCTCTATAAAATAACGTCACTTAGAACGCAGCTGTTAATGGCTAACAGAAATTTATACTCACTGCACCTTTGGAAACCATACCAAATGCATGAGACTCCCTTATAATGAATACTGCATTGATTGTAATGGCGAGGAAGCCCAGGAGAGTATTATGCATCTATTCTGCCTTTGTCCTACAATGGATGGTCAACGTCTACAATTCTTTGATAGAGCATCGTGCAGCAGTCTATCAGAGAGATGAGACTTTTCGTTAAGAACAGCGGCTTATCTCTTAGTTCTCTTAGCTCTTATTAATATTATTTTTTTTTTTCTTATTTCTCTCTTCAACTCCTATTCCAAATATCCTCTTTTCTCCTCCATAGGTAACACAAAGTGACCATAATGGACCCAATTGAGCTAGAACTCTTTCGCTTTTGAACCAACAGCCTATTCCCCAGAAAATCGCAGAGCTTAAGTAGGTCGAAAGGACATTTGGCCGTTACCACCATAATTTTGTTTTATTTAATAAAAAGTAATTCCAAGAAATTATTTGATGATTAATATTTTTGTGTTTATGGTAGTTTCGATAGCATATGCTACAGGTTAAAGAAATTTGTAATAATAAAAACTGTTTATATGTATGATAAAATTCCACTTTTAACGAATATGAAGTTGCAATAATGATAAGAAGTATTATTAGGTGACATGAATTTTGAATGTTATATATGTATAAAGACATACGAGTTCTTAAGAAATAAGCCCCAAATGTATTTTTTTTAATTCAATCTTGAGACGCGGTTCATGCACTTTCACTTTTGTGGTTTAACTTTTATTGTTTCTGTGAGAAAGAACGAAAATAGTTGTATGATTCAAAAGTTGAAGTGAGCTATAGTATATACTAGTGTTAGTTTGATGAAACATTTTGAAACAATGTCTTACACTATTTGGCATATGGATATAAATATTTGGGATATGGATATAAATAAAGTTGGAATTTTTTATTTACGTTGCGTCCGAATTAAAATATTATTTTTGACTGAAGAATTTTTTACATAGAATTACTTTAGTTTATGAAATTAAAATTAAAAATAATCTGCAAGGATTTTTACATACCGTCTCAGAAAATGCAAAAAATCCTATCAACACGTTAAGTGTTATTGTTTAAACGAAAATATGTATTTACAACTAGTGCAAAACTATACAATAACCCGCTAATTCACAAACTATTGTTAAAGTTAATGAATGCTTTAAGGGATCTTTAACTATACAAAATCCACATTTTAAAGTCACTTTAACTTTAATAATCATTTATGAATTAGGGGGTAAGGGATTTTTCACTAATTCTCAACATATATTTTATCTAATCATGTTTTGTTTCTCTTCTCGTATTTGTAAGATTTGCATATGTTATGTGCAACGGCAAAGTGTTAAACTTTACCCGAACACCTACATCCCAATATTTAGTAATATGCGAATATTTGAATATGTATTTGAATTACAGAATATTCGGACAATTTTAGATATTCGCATTTGTATTCGCAAAGTAGGCGAAAACCACAAAGACTTTACTTTATAAATAATAATAATAACGACACAAATAAACTCATAACGGCAAAAATAGATTCCTGTGAAAATTGCAAACAAAAAACTATGTGCATATGTAATTTCATCATGTAGCATTGACGTCTATTTATTGGATTGAAATGTAGTGATTATTCGGCGTGAGAACCTATGATAGGAAGATAAATAAGCGTTCTCAACTCGCAGCAATTAAACACAGAAAATCATAGATTAGGTTTATTTTTGATTTAATTTAACTATTTTGCTACATATATACTTCACTTTTGTTTCTTTTATTTCTTACAATTTAAAAAAGCAACGTATGTAGACGTTCTCATAAATTAATTATTAGAAAACATATAATACTGGAAATTTATAACAGACTTATAATAGTTGTTGTAAGTTCTTATACTCGCGAAATCTTGGTTGCCAATTGTTAGATAACCTTTTTTGTTGATTTTGTTTCTACCGATTTATATTAAGACGACCAAAATTTTATAATATATTCTTTAACGAAATTTACAAATATTTAATTTTATATTTAAAATATAATAAACGAACAAATATGTTTTGCGCCAGTTATATTTAGTTATCCTTCTTCATTCTAGTCGAAGTCATGCGATAGATAATGGAATCTCGACCGGGGTCCATGGACCCGATAGCATAGCAAATAGCCAATAGAGCAAAACCAAAGACCACCATAAACCACAAAATTATATTGAAAATTACTGGATAATCTTCGCTATAGTATTCAGCTAAATTGTACAAATTCTAAAATACAAATATTGTTACCTAATATAACACAAGACTAAAATTAATCTACTTACTTTGGAATCATTAGGCGCCACTTCACGTTTACTGCGACTATTTCCATCAGCCTTATTGACAGCGACTATAACTAATACATCGTCTCTGCTAAATTGCTTTACAGCTGTATTTAAATGTTCAACAGCAGAACTAAATATGTTGACAGCTTACTCGACAGGATCTGAATTGACGCCATGAGCCTTTACAACACCTTCAAGATACAAATTAATCTGCAAAAATTTGCACGACTTTTCAACATCAACAATGTTTTCGGCGATGGCATCAACATAAGCACAGCTGCCCAGAAAGTCTTTGTCAGCAATATGAAGATCACCGTTCAAATATGTTGTCTTGCCGACGGGAGGAATTTTAACGTTACCCACAATATTTTTAAAGTTTAAAAGCTTAAAGTTTAAGCTTACGGCAATCCCTGAATTAGGTAATTCAAAGAGTCATACCATAGTAAAACCCAGATGCTTGTTCCAGATATAGGATTCCCCATAGCTACGTACGCAACTTCTCCAACATCGTGGCTTTGTAAAGGATCATTCGCTTTGAAAGACAAAGATTTGGGATTGTTCAAAATTGTGAATTCTCCCGTGGCTGTAACTGAAAAAATATAAGTAATTATTATAGGAAATACATACAAAGTGATATTTTTTCAATCATATTTTATTGATACATACGGTTCCCTTAAAACATCAATAACTCAACAATATTGCAACACTTGCATATGTATATCCTTAGAAATTCTTAACTTATTTTTTGTTTATCATCAAATGTATGTATAATAATATATTATTACTTACTGTCCACTATGCACAAAGCAAAAATTATTAAGTTTTCAAAATTTTTTGTTCGTCTAACGAAAATTTATCATATGACGAAAACGGAGAAATTAGTGGAGACTTGCATGTTTTAATAACACAGTTGCGTTTTTCTGCATTGAAAGTGTTGTCACATGATGAAATGTGCTTAACGTTCATATTGAGTATTATGTATAGTTTACACGTTATCACTAGTTTTTATATATGAGAGCTGCATGAGGTCATCTATTTTATTATATTCATTGCAAATAATTTATATTACTTTTATGTTGTTCTCGTTTGAATATAGTCATTACTATATCATTCAAATATATCGTACATATGATACATATGTATATGCTATGAATATTGGGGCACTCTCCTGCGTAGGACACTATATTATAGTAAACTACATATGTCCATCCATATGATGCTGTTAATACTCATGCATATACGTATAATCGTGTGTGTGGTTTTGAGAATCCAATGCATATTTTTAAAATCCGCAAGTGTTACTAAAAACCAACAACAAGTTCAAGTTGGCACCATTGACAACATGTAGGACAACTGGTACAATAATAATAATAATATATTACAAACAGAGAAACATGGAATTTTCAGAAAACATAAGTATTTTAACTAAATCTTTGTTACTTCCTGCTCTCAAAGAAGACCTGGATAGCGTTCCCATCGAAAGAGAGCACTTTAGAAGCTATCAGGAATACCTAGAAACTCATTTGCCACTTCTTTACGATTGTTTGCAACAGGATAATTATCAACGGACAGTGGAGGTAGATAAACTTTCATAGCATAAATATAATCTTTTATATCTGTACATCCCAGATGCAATCGTCGCTTATTGTACTGCTTTGTGAACTTACATCGCACAATACAATTTTTAAATTGAATCGGAGTGATCTAATTCATAATGCAGAGAGGATTTTGGAAACCTTTGCAAGTTTGAAAAAGGAAGTTGATGACAATATTTATAATTATTATGAAGAGAAGTTACATAAAGACAAATGGAAGAGACAATTAGGAGCAGTCCACGGATTCGTCAAATACTTGGAGGTAAGTGATATTAAGTAATTGAAAATAACAATATGAAAAGGTTTCCTGAAGTTTCGATTTCGAATTGGTTGTAATCTTGGACAAAGAATGAGTAAAAAATTCGTCATGTTTTGCTTATCAGTATCTCTTAATATTAGATCTTGTTATGAGACACACTACAAGATCTTAAGTACGTTAATATTTATTAATGTGCTGCAGAAAGGGGTAAGGAAAAACTCATACTTTATTATATTCTTTAAACTAACACATAATTTTTTAATTTTTGTATTTAAGAACAAAGATGATATAACTTCTATGAATATTCATGGTGTTATATATGATGCAGTTTTTAAAGATATTTATACGTTGGACTCGATTTGTTTCATTGTCAAACAATGGAATTGTTTGATACGTTGCTTAGACTTCTATGAAAGTTTTGATAGTTTTTCGGTAAGTTTTGTTGAAAATTTCGTAATAATATTGTTCCTCTCAGAGCTATTATTACAACTTTGGGTTAGTTAACCTATCATCTAGTGATTTACTCTTTAGAATCCAGATAAATATTAAAAACACTATTTTGATAACAATAATATAAAATTTTACATATTAATAGAGGAGTCAAACCAAGAAAAATGTACGAATTTAGCTATATAAATAACGAAATATGAAAAATGTACCTTTCAGATTAAACGCAACAAGTATTTGGCGATATTGCGACGTGTTGACTATCTTATATATTTCGCGTTCCTTATGCCTATTTATTTGCCTACGTTCCCTTCAATTGTCTGGTTTATGATATCAATAGTTGATTGTCCAGATTTTTTATATTCTGTAGTGTTTTATATTCCGTCTAGAAGTTTGAAGTTTGTCAAAACTTCATTTTTATTAACTTGCACATTAGATTTGCTCAACGTTTTAAATTTTGCAAAAAAAAAATATTTTATTTGAATTATAACCTTGCGGTTTGGGAGTTATTCACATTCTCTGTCTGTAAGGACAGAACAACTAAATAAATAAAATAAAAATCATAAAACAATGCTGTGCTTGGATTTATACCATGCATAATATAATATATGAAAATTAGTACGATATAATAGACTTTTTATGTTTTATATCAATTATCAAAAGTAAACTTTGCAAAGAAATAAAACAAAAATTTACAATTTTACTTTTGGTAAACATTAAGCACCTCAAGTGGGTTTACCTAGGCAGGCCGCCTTCAAAATAATCCTGAAAGTTTATTTTACAGACCTCATTCATATACTTCATTTTCAAAGTTAAATAGGGATGTAAATAATTTAGAATGAGTTTAATTCCTAATTTCAGTGGAATCACTTAGACAACATGATGGAAGTGCTATTACGTACTATATCTCTATCGCCAGACAGTGCTACCGCAATATGTTTGATAAAGTTTGTAAATAAACTAATTATATACTTTACAATCGACCATAAGGAATTTGAGGAATTTTTCGACAAAGACTTATCTCGAGTGGAAAATGGTCATAATTATCGATCATTAGCAAGTACTAACACCAGTTACACATGCTATAGATGGGCTAAGGGTATCTTACAAATGTTTATCGTAGAGTCACACAAATTAATGCAGACAACAGAAATTGCTCAACAAATGCTACAGGTACATTATCGATGTTTTTATAACTCAGCATAGCAAAAATTTATTTCTTATTACATTAGGAAATGCACAAAATCTACATACTGGCGATTTTACCCATTCGTTTGTCTATAGTGGAACCACATTTAGTTATATTCTTGGAAAAATTCATACCAGTATTAATAGAAACGCTTAAAGTACACAAATGCCAGGATCATATAATGGCGGTGAGCTAAATTTTATTTTGTTTAGTCTTATATAATACTTATTCATTTACTCTTTTAGATCATCACATCTCTATTGGAGACGTTTTATTTCCATCTTCAAAGTTCAGAAAATTTACCAAAACTTAATAAATTTAAGCAAAACATCAATGATCTTTTTAAAACTGAAATCTTTCAAAAGTATGCATCAATATAGAACATTTACAAAAGAGAATAAAAATGATGTTGTCTAATATATATTAAGCTTAAGGTCTCTTTATTTTTATTATCTTATAAAATTTTTTTTTTTTTAATTTGATGTGAAAAAATAATTTTTGTTTATAATATATATTAAGTTTAAGGTCTCTTTATTTTTATTATCTTATAAAATTGTTTTTCAATATTTCGTCACTCCTTTGTGTGACTTCTTCAGGAAATTTATTTTTTTTTAATTTGATGTGAAAAAATAAATTTTGTTTATATTTTTTCACATCAAATTAAAAAAATAAATTTCCTGAAGAAGTTACACAAAGGAGTGACGAAATATTGAAAAACAATTTTATAAGATAATAAAAATAAAGAGACCTTAAGCTTAATATATATTAGACAACATTATTAATCAAAAAGAGGTCAAAAAACTAGAAGAATTTGAGAATAAAAATGTTTTATTATAAAATTTTTCAGAAATAAATAGCAGAAAAATAAGTGAGTAATAGCAAATTCTCATTAATCGACACATTGTTCTGTTATGCATTGTGTAAGAATATCTTGTAGTTCACTGTGTATGTAATGTACATGGTCTTCAACGGATATTGCTTCGTTTTGTGAATCTTCACTATTTTTTTTTGGTGGAACCACCGCGGGCAGTATCGGGTTTTTCAAAGCAACTATAAACACTTACTTTTGTATTTTCATCGGACTCTAAATTGCATATTTTATAAAAAATGTTCAAATATTGATTTTCAATAGTTACCCATTATATTACTCTTACTAATATTATTTAAAGCTGTTAAGTTTTTAAACACCGATTTTATTATGTTTGAATCAAAGGATTGCTTTTCTTCTCCAATTTCAGCTTTTAAAAGCAACATTTCTTCTTGCAACTTTCTGCGCCTTACTTCTAACTCAAATAGTTTAGTTTGTTCGCTCTCCAACCATTTCTACCATTAAGCGTTGCTTATCTACTACATTCGTTGATAATTCTTCTACATAACACGGTGCCTTTTGAGACTTTGCTACATCAGCCATATCTTTACTTTCATTTAGTTCAGATTATAAAAATATAGCCTTTTTCAACAATTGATTTATATTATTTGTAAAGCATTCAAGTTAAATGACAACAATTTCACAGAATTTTTAATTAAAAATCGATAAATAATAAGAATTTCTTTATTTAAAGTAACGGAATCACACGGTTTGATTCAAACTGGTATCTTTTAATTTTTTAGAGTTGATTCCAGACTAAAACATCCTCGACTAATTTTGTTAAATACATGGTATTTTATTATTATGTTATAAAAAATATTTATTAAAATTGTGAAGAAGTATGTAACTCAAAAGTGTACACAACTATGACTCTTTCCTAAGTTTTTCGATTTCAAGTTGTAGTTTACGCGATTCCAATAACATCAAAGTTCTTTTAACGCTACAATTTTCAGTTAGTTTTGTAAAATAAGCCGCTTTGCAACGATAGTATTCGGTTTCTGCTTTAAATAATTCATCCTGCAACTGCTCTGATTCTTTAGAACGGGGCATAACATTTTGTATTGCGTTTAGCTCTTCTTCAATATTAATTAAATCTTCATCGTTGGCTTTTTTAATATTTTCATCTATATCAACAGTTAAGGTGCTGCTAGTATTAGTGGCTGCATGATAAGATTCAAAAGGTTCCGGTGGCTGTTGTACTGAAACTGGTGAATGAATTGGATTTTTCTCGTGATTTATAGAATCGCAAGACTAAAAAAAAATGGATTATTAATTAAGAGATAAAACTAGTTTGGAAACATTTACCTCTTTCGATTTGCAAGATACATTGAATGTATTATCCATTTCATCGCCTTGGAGTTTTTTGTGTAATCTTCTTGATGGAATTGCAGCCTTTAGCATATAAATTAAATTATTATTTATGTTTTCTATCGTAATTTATATTAAAAACTTTAAATTTCAATATACAAGCACCGGTCAGAATGCTAAAAGTCATGATATTTAAACACACAAAAGCCTAATAAATAAATCAGTCAATCACATCAGGCAAGTGAGTCTAGATTTTGATATCACATGTCAGTGAGGTTCTTACTCTTTAAATATTAAAGTAAAGGTCAAGGTGTAGAGGTACTTATTTCGGAAGAACTCGAAAACTATTTATTTAAATTCAGATTTTATCTACCTTATTTTCAAACTGTTTTCTATATAGTATCGAAGATATTCGTTGGCGAAATATATTCCTAATACCAATAAAAAGGAAGTATTTTGGTATCCGCGGAGTTAAAAAGAAATATGTACAAATGCATACATATGTATTTATGTACATATATATATATATATATATATATATATATATATATATATATATATATATATATACTAGGCTGACCCGGCAAACTTTGTTTTACATTATAAATTATTTCTAGTTTCTAGATAAATTCTAGTGTAGACAAAAAGTGACTTACATATTATAAGAGTGTAAGTATGTGGTATATGCGTGAAATAGGCATGGAGCGCTATAAACGATATCAGGATTAAGCTTTAATAATAAAAATAAATGTTTATTATCATAAAAAAAATTTAGATTTGCCATAAGCTAAGGGAAATTTTAATCGAAGTACAGTTAAAAACACTATATATCAGTTATCGAGAGGGATGAATAATGATTAAATTACTAAAATGGCTATAAAAATAGGGCTTGGCGATAAAAAAGTAAAAATTAAATCACATACAATTTAAGCTTTGGCTTGAGCTACCAATGAATATCACATTCAACTAAGCCACCTAAACAGTGGTGATAAACACAATATACACATGAGCACTGAAGATGAAAGTGTAGCGGCTTTCGAAAACAGCTGTTTTGCTCTGCTGTGTAAGTTGAATAAAACTGATGTTGACTTCCTTTGTGCCTAGGAATATTTATCATCATGTCTTTCTGAGATTTTAACTAAGTTAGAACAATTAGCCTATATAAATATTAATATAGCAAAATAAAAATGTTCAATAAAAATAAAATCACGTAAAAATTTAGGGTTGTATGTATTTCTTAATGCCACATTATAAAGAAATAAAAACAAAAAATTTCGTCCAAAAATTAAAAAAAATGTTAAGGGTGAACAACCCTTATCACTTAGGGGTATGAAAAATAGATAGTAGCCGATTCTCAGACCTACTGAATACGGATATAAAATTTGGTAAAAATCGGTAAAGCCGTTTCAGAGGAGTACGGTAACGAACATTGTGACATGGAAATTTTATATATTAGATATTTATAGTCTTTGGTTTTTGTGATGACTCTGTCCTTTTTGGTTGTAAATTTATGAAACTTCTAGAAACAAACAATTATTTTAATTTTTCTAATTGATTGCAATAGGGAATTCGTTATGAGGAATAACTCTTTTCATTATTACTCACTTCCACGTCATTTCCATTTTTATTAATACTTTCATTGTCAGAGTCCAAACTATTTTGTTCCGTATTTGTATTTGAATTTATGATTTCATCAGGATAGACTGCTGAAACTTTTGTTGCTATATGTATCTGTAAAAAAAATAGGAATAACTCTGGAGAGTATTCAAAATCGGAACTGAAAGATGTGTTAGTTTGTTTTTCACTTCTAAAGAAATTAACCATTTTAGAATAATATAAACGAGTTCATTGTTTTGTTATGAATTAATCACAATATTTTTATTTAAATACTAATTTTGTTAAAAACACTTAAATGTTTAATATGGAAATTTTCTAAAAGCAATAGTCCTAGTGATAAAAAATTTACAATAATTTATAACTAAAATAAACCAATATCCACTAATATTTTTAAGCTAACGTCTCTTTATTTTTTATAAATTGTAGTTTGTTTTTTTTTCAATATATCGTCACTACTTAGTGTGACTTTCTCAGGAAATTAAAAAAAATTTATTTCCTGAAGCAGTCACACAAAGGAGTGACAAAATATTGAAAAAGCAAATTACAATTTTATAAAAATAAAGAGACCTTAAGCTTAAATATATTAGTGGATATTGTTAATTAAATAAAAAACTAGAAGAACTAAAATAAATCTTTTATTGTACATTTGTATGTATACATGGAAATTTTATCATATTTAAGAAAATATGAACAAAATGAATTTATTCGCGTTGTGTCAGTCAATAGAAATTTTATACGCAGATCTTTGAACGTGTGTGTATGTACAAAGCAAAACAAAATAATTTGAAACAGGCTACGCCAAACAGGTGTTCTGACAAACGAAAACGTTAGAAGTTTAGCGTTTTGAAAACGCTAATGTTTAATGAAGCGCCCTGGAATATTTTAGAAAAACTGCACTTTTAAAAGAATATTGGATGATACACATCAAATTTTATGTGTTTACTTTTCATTTAAAGGAAAACTGATATAAGCTTTTACGGGTTTAATATAAAAAATTCCAATTTCAAAATTTCCTTTATCAATTGTTTACTTTTAAACTGGCGATTTTTGCAATGCATCTTTAATCACAAAAATATAATTTTTTAATGCATTTATAATGATATAATACACTTAAGCTTGTTCACGAATGTCCATTGGATCGGGAGAATCTCTTAGTGATTGCCTTTGTATAAAAATCTCGTTTGATTGTAGTTTTTTCAAAGGCAATATAGAAAGTAAGAACACGGTGTTGGCATTTTAGTTTAAATTTTATTTATTTGTTCACTTTGTTATGTGACTGTATACCATTTTAAAACGCAGCTTTTTTCAGAACATGCACGATGATTTTGTAAAATGCATTTTTTGGCCCCGTTCGAGCCCCGTAATTTTTTCCCCAATTTCCACAAAATACATTTGGAATAACAATATATACTAAATACAGGGGTTTTTCAAATTATTTGTGTTTTCAATAATTTTAAGTTATTGAAAACGAGTATATTTATTTTTCTCTATAAAATAACGTCATTTAGAACGCAGCTGTTAATGGCTAACAGAAATGTATACTCACTGCACCTTTGGACTCCCTTATAATGAATACTGCATTGATTGTAATGGCGAGGAAGCCCAGGAGAGTATTATGCATCTATTCTGCCTTTGTCCTACACTGGATGGTCAACGTCTACAATTCTTTGATAGAGCATCGTTCAGCAGTCTATCAGAGAGATGAGACTTTTCGTTAAGAACAGCGGCTTATCTCTTAGTACTCTTAGCTCTTAGTTCTTATTAATATTATTTTTTTTTTCTTGTTTCTCTCTTCACCTCCTATTCCAAATATCCTCTTTTCTCCTCCACAGGTAACACAAAGTGACCATAATGGACCCAATTGAGCTAGAACTCTTTCGCTTTTGAACCAACAGCCTGTTACACTAACCTATTTCCCCAGAAAATCGCAGCGCTTAAGTAGGTCGAAAGGATATTTGGCCGTTACCACCATAATTTTGTTTTATTTAATAATGATGATTAATATTTTTGTGTTTATGGTAGTTTCGATAGCATATGCTACAGGTTAAAGAAATTTGTAATAATAAAAACTGTTTATATATATGATAAAATTCCACTTTTAACGAATATGAAGTTGCAATAATGATAAGAAGTATTATTAGGTGACATGAATTTTGAATGTTATATATGTATAAAGACATACGAGTTCTTAAGAAATAAGCCCCAAATGTATTTTTTTAAGTTCAAACCTGAGACCCGGTTCATGCACTTTCACTTTTGTGGTTTAACTTTTATTGTTTCTGTGCCAAAGAACGAAAATAGTTGTATGTTTCAAAAGTTGAAGTGTGTAGTGAAAAGCTACTAGAGAAATAATATCAATAAAAAGAAAATCAAGCTATAGTATATACTAAAGTGTTAGTTTGATGAAACATTTGAAACAATGTCTTACACTATTTGGCATATGGATATAAATATTTGGGATATGGATATAAATAAAGTTGGAATTTTTTATTTACGTTGCGTCCTAATTAAAATATTATTTTTGACTGAAGAATTTTTTACATAGAATTACTTTAGTTTATGAAATTAAAATTAAAAATAATCTGCAAGGATTTTTACATACCGTCTGAGAAAATTCAAAAAATCCTATCAACACGTTAAGTGTTATTGTTTAAACGAAAATATGTATTTACAACTAGTGCAAAACTATACAATAACCCGCTAATTCACAAACTATTGTTAAAGTTAATGAATGCTTTAAGGGATCTTTAACTATACAAAATCCATATTTTAAAGTCACTTTAACTTTAATAATCATTTATGAATTAGGGGGTGAGTATATATATTTGAGGGATTTTTCACTAATTCTCAACATATATTTTATTTAATCATGTTTTGTTTCTCTTCTCGTATTTGTAAGATTTGCATATGTTATGTGAGACGGCAAAGTGTTAAACTTTACCCGAACACCTACATCACAATATTTAGTAATGTGCGAATATTTGAATTCGTATTTGAATTACAGAATATTCGGACAATTTTAGATATTCGCAAAGTAGGCGAAAACCACAAAGATTTTGCTTTAGAAACTATAAGTAATAATAATAATAATAACGACACAAATAAACTCAACGGCGAAAATAGATTTCTGTGAAAATTGCAACAAAAAAAAACTATGTACATATGTAATTTCATCATGTAGCATTGACGTCTATTTAAAAAAAATAGTTTTTATACATATTTTAAACTTTTGAAATTTTTCTATACAAAACTTTTCATCATTTTGCAGACGACAATAGTACACCATTCGCGTATAGTATTTCAGATTATCGTATTCGTATACGCAGGAGTATATCATTAATTTGCATTCGTAACTTCACTAATACATACATACATCTTCAAGATATACATACATATGTAGTCTTAAGTGAAATTTGTAATAATGAAAATGAAATTCCAAATTTTACTAACGCCAAGTTTAACAATGGAACTGAAAGACAGTTTTAATTGTTTACAACTAATTTTGGTGTCTTTCAAATATATTAAAAATTTCTATATAGCAGTCCCTCTTTGCAGTGATCCTAAAAAATTTTACTTTAGCTTTGTCTTTGTCGTCAGCCCTATATACTATCACTTTGGTTCTTTGTCTTCTTATATTAAATTCAAATTATGTATTTGGTTTTAAATTTTTGCACTTAGCACGAGCTGTTATATAAAGTTATTTCTTACTTCCATGTCCTCCTCATAGTAGATGTTATTTACATTATCATTTTTAGTATTCGTATCATCAAAATCAGAATTATTTTCTTCCGTTTTAATATTTAAATTTGGGCTTTTCTGTTGATGTACTGCCTCGTTTTTTCCTCTTTTGTGGTTCTATTAAAAAAAAAGAAAGATATAAAATGTGTGTGCATGTATTTGCTTGTATTGTATTTGTAGTCTTGTTTCTATTAAATTATTTTGTTTATAAGATTTAATTCTTACAGGTTTTTCGTCTTTTCAGCTGTTATAATGTCAATATCTTTCATTTTCAATTTGTGCATCCCATGGTGGAAGAATTGGTTCAATGCTTTTGGGCTCATATATTATGACCATCCAAAATTTCGAATCTTTTCTTATGGAATAATCTTGAGAGGCTTATCATCTCATCATAAAAACCTTTAATTTCTTTTTAATCAATAAGCAGGCGATTCCTCGTATAATGAGTTACATAAGTTAGTAACTTCATTTCTGCTTATTTATTCCTCTGCCCAAGTTGAACCTTAATACATATATATATAATTTATATAAAGTTAAAAATTTATTTAAAAAATAAAAACACTCATATGGTTTGTGAACACCATCTTGAGCGAAAACTGAAATTTTTTTAAATAAACAACTACAACTTGGTAAATGCTACAGGTAATCTACAGACGGTGAAGATCGGAAAAAGAAACAAATCCAATTTACCAACTCACGTGCATTTTAAAAAATTATATAGTGAGTTTTTGAGTTATGGACCTCAGTCATGTTCATATGAAGATACTACACATATATCTGAATTTAAGTAGACAATCTTAGTGTCATTTGAAAGCTTTTAAGGCAATCTTGTTATATATAAAAAATTTATTTAAAAATTCCAAGCTCATTATGTGTTAATACAGATCTTATATAATTAGACGTCAAGATGTTTCGTATGTGAATAAAAATCTGTTTTTTAGATAGACCCCAAAGTATGCTGAAAGATTTTGTCCTCTGCGGCTTCGCTAACTAAAATTTCTTTTCGTAGGCATCCCTGGGCCGGCCTAAATAACTTTTTCTTTTATAGTATAATGAACGCTTCACTAATTTCAAGATTTTTTGTGATTTCCTCCTCTAAATTATATCCCTCTGATTTTGTCCTCTATTTTATATCCCTCTGTGGTATAAGAAACAAAGGCTTCGCTGACTGAAGCTTCTCTATGGACATATTATATAACACATATATGCAAGTATGTATATCTGTAGATATATACCATATATGTATATATATATATATATATATATATATATATATATATGTATGTATATATATATATATATATATATATATATATATATATGTATATATAGATATATATATATATATATATATATATATATATATATGCATATATATATATATATATATATATATATGTATGTATATATATATATATATATATATATATATATGTATATATATATGTATATATATATATATATATATATATATATATATATACATATATATATATATATATATAACTCTTTAAAAAGTTATGTATGAAAATATTAGATTATGCTCAATATGACAACCAATATATTGTGTTCATAGAAAACGTTGGATTAATGTACAATCTTTTGTAACAAACCCCTTCAAAGGAAGACTCTAGCAATTATTATAATATTATAATTTAATCTTAATTTAAGATTCATATGTAGTTAGAAGTTTGGCATAACTTCGAAAATCTGGTAGTATTAAATTTAATATTAATGCGACAACACTGGTACACATTCTCTTCTGTTTTATCACACATACATTTGTTCATTCGTATGGATGTGTATTGTTTCTAATTGTTTACCTTTTTTTCTGAATTCGTAAGATGCACTGAGTGACCCATAGCAGCGCGAGTTGCAACGCATGCATTCCTATTAAACAAAATTTTTTTAGCGATAAGCATTTTGGTTTAGAATTTCTTGAGAAAAGGTTTTAAAAATATGAAATTTACTAACTTACCTATGCCTTTGCAAACGTACTGCTGCTGTATTTTGTAATATTCGATTACACGACATACAAATTGCTGAGTGTTTACCATTTGCAACTCTTGGTATAAACCCATACAATTCATAGGCAGCATTTTGTTTACGTCCGTTTATTTTCATTTACCAGTATTATTTTTGCAATTTTGTAGTAAATATGCACTTTATGTACGGAAAAACAAGAAATTAAGTTGACGTGTCAAGTAAAAGCTGCGTAGACACGATGTCAAATTCTTGTATATGCTTCGGTTGTGTAATGTAATGCAAAGCATATCAATAATTGATGTAATGTATAGAAACATAGAGCTGCCAAGTTTTTCTGCATATTTTTTAAAACTTTATGTGATATATCCAATGGACATGAATTAAGTATTTGTACTCTTAATGAATCTAGTTTAACAGAGGTGTAAGTCACCGATTACATAATATTTTTTTCGTAATAATGGCCTAAATAAATAGTCACATGCTGCAAGTTTTTCAGGCAGATGTTTCTTCTTAGGGAGTTATAAGACTTTGGTGTTCGTATATATGTATGTATATGGCCACTGCTAAATGATAATTTTTTACATAAATAAAACGCTCGGTTCAGTCAATCAAACTAAGTTGTTAGCAGAACACTTTTCGTTTGCACTCTTTCCAGAGTTTTTCGTCTCACTTGTAGTAGTTTAAATTTACACCTCAGATATATATGTATATAGGACTACTGTTCTTCTGAGGAGTTTTTTGTGATTAATTGTGTTACTACTTCCTATATGAAGGCATAAGTCATATACAGTCGGTTATAGCAACGGATAAAATATGGGTTAACAATATCGCCACAATGGTCAGTTATTAGGCGACACCTGTGCACCGACAATGTATGTATGTACGTACATAATGGCAATGAAAGACATAAACAGAGTTTACAACAGCCTTCCACAAACGAATAAATGCCAATTAACTATGCTGGATTCTTGGCCGACTACTTTCATTCGAATACAATTACTCCAACGGTAATCAGTGATTTATACAACACTAGCAATCTATAGTTTTTTTGACGAATACAAGAAAATTATTCGAGTTATCCACAAAAGTCATCTAAATTAAGCGAATAATATTAACATTCGAAATATATTATAGTTTGAATTTCTGAAACCGTTGTAGAAAAATAAAATGATCGACAATGAAGAGAACAATAAGGAGGTCCCAACCCGTAAACGTGGTAGCCTGGTTTGGCAATATTTTGAGAAATTAAGCAGTGTTCGTGTCAAGTGTCGCATATGCCAACATGAACAACGTTTTATGGGTAATACGGCCAATTCCTTGCGCCATTTGAAAGTCAAACATGATATAGACGCTAGAGCCATAGGATTATCTGATCCAGAAAATGTAAAACGTATGAAAGCCTTCGCTTCCTTGGGTATAAAATTCGAACCAGCAATCACAGCCGTAAATGTAAAGAATGAATGTAATTTTTTTGATGACGATGATCAAAATGATGATGACAGAGGAAAAGATGAAGAAGGAGAAAGTGAACAAGTAAAAAAGTATAATCGTAATCGTCCGCGCTTATATCCACAAGATAACGAATCTGAAATTGATCCGTATGGAAATAGCGAAGAGGTAACACAATTGAATATAAAAAATTTGGAATTGTCATATTGAAATTTCTCATTACTAGCCTTTGGTTGATTTTCTTGACACTAATAACTATTATAGTTGTAAAGATGAAGAACCATTTCATCACAATCGGAACAGCAACTGTATCTTAAACCGGAAACGAACTCCACTGGAAGATGAACGTATTAGAGCTGAAATTGAATATTTTCGAGAGAAGGCAGGATATTTTCGTATTCAGAAACATCTGACAGCACTACAAGCCAAAAAAGTTAAATTTGAACTGGAACAATTATATTCAAAATAGAGTGCAATATAAAGATTCATTTAAATACCTGCATGCACATGTATGTAGATACTTAATTTTAGAATTGGGTTAATGCAAGAAAACAATTATATACGTATCAAATAAAGACATGTTATTAAAGAAATTTTTTAATCACAAATACATACATACATATGTAATAATAACAGATTTTGAAAACGATAAATCCGCAAAAATTGTTTCCATTAATGTTCGTGTGGTAAATACGAACGTGCATATATGTATATGCATGCAATTTATAAACTTCGATCCCCGTAGCCTCTTCGGCGTTTATTAATAGTTATACCATTGTTTCAATATGGCATCGAAGAAATTTGTATGCTCAATATTGATTTTTACTAAAAAATTACACCTTATTGAGAGAGCCGGCATAAACATACGTGGATACCAACAGAAATTTCCTATACATTCAATAAAGAATTTATATCTTAGGTATACATAAATAAGTGATTCTATATTAAGCTAAGTTTCATTTTTATTGTTCAAAACAAATTGTTCGATTTCTAACTTAATTTTTTTAGCTTGTAAGGCAGTCAAATGTTTTTGTATTCGGAAATAAGCTGCCTTTTCACGATAGTATTCCGTTTCGGCCAAAATTCGGTCTTCTTCCAACTTGGACTTTTTCGAAGGTTTTTGATACTCTTTCTTGGTGTAATTGTTATATATGCAGTCTTCTCGCAACTCTTCGCAGAACACATTACCATTTCCAAAACTCTAAACATAGTTAATTAAATATTAATAAATAAGTTAAACGATAAACGAGCCAAAAGATAATACCATTTGCCTATTTTCATTATTACTGTAAGGATCAACTGCATCCGATGAATCACTACTATTGGCTGATGCTTTGCGTATATCAATTACTTTTTTATCAATATCAATATGAGTTGTGTCAGTTGATGTGATCGCCATCAATTCTCTTATAAGCGCTTGATTTTCAGGATCCTGTTGTCCTTTTATTGTAGCATCCAAACCATGCCGGGCCTTTAAATGTCTAAGAATATTACCAGTGGTTCCTTGATAGTTTTGTTCATGTTTGCACAAGCGACATTGCACCCGTTGGCGACTAATTTTGTTAAAGAAATTCCATACAAAGCTACGCTTTTTAGTTCTCTGTTCGTCATAACTTGTATCTTCGAAATCACTATCATTCATAATTTCAATTAATAACGGTTGCAACAAAATTAGTTTTGAGGTTACAAAGTTATATTATTGTTGCTGCAAAGATTTTAATCAAAAAATATTCGTATATTTTAGGGTAAAAGGTAAAATTACTGCGAGAAATCCGGTTTGTACTTTTATAGTGATGAAATATATTAAAGATATTTACACTTATTCAGATAGTGAGTATTCTATTGGAGGACTTAAAAGTAACCAGCATATGTATACGCACCATTATGTATATCATTTCCTCGGGAGAGTTTCAATAAGCCGGAAACCTGCATTTACAGTATAAAGCCAATAGGCTTTATGGAACAATAAAATCATATAATACGTAGTCTCGGAAGACAGCATTCTAGCAATTCGAATGCTGCTTAAGTTATACCATGGTAAAATATTTTAAGCAATTTTACCATGTGGGAAGAAATGTCTCATGAATGGTACAATACTTATTGCACCCTGGACTAAAAGGTGACAGGGGCTAACATCCTGACCGAATAAGAACACCATCTAAAGCCATCGTAATATATATTACAGGGTTGTATTTTTGATTTTGGTATATATCTGTCATAAGTTGTTTGCAGTCTTATCCGACAATACAAATTTTATTGGAAGGAAGAATTTCTTTATTATAGTTTGGTCTTTCCTTTTTCATGTAAAGGTACGTTATTAATGGACAATCTGACAGCCGAATTTGCTGAATCAACTTTTTTGTGTATATCGAAAGAACTAGGAAAGAGGAACTCTCTCTTAAACTCTTCACCAAGAAACTTCAGGCCGAGACCCATAGATTCCGTAATACGTTATCCGTTGCCTTATTCAACTGACGTAAGCGCATTGACGGAAAAGACTCTCACAATGAGTACTTTGTGAACGGATAATAAATCAGCTGTTTTTGAACACTTTTCTATCAATAATTGTTAAAAATTTTCAGTAAATGAACAGAGCTTATATATAAGGTGACCTCGCTACAACAAACCCCCAAACATGGAACTAAGATATTTATTTGCTCAACCACTGCTTGGCTACACTGATGTCTTTTTTTTTACATAAATCCTAGGTATGTTATCGTTGTACGTATGTCGTTTGCAACATTTCACTATGCTTTACAACAATGTTATATGACGGGGACCATGACTGTACACAAACAACAATTACTTCGGCTGTTCTAGTGATGGTGTTTGTGAGTTTTTATTATTCCAACATCGTTACTTGAATAATGTCAATTTTGCTTCAAATATTATAGCACATAGCACATGCTGCACAAACGCAATGTTCGAGCTAGGTATAGTAATAGGCGTAGCACTGCCACCTGTTATTGTTACAACACTTCGATAAGGACTCGGTCAATGGCAACGCCGTTTTCATGATATACCAACTTGGTACACGAAAAACCGATTGCTTTTACCATCTCTTTCTCACGCCATTCTTAAAATACTCAACTACTCGTGGTTCTGAAAATATAAATTGGTATTTTTTTGGCTTTTGAGCTGATTACTCAATTTAAAGTTTTTGACATAGAAAAAACAAAATATTCAATGTTAAATACCGATTATTTACAAAAATCAAATCAAAACAAATCCGTTGTCCAATAATAAGTATAAATAAATGGAAGAATTTCATCTTCAGGACAATGAGGATACATTGATTGAAACTGATAACGAAGTAAGTGAAATATACGAGGGATGCGCAGATTCTAATGACATTGAAGTGGTCGATTTTGATAGCTATCAACAACACGAATCTGAATATAGTTTTGCAGGCAAAACATATATAAAAGCTTGTCCTTTTAAAGATTTTAAGAAACGAAAATATAGTTTCGTTTGGGAATATTTTAAACCTGTTGATGGTACTAATCAATTCCAGTGCCTCATATGCCAATCTTGTGTTGGTAATCAAACAAGTAATTTAGCCAGACATTTAGCTTCTGCACACGATATTACCAAACAAAGAGACGAGGTAAGCTTTACTCTACATTTTTATATTGCAACAATATGTAAATTTTTCATATGATTTCATAAAAGCGCTTAGAAAACTTAGTGCGAATACATCCCAGCCGTAGTTTTATTTGGAAATATTGTACAAAAGAGGATTCCAAACACGCACGTTGCCATTTGTGCAATAAAGTCTTATATTTTGGAGGCGGAAACACAGCAAACATTACTAAACACTTAAGAAGGCTACATTCAGATTTAATTAAAGAAAAGCAGGTAAATTTATACAAAATAGAGCAGAAATAATACTTTAATTTTAACGTAATCATTAAACGCATAGTTGTGAATGGGATATAAAGTAAATATAGTGGTTACTTTTTGTTTTAAGTACGTCCTTACATCTGCATTTCATTGCAGAACCTCTCAGCTTCTGTATGAAAATTCTAAAACTAATTAAGATAACTTAGAAGTATATGCCAGAACCAGCAAATGACAGGCCAGCACTCATTAAAATTTTTTTAAATTGTACATAATTCTGTATGGAGAACAGAACAGGAATTAATAGAAAAAAGAAAAAAAGTAATATATGTAAGTCAAAATCAAGAATTAAATACAGGAGTAAGAACTTAATGTATATCTTTTGCTACAATCTACGGACTTTTAACAAAAATGGACGTATCTTGGCTTAAACAGTTTAAGGTTTATACCCTACTCAAATGCATGTGTTCATATTCTAATGATATCAAATGTGCCAATATTTAATTGATGTGTGAATTAATTTTAAATTCAAATCATACATATTTAATTGTTGGAATTCATTACAAATTGTTAATATTTGACATACTGTCATTGTACTATTATAATATGAAATTTATTTGTTGGGTGGTTAAGCAATGTCTATATGCATTTCATTGGCGCTTTTTACCAAATCGTCAGTTTTGAAAAGTTTCAAACCTCTCAACCTATTAAAAGACTTTTATAAACCATCTGAGAATTACGTTAAAAAATTAACTATAAAAATTCACAAATGATTTAAAAAAATCATATAATAAGTGTAGTAGGCTATGAAACTTATACAAACCAAAACCCAACAAACAACTTTTATTCGATATGACTCTATTGTATTTTGAAATCATTTGTGAATTTTTATAGTTAATTTTTTAACGTAATTCTCAGATGGTTTATGAAAATTAAATTGAGATTTAATTTTTCATTTTGTCTTATAAATACTTTCATTGTTTTCCAAAGGATTTCTAACCGTATAAAGGTGTAGAAAAATAAAATAGAGTCGTATCGAATAAAAGCTGTTTGTTAGATTTTGGTTTGTACAAGTTGCATAGCCTACTACACTTATTATATGATTTTTTAAAAACATTTGTAAGCATGGTACAATAATTATTATTATTGTACCATGTTTGTGGGTTTTCATTTAAATTCTCAAATGGTTTATAGATAAATGGTCTTGATAAGTTGAGAAGTTTGAAACTTTTCAAAACAGTGGTTAAAGTCTACTGACGATTTGGTATTAAGTGTTAATGAAATGCATATAGACATTGCTTAACCACCCAACAAATAAATTTCATATTATAACAGCATTTTTTTATAGGAATTCCTAAAATTAATCATATTAATCTTTATTGTAATATACTAGAGATATAACTAATATATCAAACAGTTACCTTGCTTGTTGCGGGTTTTTATGCCTGCATTTCATTGGTTCTTTCAACAAATCATCAGTAGATTTCAGCTCAATTTCAAAAACTTACAATGTCAGTTAATGCACAAAACTTGAATAAAAGAATTGATCGAGTGATCCGTTATTGGTTTTGTGTAATTTTCACTATTTTAGCTATTATAAATTAATTGTTATTAAAAATCCTATGTAAGTTCGATGCCTTTTTTCTGTTATCAGAAATGATAACTTTATATAAATTAATACTAGTATAATATCTTGTAGAATCCTCCGAATTCTTTAAAGATGGATGATGAAACAATTCAAGCCACAGTAGCTCTCTCCAATGCAGTTTATGATGAGGATCAAAATGGTGGAAGATCCAGTGTCGACATAACGTCAGCCGAGCGTAAGGAACGGCGCGGCGCTAGCTATGTATGGAGTTATGTGGAAAAACTCTCACGACATACGATACGTTGCAAACTCTGCACGAAAATTATGTCTTTTCATGGTACGGCCAATGTTATAACACATTTACAGCGACGTCATAATGTACTTGGGGAACCTGGATCACAATTGAATCAAATGATCAATACGAAAACCGAATCCCTTAGTGAATTCGAAAATAATGAGGATTACGAGAGCACAGAGTATGCAAGAAAAAAGTTCGGGCGGAAAAATCTGAGTACGGCTAGTGTAGTGTGGAAATTTTGTACTCGCATAAGTCAGGATCAAGTCAGGTGTTGTTTTTGTAAAAAGAATCTTTCTTATCAAGGTACTT
Organism: Linnaemya vulpina; assembly: GCA_963675445.1. Classification (NCBI taxonomy): domain Eukaryota; kingdom Metazoa; phylum Arthropoda; class Insecta; order Diptera; family Tachinidae; genus Linnaemya; species Linnaemya vulpina. The sequence goes on from OY776277.1 coordinate 45,830,414, forward strand.
CAAATTTACAACGGCACTTACATCGTATGCATGGCGTCATAACGCATGGACGTTTCAGCAAGGCGACCGAAGATTTCGTTGCCATTAAGGAGGATTTCAAATTGCCAACCAATATCGATTTCATTTGGCAATTTTGTTCACAGTTGGAAGACCAACGTACAAAATGTAACATGTGCGAAGCACTTTTTGAGTCAAAAGATACTGAGACAATAGTTAAACACTTAACCGTCGTACATTCAGTAGAAACTAATCAAAATGGAAATTCTGATAACAAAGGTGTTATAAGAACTAAAAAAAGGAACAGGCATGTGGAGTTTGTAAGTAATTTAGTTCAAGTTAAGTTATATATAATTTGTTAAAATACTATTTATAACCAAGGAAACTGATGATGAGGATGACTTTAATACTAAATGGAGCAAACTAGATGATGCAGATAACAACCAAATTCCCACTCAATTTGATGAGACAAATATTAAAAAGGATGATTCATTATATGATGATATTATAGAAGAAGATCCTAACAATTATGACGAAGAACCATTTAATCCCAGCGTAAGAATTTCTTTTATATATTTTATGACGAAACTAATATTTCAACGATATAATGCGTTATTTTCTGAAGTTGATGCAGGATATGCCACAATCTAATCCGTTGTCACCACATTCATCTCGTGGTTGCTCACCTCACCAACAAGCATCTGCTATACAGTACCAACATCAACAACAGCAACCCTTACTTCAGCCTAGCAATTTACTACCACCTTTAGATTCTAAAGTTCTCCTCAAGCTTCAAGAAGACCGTCTACGCATGGAAACCGACTATTTTCGTGAAAAAGCTGGCTTCTATCGCATGCAAAAATATTTAACTGCTTTGCAAGCAAAGAAAGTGCGAATGGAATTAGAACGTTTGAGTCGTGGAGAAGCTACAATCGATTTAAACACAGCATATGCTGTAGAAGTTATACCTGAATCTCACATGACAACACAGGAACAATAAGATAGTATCTAGTAATATATTTTAAATTTCACTTAAAATAACTATAATTCTTTAGCTACATTAAAATATTGCTTAATTTATTAACTCTGTACATACATATATAAAATTTACTTCTAAGATTAATATAAAAAATAAACTGATTTATATCTTGATACCATAAATAACAATGTAAGTATGTACATATGTATGTATGTATGTACATGTAACCAAATATGCCGATACCTTAGAATATATGCTGCTGTAAAGTTAAATATTTTATGTCGCAATGATCTGAAACCTCCTATTATCATTTTTATGTTAAAAAAAATCTTACAAATAACATATACGTAGTTTGGATTTATGAAAGTATTTACATATATTATAAGATATAGCCTCTGCACAGAACGGAATTTGCATTTCGAGATACAAGAAAATCATATAAATGTCACGGCAAGGTATTACCTACTGTCTCGCCAAACAGAATTGTTAACAGATGTTTTTCTAGATGCTATAGACAATTTTCCAATTGTGTTTGAAGGTTTGCTTTTTTAATAAGCGAATTGCATCTTGTTTTTTATAGTTGCATTCAAGGTGAATAATTCACCTTGGTGGCATTGTTCTAGCGATAAGGTCACCTGTATTAATTCGCCTTGGGTTGTACTAGTGAGATAAGCCAAGGCGAATTAGTGATATGCCTTGAATCAAGGCACATCTATAGATGCGCCTTGCCTGAATAAGCAAAAATTTGGGCCCATAGGACAATTAAATACTAGGTAGTTTGGAAGCGCCATTTATATATTTTTATTTATTTACTGTAGCTATTAATATTATTATTCACTCTAGCTATTAAGAAACAACATGGCCGATTTGTTTGCAAATAATGTCGAGTGTAGAATATACACGTGCTATATATTTTGTGTTTGGTCGTGTACTGCTTGAAGCCATTTACAATGGTTCGGCCAAGGCACATCCATACTATGGTATAGACATATATATATATATATATATATATATATATATATATATATACATATATATATATATATATATATATATATATATATATATATGTATATATAGTATAGATGCGCCTTGAGTTAGGCCATGCATGAATGTCGTAACGGCAAGCACACGTATACAAAATTGAAGTCAAGCATATTGACAACGTATTGGGGCCTTAATGTTTAAATATTCTTTATTGACAAAATATGCATGGCCAGCATTTTGAAATCTAGTTGCCAAAAATTTTAAATACGCTTTGATTGCTTGCTTCACATGTATGCTTACATTGGCAAATTAAGCGAATGAAAAGCAATTCGCCTTGGACAAAATATTAACAAAGGCGAATTGGTACCCTCAACTAAACACTCGATATTAGTTGCGATTCGTAAATAAACAAACATTTTCGACAGATTTCAAGTGATATAATGTCTTTGGTGGCTTACGATACGAGTAGTGACGATGAATCTGACTGTGAAGACAAAAGTCCCCAAATAAATGTAGAAGTAAATACCGCCGTATGCAAAAACTCTCAATTGCCACTAGGTCATAAAGTGAACAATGGCAGTATAAGTGATGAGGATGTTGATCATATTTCACAGGAAGAAGATAAAGACAAGAGTTCCATTAACAACTTTTCAAAACTTTTACCTAAACCAAAAAACAATGTGGGTCTTACCGAAACACAGAACAACTTAACTAAACCCACTTTTGCTGCATTGCCA